>CM031238.1:368756057-369356057 GCA_018340775.1 Taxus wallichiana var. yunnanensis
TCTCTCACCTTACCCTCTAATGACCTTCAAACTAGGTGTCATAACCTTGAATATACGTTAGAAAAATCTCTTGAGTTTCTTTATGGTTCCCTTATATTCTACTTTACTATCAAAACAAGCTTCAAACTTTTTTAGAGATGCTTGAGATATACCTACAATCCTAAAATAGCTATTTGTAGAAGAAATTCAGGTTAAGGATTCCAAAGGCTTATATGATGCAAAGGTATAATTTATCTTCACTCCAATAAAAGATATAATATATTTTGAAGTCTCTTCTTCACAATAAAAAACATTACATAGAAAGAAGGATATCGATTCTTGTCCAAAACATCACTATCATGAAGTTTACAAGCTTGAGGACCTACATCACAAACCGATATGAGTTTGTTCATGCAAATTTTTTAAGAATATAAGTGTCTTCACATCTTGGAGATAACCTTTAGAGCATCAACACCATCAAGAAGACAACCCGAGTGCATCACTTATTCATGAAGTATACTATTTTGGTTATAATAGAGATAAATGAATACGAGTCTTGTAAATAAAACAATACCCTTATCACCTATGGCTCTAATGACACATTCCAAGCATGTTACCGAGATTTTCACCTCACTAAGCATATAATTTGCTTCACTTCTTAGCTCAAAGGTCAATTTTTGCAAGGTCTTCAATATAAGCTTAGTTAGGGTTTCAAAACCAAACCCTATGTCACTATTTTAAGGCTTATACCATCTCGGATTTCACATTTTCACCAATGAAACTATGTGATCACTTCCATGGATGAGCTCATTATAGGTTTCAAGCACTTATTTGCATGAATTGAGAGGATATAATCAAGATTTTGGAAAGAAAGTATTAGTCCTTCTGATTGTCACAAATCGGAAAATCAATCCTCTAAAAAGACCTAGTTTGTATAAAAGAGGCATTGTCCTTGGATTCTAGAGAGCATTTTGAGAAGATAATTTCTTTTAACATCTCACCACATTGGTTGTAACAATTTTTTTTATTTAAACAAGTTGTGAGAAATGAGTATTTAGGGAATCGGTTTACATTGTCACGTGAAACACCATAATATAGTCTTAGAATGTAGGCTTATTGTTGTCAATAATAAACCCTCATGAGATTCCATGAAAGAAACACTTCAAGTAGAGTACATACACTACTTCCATCAAGATGAATTCATGGTTTGTAGAAGGAAAATTGCAAGCACCACCCAAAACTTAGATCACTAGACAAAGTAGATTAGGAGCAATGAGAAGATGTGACTCCATATTACTTCACTAATAATTTTTTTAAGTTTCAATCATTAATATTTACCTTATAGAATGTGTAAACTATATTCTCAATCTCATAAATTGATTTATGCCTGACCATTATGACCAAACCATTCACACACCATGACTATGAATACACAACTTACGGACATTAAGTAAGACTTGTAAGGAGATGTCATGTTTGAAGGGAACTAAATGAATTATTTGACCTAGAGGGATCCTTATTAAACCTTGGGAACTTGAATCAACTCACACAAGTGGTTTGGAGATAGAAAAACTCATTTTATTCCCATCGATTCAAGAAGGTTTGGAGAGAGAATAAACAATGTTAGAAAAACAAAGAGAACTTTCTTGTTCTTCCACCTTTGGTCCTCAAAATTTTTGAAAAAGTTTAGGCTTGGAGTTCTCTTCAAAAATTCCTTCTATAATTTATCTTAATGAGGATTTATAATTTTTTTGGATGCTAAGAAGACAAGGTGCTTAGTTTGCCTTTTTCAAGAAACCGGTTTTGGTAAAACTTGAATAAATTTAAAATTCCTCTTCAAAATTTGATAAAATTTGACCCAGAGCACCAAAACACACCCCTCTATAGGATCCATAATTTTTTTTTCTCATAAATGATATTTTATGGTCAATACTAATCTCATTTATCTAGGCTTCCATTGTTAGTTCTCAAGGGTAGTTTTAGTGAAAACTTGAATTTTACCTCTAAGGGATAAATTAAGCCCTATAGATGCTCCTAAATTCTCTAGGAAATGTTCTTAGGCTCCTAAAATGATTAAATTGGATTTTCATGATTTTCGTTGTGCCCATACACCTCATTAGGCTCTAGAACTATGCCTAAATGAGCTAGCTTCAATTGTGATTTTCGACTGACCTGATGCTCACTCTAGAAGCTCTTGTACATGCTAGAAACATCATTTTGACCTATAGAACACCTAATCTAAGAAAGCTAATAATTTCCATACATCCAGTGGGCACCAACCTCATTCGCTAAGCTTGTAGCAAGCCTAAAATCATCTTGAAACCATCCACAATGTTTAATAAGCCCTCTTAAGACCACTAAACACCATTGATAAGGCACCAAAATGCATGAAATTTCAATCCTCCTTTGCCATCAATGCCATGTGACATCAATGACCACACTAACAAATGCAACATGGTTCAACATAAGGGAGACCTTGTAACAAGGTACCAAAACTGAGATTATATGCAACCAAATATGAAACTAATGTAGTAAGAGGTCCTGATAAGGGATAGAGTAATGTAGTGGTAGCGAGGATTGGTATAAAGTGAAAGATTATGTGTGGAAATGACCAAAATTGAAGTAGCGTAAGAGAAGAAACATTGTATTTATTGTGTGGATCGATCAAGACATCTCACATCTATTTGTGATTAATAGAAACATGAATAAACAATGTATCAAAAATAAATGTAGCATCAATATCCAAATTTCTAAAGGTGATGTTTGGAGTAGAAGATAGTGCACGGTTAACTATGTCAATCATTACATCCAAGGGGTGATCATGGGAAGGTGATGAAGGTACCACACGATAAACATTATGGACATTTGTAGAATACTTAGGAGTGTCATGTTTAGGAAGTAGATAATTGAAGATTTTAAACTTCACATATCATTGGTTAGATTTGAATCTTCCATGGGCTCATCCCATTTAATAGTTTGAGAATCGATGATAATCACAATGAGCATTAACATTGAACTTATTGGCGGGGTCTACTCATATCAACTTCAAATGGTGGAGGGAGAGATATGAGATTTCACTCAAGCAATTGTTTCAATATAATGTGAGGAGGGATTAGAAAGTGGGTAATTTGATGACACACGTGTTTTGATTGTATCTTAACAAGTTATGAGATGGAATTGATGGTGTCTTTATAAGCAATTTTGACATTGTTGGAGTTTCTCTTGAACGGTGGTTTGTTTAAACACTTAACAATAGATGTGGGAGGAGAGCTAACAACGTAATTGAGTTTTTTCATATGAAAATTTTTAGCCTCACACTATTTCAAGGTATAGAAAAGATAGTCGAAATATCAAAACTTATCAAACATGACCGATTCTTGCAAAGGGGATAATAAGCTTTAAGTGAATAGATATTGTAATTCATTATTAACTAATATATTATTTATATTAGTGAGCAAGTTCTTATAATGCAACACATGAGCATTAAGAGGTTTAATAGACCCTTATCGTATTTGAGCTAATTGTGTATAAGAAATTATATCCTCAATTTTTATAGAGAAATAAGTTAAAAATGGGTTTTCCAACATTGTAAATGTGCACATAGAATGAGGGGGAAGAGCATAAAACCACTATACAATGTGAAGTATCTGAGACTTTGAGGAACAATATTGGTAAGTAAATGTAATTAGCAATGTAATAAAAAAAGGAACATGAAACAAGCTAATATGCTCAATGGAATCCCCTTTTCCATCATAGATAGGATTTATAGGAGCAACAAAATCAAGAGGTAGTGGATAAGAAATTACTTTAGGTGCAATTGGATTGTGAAGTAACTTTGTAGAATCCATAGTATTAGAGGAAGTAGACGTACCTTGTTGTAATTTTCAAATTTTTGCCCAGTAAAGTATGAACATGGGATTCAGGGCTTGCATGGTAGATGAGGAAATGTGTGAACCATAAGGAGTATATATGAGATGTGTGGCGACAATTTTAGTTGCAAGAATAAACATGGAGATATTTGAAATTTATGGATGAGGTGTGCCTAAGGAGGTAGTACCTTGCGGTGTGGGAATAATAGATTTTGGCAAGGCAAAAGAAGGCCGGGGTTACCCAATAAGGGATTACTCACTAGGCTTTTGATCATGGGCTGATTTGGCCGCAAGTAATATTTTAATGATGGGCTCAATATGGTGAGGGTTTTGGTGAATTTTTCATGAAAACTAGACACGATTTGCACTTGGTCAATATCCATAGTGTTATTATCATCATGGGAAAAGTCACCAGAATGCTCACTATAAGTTTCAAGATCATGCAATAAGAGCTCATTAGATTGGTCTAGGAGGGAAGGATTTTTAGCAATATACATTAGAGAAGAGGCCATGGTATTAAGACACTTGTGAAGAGGAGGGAAACCTCAATATGTTTGGTGGGCTATTTAGTAAGGAAAAGAATTTTTCAGAAGGGCATAGATGAAAATAATGAGATAATCTGAAATAAGATAAGTTGAGGAATAAATACTAACAACATAACCCCCATGGTTTTCATATTACTAGAATTAATTTAGAAGGAATGTATCCTAGATTAGGTTAAGGAATGAATCAAAAGTGGTTTCACCAAAATATTCAACCCTAGATTAAATTTCTAGTCCAATTTAATTAGGTGTAGGATATATTAGAGTTGATTACAGATATAATAAGGACAATACAATATAAACACTAAATAAGACTTGTAACACGATCATATTTACATACACCACTTAATCTACCATGTAATTTAATGTACAAAATGAAGTTATAGATGCACTTAACTTTCCACAACTGATTTCTAGAAATATCTGGGACTGTGCACTAGAAAAACCACGAGAACCGAACTTGAGAAATCTTCACAAAACGAGTTAGAAATGGAAATATACCTAGGTTAGTACCATACAACACAATCATAATGTAGCGTACATTCTATGACATTTTGTAGGATTTCATACCTTTTATGATTAAATTTCTAAAACTTTATGGGTTGCTCATCTTCCTGGATTTGTTTGTTGTTGTCTACCCCTAATTATCACACATGTAACGAAGCTCTTTGTGTGAACTTATTATCATCTCAAACCCTAGTCATGGATGAAGAATCTTGCAAAAAAAACATTATAAGGGTTGTGGGAACCCCCATGCACCAATGACGTCAACACTACTATGAAGATGCCTAAAACCACACATCATTCTCCACCTAACATGTGATATCTAAATAGATCAATAATATTTGTCAATTTCTTTGACCATGCTTGCTTTGACTTTCGACATTTACTAAAAACACTCGGTGAGAGGATGCTTGGATCTTATAAATGAGAGATATGGCTACCTTAACCTAGTTTGTAGCTTCAAACATGATGTGGGTGTTTACCTAATGATTGTAGATGTGTAAGTCCAACTTTTAAGGAGCTTTAAATGCCTTTTTCAAGTGTAATAAGTGAGTGTTTTAGTGCATTTCCTTAGGAGTTCCTGGTTAGCAAATGAGGTAGTGTTTCCTTACTTATATAGGATTCCATAGATGATTTACCTAAGAAAGGATGACCCATAGAAAGTTTAATACCCAAAAAAATATTTAAAATTGAAAGTCTAGTTGGAAGAAATGTTGGTTCAAGACCGTACAAAGAGGTCAAGACAATATGGTATGATCTTGATCAGACTATACAGTCCTGGATAGGAGCAGGGAATGTGTTGAATGGAGATTATAGTTGGTAAAGGATGTATTTATATAGATTTAATGCATTGAATTCTCAATATGTCTCGACATGTCAATGTGTAAGGATAAACAAACTAAATAATGGACCTAAATAAGTGCCAGTGGGAACGAAGAAGTAACATTTGTCATAATAAGAGTGCATAGTCAAATCAAGGGTTACCAAAGTGAAAATACCAAATTTGAGCATCTACAACTGAAAATTTTAAAGGGTCTAATAATATTTGTGTGAATAGGTCTTGTAATTCATTATTAGCTAAGATATTGTTCATTTTAGTGAGCACGGTCTTATAATGTAATACATAGGCATTAAGAGGCTTAGTAGGCCCTTGTCATATTTGAGCCAATTATGCATAAGAAATTTTGTCCTCAATATTGATAGAGAATTGTGCTAAAAATAAATTGGCTAAAGAATTCAATACACACCAGAGTGAGTGGGGAGAGTAAAACCATTATAATGTGAAGTCTTTAAGACTTTGGCGGAAAATCTTGATAAACAAGATGTCATTAGAAGCATAATCGAAGCAAGAAACATGAAATGAGTGAAGATACTTAGTGGGATCCCCTTTTCCATCATAGATAGGAAATTTAGGAGCAAAAAAACCAGCATGTAATAGATAAGAAACCACTTTGGGTACAAGTGGATTGTGAAGGAGTTGTGTGGAGTCCATAACATTAGAGGAAGTGGATGCACCTTGTTGTAACTATAAGATTTATGCTTGTAAAGAATGAACAAGGGATTCAAGAGCTTGCATGATAGAAGAAGGTACATGTGAACTTTGGGGAGTAAATGTGGTATGTAGTAATAATTGTGGTTGTAGGAATAGACCTAGAGATATTTAACATTGATAGATGAGGTACACCCAAAGGGGTAGGCACCACATATGTGGGAACAAGATATGTTGGGGTGTGTGATCACAAAACATTCTTAAGTTGATCTTGTGCAATGTAGAGTAGAAGATCAACATTAGAGGATTTTTCTTGCAACAATTGATCAAATTTTTGGGCATCTTCATTAGGGATACCTGATCATACTAGTCGGGGTGATAATTAGACCCTTTAGATTAAACGTGATAAAAAATGATAATAAAGGAAGCATTATTGAATAGATCATGCATTGGAACAACATAACGATGATGGGGGAAGAAAGAGGAAGTGGAATATCATGAGTGGCACATTATATAGGAGAAAAATTGATATGATTGTATTAATTTCAGTGTTTCATATGCCATTTATTGATAAAGAATCAACATGAAGTGGTGCCACATAACGAAACAAGGGGAAAATTGGCATAGCCTTTATTAGTAAGGTTGGTACTAATAACATCATCATAATATGAAACATCATGTGTACTACTAGGAGTAAGTACAATTGCTATATCATTAACACTGTTGGCTTGAGGGGGTGATACCAAATTTAATTTGGTGGTGTAACTCATAGAGCAAAAATTTCCAAAATAATTTGGGGTTAAAATTGGGAGGAATCATTATGGCTACTGTAAATGCATCAAAGTAAAGAGAATGTTTGTGATCCAAGGAGAAAATACCTCCAGTAAGAACAAAAAATAGGCATGATGATAAACAAAATAAAGCGAAGCCTAGAAAAATAATCTTGTACCTAGATAGAAACCCTAAATCAATTAGGGTTTAGAGATCAACATGCCTAATACATAATGAATAGATTCTAGATTAGGTTAAGGATTAGATCAAAAGTGGGTTCACCAAAATGTTTAAGCCTTAATAAATTTTTAAGTCAATTTAATTAAGTTTTAGATTAGATTAGAGTCGATTACATGGATCTTACAAAGATGTTACAATAGAAATAATAACTCATAGTTGTAACTCAAATAAAATAGAAAGAATATAACATACACTAATCAACCTAACATTTAATTAAAAATATGAAATGAATGTATAAAGGCACTTACTTGATTACAAATGACTTCTGGAGAGATATAGGATTGTATAATGTTGGAAACAAGTAATCTAAACTTAAATAACCTTTGGAACCGAACTTTGACTATGGATATAATTGGGGTGGAATCATACCAAAATTCTAGGACTACTACCATATGGTGTTGACAAAATTTTACGGTCTTTGACCTACTATGATTCAACTTCTACATTTTTTTAGTTTGGTCAATTTCCTAGATTTGTCTATCACTATCAAAATCTAGTTATTGCACATGCATCGAGGCTCTCTATATGGAATGATCATCATCTCAAACCATAATCATAAATGAAGAATCATACAAAACATGCATTAGAAGGATTATGTGAACCCTCATGCACCACAACATTGGCACTATTTTGAAGAGGCCTCAAAATGCATGTCATTCCAACCAAAATGTAATATCTAGATAGATCAATTAGATTTGGAATTTTCTTTGACCATGCTTGCTTTGAATTTGCTCTTGCTAAAATACTTAGAGAGAGGATGTTTGAGTGCTTGTAGATGAGAGATATGGTTTCCTTGACCTATTTTATAGTTTCAACCTTGATGTGGGTGCTTCCTTAATGAATTGAGATGTGACCATGTGAGATTTAGAGATTCTGGATGCCTTTTGTAACTATATGAAGTGAGTACTTAGTGCGTTACCTTAGGAGTTTCAGGTTAGCAAATGAAGTAATGTTTACTTACTTATATAGGGTTTCATATATGATTTATCTAAGAAAGTATGACACGATAAAGGATACGACCCAACGAAAGATATCAATTTGAAAGCGAGTTGGAGGTAATGTTAGTCCAAGAGCATACATTGATATGTCAGTATATTGAATAACATTAATTAATATGCCTGAATTAATATGCCATGTCATTCCAAGCTTTATTAATATGCCCGAATTAATATATTATACATTGAATCACATTCATTTAATTATCAAACTAGGGATCATAAAATTGAAATAATTCCCATGTTGTATGCATAGTTATAGTGATTTAAGAGGTTGGAAGGAAATAACTATCACGTAACAATGCTAAAAATAAAGTGAAACTTAAATTGGAAAATGAACTAGTGCTAATTGTTATTACTAAAATAGAGTTGAAGATTTAGAAATTAGATTACTACTAAGTAAACATGCATGGAATAAAAAAATGGAGGGGATGTAACAAACCTCAAGTGGGCGACGACTTGGGAGCCAATCCCTTCCTTTTGCATAAACAATACATCAAAGAACAAAAGAGTAATCTCCAAATATGAATCTTACTCAATTACAAATCTTATCTATGACTATTTGACTCTCCCGCAACAAGGCACTAGCCCTTTCCTTTATACCTTCATTTACAGCACGACATGAGAAGAAGAAGAGTACAACAAGCGCTTCGAATAAAACAAGTGATATATCTTTAGCATAACAATGATATATTCAACACATGTTACCAAACTCATAACATATGTTCAACTAATAAACACATAAAAATGTTCAAATTAATAAATTTGTTCTTCATAACAAGTGTTCAACTTAATCAATTAGTTCTCCACTAGTTTGTATCAATAACCAAATCAAAGATTGATTTGTTTCCTAGTTTTCAACGTTCTTGTTGTAATTGCTTCTCCAATGGTGCGTATAGACTTGAGTTTCATTACTTCATGTTTCCAAAAGATCTTCATAAACGCAGACTCTTTCTTTATGAATGATTTTCTTATGGTGCGAGATGGTTCCTTCATTACATATGGAAAATTATTTACAACCAAGAGTGACATCAACACATATAATCATCCAAAAAATTTATTGGGATAACAAGAATAAATGCACACATAATATCACAAAATAAAGATAACTAGATATAACTATATTAATTAGTCATTATGCCACAAGTTCATGGTTGTAATAATAATGTTCAACAACGCACTCAAGAAATTCATGGTCATGGCTACAATGGTCTTGTCAAAATATAGAAGATGAGTTTTTATAAAAGCAATTAATACAACTCATCACACCTCCAGATTAAAATCTTGAATGTCCTCATTCAAGGGATTCATATCTTCTCTATTGGAAATTGCATTCTCACCAAATCAATGGGTGTATCTTCCTTCCTTCTTTCGATAAGAAATATCCACCATTCCTCATAAATTTGTCCCACACTCTCTCTTGTATTCTCTGATCTACTTGTAAATTTCTTGTCCACAGTGGTGGCAATTGGAAAATGAAATATGGGTGGATGATAAGCTATAGAAACCACTCATCCCCACATTCATTTGCTATTTCAATGTATTTATTCACCCTATGCGTAGTGTTGGAAGTATGTTGGGATATGAGTGCATTTCCTTCCTCTGGAGTGTAGGTGATAATTCTACCCATCTGAGTCTACATGCTATCACAACTTGAACTCCATGTTCCCTGATCATGTCTCTAAATTTTTGTGGGCTTTGATCCTCATTTGCAACACTCTATCTTTAATGCCATTCACTTCTATATAACTATCATATGCCTCTGCAATTTCATATGTGTTTGTTGCCTTAGCTCTGACATACAATGGTTGAAACTTCTCTAAATGTCTATATTCCTCCATATGTCTTGGCTCTTTCCAATTCTTTTGTTAAATAAGAACATACGACCTCAACTTGTACATCCCCAATATACAAAATTGAGATCCAATCTCTGTCATATGGAAGGGCATAATTGTGCAAATACAACTCACATAAAAATTCTAGAGTTCAGGTGTGCTATTTTGATATAAAGTAAAGAATTTTCTAGTTGATCTAATATCATATATCATATTAGAATTTATGTAAATAAATTTGTGATGCAACATCTTTTCTTTCAGGTATATAGCATAAGCACTTGATGGGGTTTAACTCAACATTTCATGTGCTACCTAAACTATTTCTTCTTATTTTTCTTTTGATCTCTTTGTCTTTTTCCTTCAGTTCCTTCTTATGTTTAGAGATGAGGGCTTCCTTCTCCTTTTCCCATTTCCCTTTGAGCTTGTTAATGTAGGCATCCAATTACAACATCATATTGTCAATATTTGGCCCCATAGTTTGTGTTGCCATCTCATTGCAAGATGGTTTTACAGGTTCCCTGATGACTTCATGAATAATAATTTGAGGCTGCATTAGTGCTACATTTTCTTACTGGTAGATTATCATGTTGTGTTAATTCAACAACTTGCTAAATGAATTGTTCAACAACTGTAGGCATTTTTTTGGTGTTAAATTCCTCCTACTACCTCCTCTTCTTATCCCTCTTCATGTCTTTCCACTTCATGAACCATTTCCTCATTCTCGAGTGGGTTCTATTATTCTTCCATGGGTCATTCATGGTATTCTTAGCTCATGAACCGCAATATCAATATCTCTCCTATGATATGTCTCCAATTGTTGAGGGTGAAAGTTTTCTTATGATTTCCAAATAACTATATAGTGAGATGGGTTGTGACTGTGTTGGACTGGAGATTTTTGGCCTCTTTGTCCTAATCCTATGAGAGCGCCTAGGTTTTTAGGAGCAGAATGAGAAGATTTTTGTTTGGCCTTGGAAGTGGAGGTTTCGGAGAGGAGAATTCTAATAGAGTTTCAACTATAAAAATTATTTCTAGAGAGATAGGTACATGGTTTTCTTCAGTAGGAGGAAGACCTTCAGAAGTTAGGGGTTCTTGAGGTTAGAAAGTGGATGGTGCAGCCTATGGTATATGTGTAGAGGAGCTTTCAGTGCTACTCCTTCTTTTCCCCTGTTTCTTAACAATTTTTCAATATTTTTACCCTTACAAAGTCATCCCATGATATCTATGGATGATCCCTTTGCAGGGTGTGTTTGACCACTAGGGTTACTAGAAAATGGTGTGATAGTGTTACCCTACCCCTTTGAACTTATTTACTCATCTTCTTAAGCATTTCATGCAAGAAATTTGGAATATTTACTTGATTTTTGTTCTTTAGATGATTTAATAATTTGAAATGCACTGTGTTCAATCTTGAATATCTCCTTCACAAGTAAAGTACTTGAATAAAAAAATTGGTAGCTTGTGCCCATAAGGGTTTAAGAGATGTTCTAAATGTACCTTGATGTTCGAGATGAACTCATCATCATCATCTACAAACTCCCTTCTTGCTTCCTCTAGGTTGGCTTTATCTAGAAATGGATCTCCTTGAGCTGGTAGACTAGTAACCTCTGCCAAAACCTCATCACTTAACCTTACTATCAACCCTTTTACCATTTCCTCTCTATTGCTTAGGTTATTTGTAAATTCTACCACAATTGATTCATCAAAACCTTTAAATTTGTTGATGTAATCCATATAACCACGATCCTTAAAGTATTGGACAATATCAGGATGATTCTAGAGTTGAAAATGCACCGAGGGATCATGTCTGATCAAGTCACCTCCCATGGTGGATACATAACTTCTCTCCTAGGTGGAATACACAACAACACAATTTTATCTTGAAAGCACTTTACAAAAATGAATTGTATTGATGGATTTTCATCATTTTGAACTTTATCACCAAAGGGAAAAGCAATACATTTACGGGTGATCAATCATTAATGGATGTGGCAAAATTGAGCATATGAAGAAAAGTGATGTGACAACATTGGCTTATGTGGAGGGCTAAAGTGGACACATCATAGCTTGAAAGGTGGTGGTCTTTTAATGTGGCACATGCATGATGAATTAGCATAAATCCTAATTAAATATAATTAATCTAATCATACTTTATTAAAGTGATATATGGATGTACTTATCTCATTGTTTGCTTGCAATGATGGATGTGCAAGCTTTATTAACCGGAGTCTTGGCTATATGCAAGTGCCCTGTGAAGCTGTAGACATGGTTTAACTTGTGTTTGATGCTCTTTACTATAAATGGATGATTCTCAGAGAAGGAACTCCAATTGGTTAGGGTACTAACCATTCCTTGGATATCTTCCACGTGTGCATCCTTTCTTGATTTTTGTTATGCAACTGTGAGTTTTTCCAGACACTACAAACAAATAGGGGATTATTTCATGTGGCTACAAATAAAAATTTTGGTCATTGCATTATTTCCTTGTGATGGAGATCATGCCCTTTTGTAATCACTTGTCACTAAACCCTACAAAACAAAAACTTAGATAAGATGAATGGGTTAGCGAGTGTTGATGACCACCCGTAAAGGTAGATCCCAACACTTTTATTTGGCCTTGAGATATTCGAGAAAGCTGAATGCTCCAAGGCTAATGAAATCTCATCAATCCTTCTGCCAATCTTAGAAGGTGAGCTAACATTATCAACCTCTCGATTCTAATGTTTCTTTCTCCATTATTTTCCGATCTCCTCTCGAACAATTTGATGAACAAGCCTTTATCAATTGGTTTCTTATACAATCTTAACTTATGACCATTCACCAACAAATTAAATCTCACAGGATCACTAATAGTAAGCTTCACAACTCCATTAGGGAAGATATAATCAATTTCCACGGGGCCTAGCCACCTTGTTATGAGATTTCCCATATGATTCTTATATTTTGAGTCAAACAAGAGTGCCTAGTCACCTTCTTGGAATTGTCTTGTTTTGATATACTAGTCATGCCATTTGATTCTTTATTTTTGCACTACCTCTGTTTTATGAACTACTTGCTTCCTTAATTCATCCAACTCATTGAGTTGGATAATTCTATGTCTCGAGCTTCGATAAATCTATTCCTATCTCAAGTGCGCTTCTCAACGTTTTATGCTCAAATTCTATTGGCAAAATAACAATCTTTCCATATAAGAGTTCAAATGGTGTGAATCTAGTTGTGATCTTCTATGTTATTTTGAATGCCCAAACTACTTTTAGAATCTTGTTTTCTGGGATTTCTGTAGAGTGCTATGGTCTTTGTCAACATGGCCTCTATCTCTTTGTATGTGACCGATACTTGGCCATTAGACCGAGGATGGTACAATGTAGACTTTTATGCCTAATTTTATATTTACTAAATCAAAAATCACATCAATAGTAAAATGTGTACCTTGGCCATTAGAATCTCCCTTAGAGCTCCATATCTAGTAAAGATGCTCTCATATAGTCATTTAGCTACCTTATCACTTTTCTAGCTTGGTAATACTTTTACCTCGGTCCACTTGGTTAGGTAGTATGTACATACCAGGATATATTCCTTATGTTGAGATGAAGGGTTTATTAGACCAAAAAATCTAAGTCCCAAAAAAGGATACAAAACCAATTGAGGCTACAATGCCATCTCATCTGATTTAGTGAGCTTGCCCATTCTCTCCTTCGGCATTTGTCACATCTCTTACTGTATAATGATGTATCTTTGTGTAATGTTTCCAATAGTAACCACTAGTTAACACCTTATGCAATGCTTCTCTTTGTAGCAAAATACCCTCCACAAGGTTCATTGTGGTAGGATTCGAGGATATGAAATATCTCCTCATCATCTATACACCTTCTCATTACTTGATCTTGACTTGTATGAAAGAGAAATCCAACTATCCAAGAAAAAGGTAAACTCTTTTTAACTAAATACCTTTTCTCAAAGGATGAAAAATGTGGAGGTGTTTTACCTGAGACCAAGTAGTTGGCTATGTCTACATACCAGGGTGTTCTTGTAGAAATAGAAAATAGGTGCTCATTTGGAAAGGAATCATCAACTACTTGCTCTTCACTGTTGGTCTCCATCCTTGAGAGGAAATATGCTACAACATTGTCTTTGCAAGCTTGTCCACTATGGTGACATCAAATTCTTGCAAGAGGAGCAACCATCTTATGATTCTGCTACTTAATACTTGGTTTTTACTAGATACTTGATTGTAGCATGATCAGTGTGAATAAACACTGGATATCCTATGATATAATGTCTGAATTTTTTTATAGAATATACAACTACCAAGAATTATTTTTCTGTAACTATATAGTTCATTTTGGTATGTTACGAATTCTTGTACTTGACATAGTATATTGCATAATTTAGAATTCCATCTTTTTGTCCTAGGACAACTCTAATAGCATGATTTGATGCATCTATGTGGATGTGAAAAGGCAGGTTCCAAATGTCCCTCTCAACACAGGAGAAATAGTTAACATCTATTTTAAAGTTTGAAAAGCACCTTCACATTGCTTTCAGTCCATACAAAATCAACATCCTTTCCTAGCAATGTAAAAAGTGGCACTGTAATTTTGTTGAAGTCTTATATAAACCTTTTGTAATATCTAGCATGGCCTAAAAATATTCTAACATATTTTTGTTTCCTTGGTGTGGGAAGGTTGACTATGAAATAAAATTTTATTGGATTTACTTGAATTCCTTCTGAAGAAAGGTAGTTCCCAACACTATACCCTCTAATTCATCATATAACAATTCTCATTACTTAAGGAAAATTGTGATCCTTGAATATTCTTAAGACCTTATCCAAATTTTGCATAGCCTATTTAAAAGTAATCAGTACATGCCAAGTCATCCATGAAGTCATCCATGTAGTCATTTGTCAAATCGAGAAGATACTTAGGAATGCCCTCTAGAATATGGTAGGTGCATTACACAAGCCAAATGGGAGAAATGAATGGGAAAATTTCCCCCATGGATATGTGAATGTAGTCTTGTCTTTGTTCTGTAGCACAATCTGGATCTAATTGTAACCAATGTATCCACCAAGAAAGGAGAAGTGATTTTTAACAGCTAGGGTATCAAGCACTTGATCAATGAAGGGAAATGGGAAGTGGTCTTTCTTTATAGTTGAATTCAACTCTCTGTAATCCAAATATATTCTCCATTTCCCATTCTTCTTTGGTATAATTACTAGAGGTGATATCCACTACTTGTATGATATGGGCTATATGAATCCAACATCTATCAACTTCTATAATTCACCCTTTACAATTTCTCTTGTTCTTTGGGTTCATGCACTTATGTGGTTTTCTGAATGGTTTAAAATATTCTTTAATATACATTATGTGAGTACAAAGCCTAGGATGAATCCCACACATATCACTATAATCCCAAGCATATGTTGTTTTATGTTATTAAAGAAGAGCAATCAACAATTACTCTTGTTGTATATTCACCATCTTGCTTACATTTAGTGACCTCCCATGTTTTATCTCTACTTGCTTAGAGAGGTCTAACATTGAACACATGTTGCTACTAATAGAATTTAATATGTAGTCATGAGGAAGAAGTTGGTGAAAAATATAATTTTTACCTGGAATATTCATGGTGCTCTGTTGTGGTAGAACTTGGTTCAAAGGACAACTCAAACACCTCAATATGTCATCAAATTCTTCATTTCTCCCATATTTTTCTGCAAAATATTATATAACACATCTTCCTCTTGATCTTCAATAGTGCAAGATTTTTCCAACATCATTAGATATTGAACAAAACATTGATCAGCTTTTTTGTTCTTCAACCCAAGTTGTTTGATCCCCATTATTCAATGGTTGGGTTGGAAGATATAGTATAAGTTTCTTGGTACCATTTCCATTTGAGATGATCATGTTTCCAGACTTGCACCCTATAAATTTATCAGCATTGGATAACCATGGCCTTCCTAGTATAAGAGGATAACCTCTTAGACTTGCCTTTGGTTGTAGAACAATGAAATCAAAAGGGTATCCCCAAGAGTCTAACACCACAACAATTTCCTCAAGGACTCCTTTAGGCCTTACTTTGTTGATCTATCTTCTAGTTGTAATACTATAGTTGTTGGTCTTAGTCCTTCCAAATTTAGGTTATCCATGAATTTCTTGTTCATGACATTGATTTCTGCCCCTAAGTCAATCAAAGTATTTTTAATTGTAGTTCCATTGATAGTCACATTCACTAAATGCCTGCCTCGATCTATGTACTTAGGTAGCATAGAGTTTCCAAACATGATATCAACCAACTATCCAATGACTTGTACAATGGATGGATCTTTCCTTTTCTATCTAACTTCTTTATACATAGATCCTTGATCATCTTGTTATAAATAGGCACATCCTTGATGGCTTGAATGAGTGGAATATTTACACAAATTTCCTTCAATTGATTGACAAAATCAGAATCAGAATTTGATTTAGGGTCAAAGTTCTCTTTTGTAATATTTTTGGAAATGGGGGTCCATTGACTTGCATTTTACTTTTTCTGGAATTCTATTCCTATCACTACGGATAAGCTTACAACATCTTCTAGCTTTGTTGCAGATCATCTTGCAACAATTGTGGTTCATTTGCTATCTCCATGATTGTAGGTTTACTTGGTAGCTCAAGTGCTCTTCTTGAGTGAAGATGGATATTGTTGACATCAATTGAATAAGTAAATTATTAGGTCGATTTAGTATTATATGATGGATGAGTAACTTTAGTTTTAGGGTTAGCTATTGGTTGAGTGACAATTGAGTAGATTTTGGTTGAGAGCTAGATTGGGGGTTTGGCATCAAAGCTTGTTGTTGTGGGTAGGGAGGTTATTGGTAGGGTTGTTGGTAGTTAGGAGGTTGATTGCTCCATTACTACCCTCCTCTCCAAGGTTGTTTCCATGAATAAGGGGGTGCTTCCACTATTGGCCTAAGAACTGAGGTTGCCATGGCTGTTGGTATTGGCTAGGGTAAGGATCCCAACCTTTTTGAGTATTAGCCTAAGGTGGGGGTTGCATATATGAACTACTAGCCCAATTTTGAAAAGATGGCATATGATCTTGTGACATACCTCCTTGTCTTGGAGTCCATGGCTTCCTTTGGGAAACGTATAAAAATTTCCCATCCTCCATTTCTATCATTTTGAAATCTAGTGTAGCTTCCTTTCCTTTTGTAATGCTTTGGCTCTTCCTTGCATGTGCAATCAACTTTATTTATTTTACAAGAATGAAAAAACTCTGCAAGTTCTGCCTCTCCGCATCCTCTCTCTTCTTCTTTACATGAATAACATCAATCTAGGTGACCGTGTGTCATTAAATATTTTCTATTTCATGCTCTTAAACATGTTTACAATCTTCAATTTAGATATTACCTAGTTTCTTTGGCGATTGCTCCACCCTTTTATCTAACACTTCTTATCCTTTTCATGGTTGCTATAGAATAATTCCTACAGGCTTCAAAATTTCTTCAAAAGTAGCTTTGGAGATATCTGTAGCTCTATTAAGTCCAAAGCATCCATATCTTCCTCATGAGCCCTTTTAAGAAAAGTAACTTGAGAGAATCAGAAGCAACCTTGTGTGTCTTGAATTTTGAACACAAAATAAGAATCTCTCTAGGTAATATTCTAATGGCTCATCTTCCTTCTATGCCATCTTGAAGAGTTCATCTCCTCCTATGCTACTTGGATTGTAGTAGTCTTAGTAATTGAGCCGAAACTTATGTTTCATCCGATTCTGGTAGTAACAACATCTCTTCCTAGGCCCATAAACCATCTCAAGGTTGCATCCTTGAGTGTAGCAGGAACAAATTCAACTTGTGTGCATCAGTTGTGTAGTCATAACTCCTACATAAGACATAAAAATCAAACAAGAAAGTGTCTGGTGCCTTCAGTCATAGATCTATGAAAATTAGGAAGAGTTGATGGAGATATGTTCTTCATTTGAGAAGCTTGATTTTTATTGGAGATAGGAAACTCAAATGTGCTTGGTTCTCCTTCTTCCATATTTTGATTCACCTCCTTTGCCATGTTTGGCTATTCAGGAATTGCCTCAGAAGTCTCACTTGGAAGGGAGTGTTCTATCAATAAACCTTGTATAAAAGAGGATGTTTCTTCTTCAATCAAAAGTGATTTATGCTATTTGAGGATTGGTTAGGAATTTACCATGGGCATATCTTAGATGGTGCATACATCAACTAACTCAACTTAATCAACATTCATTAGTGGGGGTTTTGAAGGTGGAATTTCTACAACCTAATATGTTCTAAGAAATTCAAAAATGCAAAACCTCACAAACTCCTATAACTCGACAATATCCTTGACAATGATGCAAAAAATGGTGGTGCAAATCAACTTGTGAAAATTAATATGATGTACATTGAATCAAATTCATTTAATTATTAAACCAAAGAACATATACTTGAAATATTTCTGGTGATGTATACACAATTACAATGATTTAAGAGGTTGGAAAGGAAATAACTGTCACGTAACAATGCTAAAAGTAAAGTAAAACTTAAACTGGAAAATGAACCAGTGCTAATTTCTATTGCTAAAACAAAGTTGAAGATTTAGAAAGTAGATTGCTCCTAAGTAAACATGCATGGAATAAAACAATGGAGGGGATGTAGCAGACCTCAAGTGGGCCCTAACTTGGTTTCTAATCCATTCTTAACTATGTTAGTAGAAACTAGATAATGAACTCGGATCTTTATTTATTTGCATAAAAATACATCGAGGAACAAAAGAGTAATCTAAAAATATGACTCTTACTCAATTACAACTCTTGTCTATGAATATTTGACTCTCCCGCAACAAGGCACCAACCCTTTCCTTTATACCTTCATTTACAACACGATGTGAGAAGAAGAGTACAACAAGGAGTTTCCAACAAAACAAGTGAGAGATCTTCAATGTATGAAGTGAGATATTCAACACATGTTACAGAACTCATAATAGGTGTTCAACTAATAAACACATAACAAATGTTCAGCTAATCAATCAGTTCTTCATAACAAGTGTTTAACTTAATCAATCAGTTCTCCACTAGTTTGTAATCAATAACCAAATCAAATATTGATTTGTTTCCCGCTTTCCACATTCATGTTGTAATTGCTTCTCTAATGGCACATACAAACTTGAGTGCCATCACTTCATGTTTCCAAAATATCTTCATAAACGAAAACTCTTTGCTGTGAATTATTCTTATGACGTAGACGGGGTTCTTGCTGCGAACAATTACTTCATTGCATATGTAAAATTGCTTACAACCAAGAGTGGCATCAACACATATAATCATCCAAACAATTTATTGAGATAACAAGAATAAATGCACACATAATATCACAAAATAAAGACAACTACATATAACTATATTAATTAGTCATTATGCCACAAGTTCATGGTTGTAATAATAATGCTCAACAAAGTGCACTCAGGAAATTCATGGTCATGGCTACAATGGTCTTGTCAAAATACAAAAGATGAATAATTATAAAATCATTTAATACAACTCATTATTACTACTATGATACATCATTTTTAGTTATTACTTTTAATGACACTAATATGTCTCACAAATTTGTTTCTAATACACTTTACATTCACGCTTTTGTTGATCGACATCCTATAAGTAGTGTGGATTAATAGTACTACTCCACATAATATGTGCCCTCTTAAGTTTCTTTGTTCTCTTATATATACAAAAATCAAATTGTTTAACCCTTAATTAAATTTTAGGTCAATTTAATTAGGTTTGAGATTAGATTAGAGTTGTTTATAGATCTTACAAAGATTTTTTTATAGAAATAATGACTTAAATTTTTAACTCGGATCAACTAGAAAGAATGCAAAGATACACCAATCAACTTATCATGCAATTGAAAATATAAAACAAATGTATAGATGCACTTATCTGATTACAAATTACTTCAAGAGATTTGGGACTGTATGTGCAGTGAAATTGGGGGTTTGAACATGAATGATCCTCGAATTAGAACTATAACCGTGAATCCATTTGGGCGTGACCATACCAAATCATCAGGACCATACTATATGATCTTAACCAAACTATATAGTCTTAGACCAACTCTGATTCAACTTCTATAACTTATTCTAGTGCTTACCTTCTTGGATTTTTTTTTCATTGTCAAATGCTAGTTATTGCATATGCATCGAGTCTCTATATGGATTGATCATCATCTCAAACCTTAGTCATGGATGAAGAGTCATGTAAAAAAACATTAGAAGAGTTGTGGGTACCCTTGTACACCATCAACATTGGAACTACTATGAAGAGGCCTCAAAATTCCCATCATTCTCCGCCTAGCATGTGATATATAGATAGATCAAAAAAATTTGGCATTTTCTTTGACCATGTTTGTTTTGAATTCACTCTTGCTAAAACACTTAAAGAGATATTTTTTAGTGCTTGTATATGAGATATATGGTTTCCTTGACCTAGTTTTTAGCTTTAGACCTTATGTGGGTGTTTTCCCAATGACTTTGCATGTGATAATGTAAGATTTAGGGAGCTTTGGATGAATTTTGCAAGTGTATGAAGTGAGTATTCTAGTGCATTGATTTAGGAGTTTCAGGTTAGAAAATGAGATAACATTTACTTGGTTATAGAAGGTCTCATAAATAAATGCCAACCTACAAAAGATATCAATTTGAAAGAAGATTTGGAGGACATGTCGGTCCAAGACCATACAAATGGGTTCAAACTAGATACAAATTCTTGACCAGATTGTATAGTCTGACGACTGCAACAGAAATATGTCACATGAATTTTAGAGCTGCTAAATTGATGTTTTTATATTGATTTTATGTGTCATATTCTCGAATGTGTCGACATGTCAATGTACAAGGGTAAACAAGCTAAATAATGGACTTAAGAGAGCGTTAAACATGATTGGAGAAGTTGTATTCATCATAAAGAAGGATGCGTAATCAAATCAATTATTGTTAGAGTATAAATTAATGAATTTGAGTGTCGCATTTTCCCCCTTTAGGTATGAATTTAAAATTACATGCTTAAAGGAAAATATATTTGAGTGTGTTAATACACTTTACCTTCACTTGAATGTTTATTTTGTAACTACGTTGTTATGCTTGGTGTTGGTATGCTTGACGATGAAACTTTGCGATACATGGTGTAGTCAATGTTCGTGATAGATAATTGATTGTAACTCAATTAAAACGTGTAACATAAGAGTTTTGCATTTGCATATATGTGAATTGAAAATATGTAAATAAGGAAATAATACACATGTTTTCTTGTGCTTTGATTTTACTTAGATGTTTGTATTGATTGAACTTTATTAAAGGATTGGGGTTGATTAGTCCCCAATTTGTGTCGATGAGAAATTGAAGTGCTAGGTGCATGCAACCCAACACGAAATGGGTAAAAGAGAGAAGAAGAAATATGTACAAATATACCCATGCGAAGGAAGGATGCTATGTACCAAATTTATTCAACAACTATGATATATTCTCCTTTAAGTGTAATAGGATAGGAAAGCCTACCCATGAAGCCCTTAAGTACTTTGTTACATTCTATAAGCCCATAGATCACATCACTTTGTAGATAGATCTAGACCCACATTTATAAATAAGGACATATAGTACAAAAGAGAATATGTTCCCCAAACTCTCCCCATATTCTCGTAAAATTTAGAATGAGCTGAATAAAGTGATGAAATATGCTCAAAATGTGCTAAAAATACTTGAACTAGGTAAGAGATTCATGACCATGAGATTCCTAGATTTGAGCTTGAAGCTAAGTGTTGATGTAAAGAAGGAATGAACACTTTTATGACTCATAGTATTTTGAATTGAGTATTTTGGATGTGAAAATTTGTAGAAAACTTGTATTCATAGGTGAAAATATGAAAATGCTAAAAAATTGTTGATATTACCCCTAGTTAGAAACGTGTGGGGGGGTGGGTCAGAATGTATTGCAGTTTTGACCAAAGTGTAGGGTTTTGACCCCATGCCGATTTTTCCAAAATTATATACTTGACTACATTTCTAGGTGTTTTTACCCATTTTGTACTTGCACATGCCTCTGCCATTCTTTTTTATATCTACTAATAATGTAGAATAACCGTGGATATTTGCCCCCTCTTTTGAGGAATGTAAATAAACCATGTTGAGCATGTGACTAAAAAGAAATAAATTTGTATTTATGACAGATAAATTTGAGGATCTGTGTAGAGCGCTAAAAGGTGGACACATTGGAGAACCTATAATTTCAAAAGGAAAGGTATTTTGCACATAGTGGCAACTATGGCACACAACAAAAATAATGTTAGAAAAAAAAATAGTAAAAACTAGAGCAACCAATAGGAACAACACATGTAGGAGAAAACAAGAACAACATCAATGCATCCAATTGTAAACAATGGCATACAAAACCTTATAAAAGGCTTGGAGATTATAAATATGGGATACCCATGGTGTCAAACATAATCAATACACTTAAGTCTCAATCAATGAAGCAAAAATGGTAACACACAAATATCAAGCATGAATAATATCCATGAGTATCAAAATGTGATAAAAAATAATACCCATAAAAAAAAGAGATGTAAACATCAAAAAGACACATGTGTTGGTTTTGTTAATACAAAAAGGAATAAATGCACAATGTATATAATTGAGCATAAATCTTGAAGTGAAAAAGGATCATAATAGGATAATAACACCTATAGAATGTGGAGGCATTGCCCCCCAATGATAAGAATGTAATGAAGTAAGAGTGCTCCTATAAGTGTGTATCAATGCATTTTATCTTGCATCCAACTCAATATACCTAGTGAAAACATGTGTATAAAGAAATAAATTTGTCATCTAGCAAATCAAAATAACAAACAACATGTGTAATGTAAAGTTCTAACAATGCAAGTAAGATGCACATGTCCTAATTTTGTATTTTTGCAAATATTTGAATGTTTTTGTATTATCTCAGTGCATAATTATGTACAAAATATGGATAACAAGATAACTATCAATGAGAACCTCCTGAGGAGGTAAAGAAGTTTCCATAGAAGATGAAGGTTTAGGCCTCGGTGGTCATGCAAATGATATCGAGAATATTGTAGTAACATATTCCAAAGAAGGTTTAGTAGATGTATCACTAACATGCCTGAAATGGTGCCAATGCAATGGACTAGAGGAATAAGTGTGTCGACCACTAGGAGGGTGTCAAGAAGATATGAAGGTAGTATGTGTACTAGAGGACCGATGTGAGTTTCTAATGGAATGAAAATAGTGAAAAATAATGTAAGGGATTTTAATCCCATGAGGAGGCCTAGAATCATGAGATGTAGAGTGTGTAATAGAAGGCCTATATGGAGACCTAAGAGTATCAACAACAAGAGAGGAAGAGCATACAACAAAGTGCCTAGGAGAATCCACAAAATTAGGAATAGAGTACAAGAGTACTATCCTATGGAATAATGTAGAGTACTAGCCTAGGGAATAATGTAGAAGTGTTAGGACCTTGAGAGACTTTGTGAAAAACCAAATATGTATCCTTAGAAGGACTAGGAGGATGAATTGCGAAGGAGAACTAGGTATGGTAGGAGAGGAAAAATCAAAGGAATACCTCTAATGGTGATAACATGTTGATTGTGGATGAACTTAACACATTAATGTATAGCCGAGGGAATTACCTTAAGAGTACGTAGCCATGGGAGACCTAACCGTGAGGTACTTAGAACATAAAGTAGAAGTAGCCAAGAATGAAAATGATGTAGTAATAGGACCAAAAATGATGGGTACAGTGATGCATTAGTAGCGAGGATTCATATCAAATGCAAGATTGTGCACATAAATTCCCAAATATTGAAGCAATGTGAGAGAAGAAATATTGTCTTTATGGTGCATATCGACCAAAACACCTCATATGAGTACGTGATTAATAGAAACAAGAATGGACAATGTATATGAGATTAGTGTAGAATTGACATCAGATTCATCAAAAGTGATGATCGGAGTTGAATAGTGTATGATTAATTTTATACCAATTCTTGCATCCAATGGGTGATCATAAGAGGGTGGTGGATGTATTGCATGATAAACATTATGTACATTCAAATAAGATTTCAGATTGTCATGCTTAGGAAATGGATCATTGAATATTTTTATCTTAGCATTATAATTGATTTCCTATTAATATTTAGTAGGCTTATCACATTCAATAACATTGGAATCGATAAGATCCATAATAAAATGACGAATCTTTAAGCAACTTTTTGTAGAGTTCCCGACACACCAATTATAATCACAACACGAATTAGCATTGATATGATTGCCTTGAGGTTTAACCATATTAACCTCAAATGGTGGATAGAGAGATAGGAGATTACACTTAAGAATTTTTTTAAAGAGAATATGAGGAGGACTTGACAAGCGAGTAAATTGATGACGCACGGGATGCATAATAGCTTAACAAGTTGTGAGATCACATTAACGGTGTCTTTATAAGCATATTTGATCTCATTAGGATTACTTTTAAATATGGTTTTTCATGAAAAATTAGTAGCAGATGCGGGAGGAGAGATAACAATGTACTTGAGTTTGTTTGTTTACACCATGAAAGCCTTCATTAGGCACATCGGTTTGTATTAGGTATATATACCCAAAATATTTGTCTTCAAGAATGAAGCTTGTACCACCTTGAGCCACTCAATTATGAAAAATATGATGTTGAAAAATACTCCATGACTTGAATATCATCACCATATGCATTAGACACCCTCACTTAGGGTGTGAGGGCTCAAGAACATCTCTACACCATGATCACTCAAAACTGTCATAACACCTCAAAAACTAGTCATGAAGAGCTTGAATTCATAGGACCACTTAAAAGCTAGAACCTATATGGAAACCACCATAGACATGTAATATGGGTCTCTAACAACCTCATACATTCATTTTCTTAGTGTGTCCAATGTAACTTTTAACTTCTACGACAACATCTTCGAGAAATAAGCCTTTTACGTAGGGTCCACTCACTTATCTCGACAACTCAATGCCACCGGAGGTACATGGGAGAGTCGAATACATTCCCTAATCATCAAACTAGGAAATCCAATCCATTATAAGTTGATTTGAACAATATCTTTCCTATTGAATCCTTACTAGGGTTTTAGAATAGTTTTGGTGTTAACGACTATTCATAAAGAACAAGACCTCAAATCCAAAACTAATGCTAGGATATCTTAGCTAGGACCCTTCCCCATCCATCCTCAATATATTAGGATATAATACAAAGTTTTAATGTGATAATGAGCATCAATAAGTGTCTCTGAGGTTTGCATTCTCCATTCTTGTGAGCTCGATAGACCTCAAAACCACTTTTCATGTTTTTTCCTTCAAGCCCTAACCTAAAACTTCATGAAAAACTTGAGACAAATCATTGCACCTCTAAAAATTATCACATTCCCATACTTTCCTTGAAAATTAAACCTCATAACTCATTAGGTCATGCTTTCTTCACCTTACTCTCTACTCCTTGCTCTTCATGCCTCATAGGCCTTGAACCGACTTTCATACGTCTATCCATGAATTCTAAACCATGTTACCAAGCTTAAAAAGTGTCATACATCCTATCACACCTATGTTCTCTCATCTCACAAAGACACCATGCTCATGCCCTCTCACAAGATCTCTTCAAACCATGACTAGGCTAATTAAGCACTTGACCTCAAAGACCTACTACTAATGCATTTGTCAACAATGGCAACAAGACAAAAACACTCATACCTTCAATGCTCATAATTTTGTCACAACATACAGTTCCCTTGCAGACCTACTTGTCATCATACCTTCACAAGAACCTTTGTCTTCAAATTCTCTCTCTCTCACACATTTCCAATCAACCTTAACACATGACGCACTTCTCTTTTGACATCAATAACTCATCAAACTTGGCATCAACAAGGGCACTCAACAACATCCCCATGACATAAATCATGACATTAACCATGAACACCATTGTCATATTGACATCAATACACTATCAATAGCCCTTCACAAGTTCACCTTTAACATCAATGACCATTATGCCTTTACATGATGCACCCTTTTGACATAAATGACAACAACATGCCAACAAACCCCCTTTGTCATTGATGTAAAACACATTTATGGAAAACACACTACAATCTGAAATCACTTCAAATTGGTACATTTCTCATTTGATCATTCTCCCCCTTTTGACATCAATGATAAAGGGTCTTCCAAAAATTGACATCTGATCCTTGGAACTAAAATTCAATGACATAATGAAATGCTGAAATAAAATCACCTTAGGCTCATACCAGTTGTTATAGAAATTTTTTGGGACAGTTGAACTATACCTTTAGGAAACCATGCTTCTAATGAATTCTACATCATTGTCTTGACACTTCACAACTTAGGGCTATAAATCTCCCCACGAGTAGATGATTCTCTTCGCAAACACTAGATGAAAACCACACCATTTCTCCCCCATTTTGAAAACTAGGATATCATTCTTCTAGAATAAGCTCATTTCTCAAATAAACATGACCAAAATTGTAACATCTAGAATTACACTTTCTTATAACAAAGGCTTAACAATCATGATACAATAATTATAGTTAAATTCCCCCTTCTCCATGCATACATTCTTCAAATGAACTCAGATACATAAGATCACTCACCTTGTCTTTGACATGATAGATTTGACTCAAACCTTTGATCAATTACTTATCAACACATGACTGATACCAATACCACTTCTCAACACAGATCAAGATCAACTACCAACATCACTATAAACAAGGAACAAACTTTTCTTACCTCTTAACAACACTTCTAGCTCACAAGGCATTCTTCAACATGTCTTCATGACTCTACGTATCTTCTTAGAACTTCTCACCTACTCATGGAGCTATTGAACTATTTGATTAGCTTCCCCTTAGTTTATACATACATTGAACCTTTAACTCACAAAACTGTCAAGTCTTCACAAACCTTTTTGATGCTCATCACTTTACAACACAATTCCATGAATGTGACAGGTATGATCAAGTCATCACACACATACTTTGTAACACATCTACGCTCTTTAATTTCCTTCTCATAGATGCCTCAAGTCTTCATACCATGATAAAATCTCTCAGTAGCACATCTTCACGACACTTCTTTAAGTAATGAATGCCTCTATAAAGCTTAATAGAGACACCCCATATCAGAGAGTTCTTAGAACAATATGAATTTAGGAGACTCCCATATCTCCACCAACTTACAATCATGAGTTTAATAGTATTTATTTAGGACCCTCTTGGTATTGATTGGAACTTCTGGCTTGATGTCTGTATCATCCTTCTTCTCCTCTATTTAATATGATATCATACACTCTTAACACTCTTCAGTATCTGACCTATGCTCTTCCATAGAAAACAATCCACCTTGGCTTGTAGATTGATCAAGACTAAGCTTGATTATCTTTTGTTCCTCTTTCATCTTATCTATAGGATATAACTTCATGATGTGCTTGAATATATTTTGTTCCTCCACCTTATTCATAGGGCTTGAATTCATGGTGTACACCATGTCTTGATTGATCTTTCTCATCTTGCAATATCTTACAATATGACCATAATTTGATAATTATAAACAACACCATTGTTACCTCTTGATTGATGTAAACGGTGTCTCCTTCCATATTCCCATGAATACTCATTCTTGAAGGGCCTTCTACACTCTCTTGCTCTATGACCAAACAAATTACATGAAAAAATAACAATTAAAACAATTAGAGTACCTTATGACATTTCATTGTTTGATAGGATTAGTCCTTCTATTGCTCTTGAAGTTGACCTTCTTGTTCATGTTAGCATTATCATTTTCTTGATTTGTTTATTTACTCGTCATTCTAAAATTTTGATCGGTCATCTCTTCCTCCTTTTGATATTCTTTAAAACCAAGACCCACTTTATCATTGGAAGACTTTTGATTACTCAAAATTTCCTTTAGAGTCTCGAGTTTTCAAATTTCTCATAAGTCTTCATCTTTCTAGTTGCTTGATCCAATTTTGATTTCAAGGACTCCATCTCTATTCTGAACTTGGTGCATTCTTCCTCCTTGGTCTTAAGACTTACTGTTACAAACTCAACCTGAGTTTCCAACTGTTTGATGATTTCATCATGTTTATTAGCCTTGTTACTAATTTTTTCCTCATAATCTTTGATCAATGACCTCAATCTTTGATTCTTCTTTCTTTGGTTCTTTAAATCATCTAGAGCACTCAACAACTTTGCCTCAAGATTCACTTCGCCTCTTCTTCATCTGAGTCTTCATCTTCCATGAAGCTTTCATTACCTATTTCTATAGTCATAAATAGAGTTTCATTATTGTCATGTTTGACATTGTCATCACTATCAGATGAAATGCTGTCACTTATATCAGAGGAGTTATTGTCTTCTTTGGAATAGAAATTTCTCTTGTTCTTGAATGACCCTTTCTTGCCTTCATGCTTATTAAACCTCTTTTTATCTTCTTAGGATTATAGGACTTATTTTCTTCATCATCATGCTCATCATGCTCATCCTTATTCTTGTTAGGAAATTTAGATGTAAAATGACCAATCTTACCACAATTAAAGCACTTAAATGGTAACTTACCTTTGTACTTACCTGAGCCTTTCCTTAGTTTTCTAAAAAACATGGCTTCTATCTTTTCATCATCAATATCTGAATCAATATCATCCTTGACCTTTTTACCTTGTGAATTCTTCTCAACTTTGAATGCAAAATCCTTCTTAGAAGGTCTTCCATCATTTATTCTCATCTTATAGGCAATCAAGATGCCATGAAGCTCATCCATTTGTAATGTGTTTAAATCCTTGATTTCTTCCACAATAGAGACCTTAGAATCAAACTTGGGTGTTAAAGACCTCAATACCTTTTGGAAAACTATTGATTCTTCCATATTTTATCCTAAACCTCTGATGATATTCACCACTTCATCTACTCTCAATAGATAAAAACAATGTTCTCATATTCCTTTGTTCTCGTGCTCTCAAATGTCTTCGGTGGGTTTACAAATTTTCCAAATTGACCTTAGTGTCTCCTTCATAAATGGTCTATAATTTCTCCCAAATTCCTTTAGCTGTATCAAAATGCATGACCTTTAAAAATTCAACCTTTGAAAGACGACATAGGATAACATTAATTTCTCTAGAGTTACTTTCACTAGCCTTCTTGCCTACGCATTAGTTAGGGGTGTAGTAGGTATAGTGTATCCAACAACCACTGATTGCCATATGTCCTAACCTAATGAAATTAGATAGGTATTCATTATGATACTCTAAAATGCATAATTAGTCCCATTAAAGAGAGTATCCTTATTGGTGAGAAATTTCCTTGAACTTGATTACTAGTCATACTTCTTCTTCTAGGATCTCCTTCAAGTTATTAAACTTGCTCCAAAGGACCAAGATTTGATACCAATTTTTAGAATAAAAATACATTGAGTGGGGGGTGAATAATGTTTAAAAACTTTCCTTTCAATTATATTAACTTGTATGAGCCATCAAAGTAACCATTTAATACACATTAACCATATAGAGCTTATTATACATGAAAATCCATTAAAAAGAACACAAAGCAAGACAGAGCACACACATATATGTGAGAAACCATTAAAGGGAAGAAAGCCCATTGATATTTGTATTTGGACATTTTTACTATAAAAAAATTCAATATTTAGTGAAGCACCAACTGCACATGGAGCACCAACCCTAAATTTCCAAGAACATACTTGAATAGGTTTTAGAAACACTAAATTACAAGGAAACACCAATTCTTTAAGGTTTTAACAAGCACCCAATTGCAAGGAAACAACAACTCCCCAAGTGACTCGGTGCCAAATCAGCAACCTCTCGTATTTTATCACCTTCTTAACCATGTTACTTGATCAACAAATTATGACCACCTCTTCTGTTCCATTTTCTCTTATTCTTCTCAAAACAACATGTTATGCTTCTTTTCTCTTCAATTTAACATTGACATGTAAAAATTACCTTTCATAGGATTAACACCTTCATATATTCAATATAGGCTCACCCTCATGGTCTACAAAACCTCTTACAGTTTCTCTCAAGCACTATAGCTTGCTCATCCCTCTCACACAACTAGTCTAGGCCTAAACTACCCTTACATGCATATACATGACTCAAGATCATAAAACAACTAGGTCGGTCATGCAAACTTAAAATGAATTAGGTCAGCCATGTCAAGTTTCAAAGAAAATCTAAAAAACATGAAATAATCACATCATAAACTCTGATTGGTATGTCTCACTCAATTAGGCCATCTTCACACCTCTAGGACTCATGAATACCTACTAGCATTAGGTCTACTTTCTTAACGTTACATCATGAATTTCTTGAGCACGCATGATCATATCCAAAACTCAAAAATCTCTAAAAATATTGTTCTTGAACTTCACCGACCTCCTCCATGCTTCATTTACTCTACACTATTCATTTACACCATGAAAGTCTTCATTAGGCTTGCTAGGCCCATTAGTTCTATATAACCAAAAAGTCTATCTTCAAGAATAAAGCTTGTACCACTTTGAGCAACTCAATCATGATAAATATAACATGTATAAAAATACTCCACAACCTCAATACCATCACCACATAATTAGATACCCTCACTTAGGTTATGAGGGCTCAAGAACATCTCTGCACCATGATCACTCAAAACCTGTCACAACACCTCAAAAACATTCGTAAAGAACTTGAATTCATATGACCAATTAAAATATAGAACCTATCCAAAAACCACCATAGACATATAGTATGGGTATCTAACACCATCACACATCCATTTGCTTAGTATGTCCAATGCTACTTTTAACTTCCACAACATCTTCAAAAATAAGCCTTTTACGTAGGGTCCACTCACTTATCTTACAACTCAATGCCACTGGAGGTACCCGGATATTCCACGAGTAAGATCTAATCATCAATCTAGGCAATCGAATCCATTATGAGCCAATTTGAACAATATCTTTCCTATCTAGTCCTTACTAGGGTTTTAGAGTAGTTTTGGTATTAACTATTGTTCATAAAGAATAAGACCTCAAATCCAAAAATAATGCCAAGAAATATTAGTTATCACCCTTCCCAATCTCTCCTCAATAGCTTAGGATATCACACAAAGGTTTAACATGCCAATGAACATTAAAAAGTGTCTTCTAGGTTTGCATTCTCCATTTTTGTGAGCTCAATAGACCTTAAAACAACTTTTCATATCTTTTTCCTTCAAGCCTTAACCTAAAACCTCATGAAAACATTTTGGGAAAATTGTTACACCTAAAAAATTCTCACATGCCCATACTTACCTTGAAAATTAAACCTCATACCTCATTAGGCCATGCTTTCTTCACCTTTCTCTCTACTCCTTGGTCTTCATGCCTCACTAGGCCTTGAAACTGACTTTCATACCTCTGTCCATACATTCTAAACCATGTTCCCAAGCTCAAAAAGTGTCATACATCCTCTCACACCTGTGTGCACTCATCTCACCAAGCTACCATGCTCATACCTTCTCACAAGGTCTCTTTACACCATGACAAGGCCATGACTAGGCTACTTAAGTACTTGACCTCAAATACCTACTGCGAATGCATTTTTCAACAATGGAAACATGAAAATAACACTCATAACTTAAATTCTCATAATATTTTCATAACACACACTTCCCTCACATACCTACTTGTCATCATACCTTCACAAAAACATCTTCACAAGAACCTTTATCTTCAAATTCTCTTTCTCACACATTGCCAATCAACCTTAACACATGATGCACTTCTCTTTTGATATAAATGACCCATAAAAATTGGCATTAAAAATGACAGGTCATCAACTTCCCCATGACATCAATAACGCATGACATCAACCATGCACAACATCATCATATTGACATTAATACACTATTAATCAACCTTCAAAAGTTCACCTTTGACATCAATGACCATTATGCCTTTGTGTGATGTACCCTTTTGACATCAATGACAACAACATGTAAACAACACTCATTTAAGGTATGTCATAGATGGTTAAAAGATCTAAACTTTTTGAACATGACTGAATCTTGCAAAGGGGATAATAAGATTTATGTGAATAAGAAATTTTCATCTTGGTGAGTAGGGTAATGTAACAAAAAACATATGCATTAAGAGGCTCATTAGGCCCTTATCATATTTGAGAAAATTGTGCATAAGAAGTTTTGTTTTCGATATTGATAGAGAATTATTCCAAAATAAATTGGCTAAAGCAATAAATGCATGCACAAAGTGAGTGGGGATAGTGTAAAACCACTATAATGTAAAGCCTTTAAGAATTTGAGGAAATACTTGGTAATTAAGATGTCATCGAAGTATTATTGAAGTAAATTCCATGGAATGGGTGAAGATGTTTAAAAATCCCCTTTTCAATCATAGATAGGAAATTTAGGAGAAACAAAACCAATAGGTAACAAATAAGAAACAACTTCAGGTGCAAGTGGATTGTGAAGTTAGTGTGTGGAATCCATAGTGTGAGAAGAAGCGGAGGCACCTAGTCATAATTTTAAAATACGTACTTATAAAGTATGGACAATCATTTCAAGGGCTTGTGTGCTAGAAGAGGATACATGTGAACCATGAGGAGTGGATGTGGGATGTGTAGTAACAATTTTGGTTACATAGACATAAAGATATTTGGCATTGATAGATGAGGTGCACCCAAGAGGTAGGCATCATGAGTGTGGGAACATGAGATGTTGGTAAAGCTGAAGAAGGTTGGGGTTTCCCAACAAGGGACTCTTCATTATAATTTTGATCATGAGCCAACTTAGCAGAAAGAATAATCTTAATGATAGGCTCAATGTGGTGAGGATTTTGACGAAGTTGTTCACAAAAATTAGACACAAGTTGTACTTGATCAATATCCACAATGTTATTATCATCATGGGAAAGGTAATTAGAATGATTTTTCAAGGATGGAATGATTTCTAGTAATATGCATTAGATATGAAGCCATGGAATTACAATGCTTGTGTATTATCCTAGATTTAATTAAATTCATTTATTGAATTATTAACATCATTGTTGTGAAAGTTTAACTGGTTTGCGTTATTACTTGAGTGATTGGTGATGATTTAATGAATTAATAATATATATAAATATAAATACACACACACACACACACACACACACACACACACACACACACACACACACACACACACAAATAGATACATACATACCTACATACACACAAATATAGATATATACATATATATACACACACACACACACACACACACACACACACACACATATATGTCTATATATATATATATATATATATATATATGTATATATATAGATATATATATATATATATATGTATATATATATATATACATACATATATATCTATATGTGTGTGTATGTATGTATATGTACACACACACACACACACATACATATATAGATATATGCATGTTTGACATTGATTGGTCATTAGACCACTTAAGCTATGTGTTTAATTTGGTGGGTACGTGGCATTGTGATTTGGTTAATAGAGTTTGGTTGGTTGTTTCATGGCATTGTTAATTGGATTGTGTGAGGTGGAGATTCAACCCCACCCCACCGTGTGAGTTATGTGGTTTGAAATTTTATTAAACTTAGGATAAGCCTAAGTTGCATGGCATATTGTTGTGATTTAATAAAATATGGATATTAAATTTGATTTCAAAGTCACAATAATGATACACAATAGAATAAAAATACTAAGTACTCTCTAAAGATACAATGTATAAAAAAATAAGATAGATAGGGAACTTAATTTTTTCTTATCCCGAAGTATGTCCGAACTAGAAAAAATGATGAACAGGCTAGGTAGAGTGATGGAAATGATCGATATAAATCCTGGAACTTACAAAATGGCCTCTGAGGGTTCTGGGTAGGGGTAAGAGATCCCGGGTGCCGAGACCTTCGTAGGTGCATGTGACTGTGTAGAGAGTTAGAATCTTATTTTCTTTGTGTCGTTAGGGTTTTGATATCCTTTGCTATTGATCACTTGTATGTTGTTGGATGATTACCAAATTCAATGGTAGCTGTAAAAAGTGATATCATGAAAAACCCTCAAACTACATCAAATCCTAAAAAATAAAGATGTAAATGGGGAGTCGGACCGACCCTAGAGGTGACCGATAGAGTGAACTTATGACTAAGCAACGTAATACATCTCGGACTCCATGTAGTTCTATGTGCTTGTGTCTGGATTCATGTCCTTAAGTTTCCATCGTGCCGATGATGCCAAGATAGCAGGCTATAAATAGATAGAATGTAAATTTGTGGGATGGAATTTAGGGCTTCCCCTTCATAAACAAAGTGTATGCAGAGTAACAAGCCCAAAAATGTAGTCCCTTTGATAATATGTAGATAATATAGCCCTTGATAATTGTCTGCCATTATAATGGTATGCATGTTATGTATATATAGGGATCTATTACTTGAGTTTCGACACTAGTGACACAAAATTATGACTAGTACCTTGGGATAGGAGTAAGAAAACCGAAAATACTGACCACAAATGTCAAAAATTTGAACAAGAACAAAGAGGACAAAAGTACCTAGGGTGGATAGGAGCACTTGGGAACTAGTGTCTAGACTAGGCGCCCGGTATCCTGAGCTAACTGATGACAAATGTGAAGAGACCGACAAATAGGGATCCCTATGACATGACCAGAATTGGGTACAAAAGAGACAAAAGTGAGAGAGAAAGATGATAGAAAAAATCAAAGCAAGCGAGATGAAATATGAAGTGTGTCACTAGTGAATAATTTTCTTACTTAAGATCCATACATATAACAACATAATTTTCGGGATAGTAAACTAGTAATATGTATATGATTTTATGTCTACATTTCCCCCTTTATGCTATTTGAATGAATTTTAAGTAGTGTAAAGGAAGTAAGGAATATACCTATGATAATTTTGGAGAATCCTTATTAAAAGTACGCACAAAATATGAGAACATATAGCATGGCGAACCATGGATCAACATGTTGATCCTGTGGCGTAAATATAGAAAACAAACCTTTGTAAGGAGCACCTGGAGAAAATTGATGATTTGATTTGAGTGATTTGGAGATTTCAAATTGTTTTTAAATGTAGATTCAAAGGGGTATGGAGTGATCAGTTCCCAACCCAATTTTGTATGTTTGAAAAACTGAAGGATTTGGGTATCCTGCTACTAGAGGAAGAGTGTTAGAGAGAGAGGTCTAGTTTTAACCTCAAACTATGACTACATCCTCAAAATGTCCAACCGCTACAGATGGATAAAGACCAAATTTTGTTCCATTTCGATCCATTTCGATCAATGTTTATTTCGTGTTGAATAACCCATATAAGACTAGTATAGGAAAGGAAATGACGTATTATTTCCCCCACTCCCACGCATGTCACGATTTTTATAGTGCCGGATGGATTCCATGTGAGGTCACCTAGAAGTGATGTAAAAATAATTCCCATGTTAGGTCATATGGGAAAGTGGTGATGTAACTCCAATGTTAGGTCATGTGGGAGGGATAATGAAGCAATGTTGTACCAATCGATTGGCTTGATTTGAATATTGAACTCTTTTCAAAAATTGAATGTATGTGATAGATTACTTATGGTAATATTTTCACCTTTTCCCCCATATTAGGTCATTAGGGGAAATAAATAGAAAGTAGTAGAAAATGTCGAATGTTGTATGAGTAAATTTTTGATAACAATATATTAAGAGTGTTTAGTGATCATATGGTAGCCTAATGGGGATCATAGGGTCTAATGGGGATAATAATATATTAAGAGTATCTAGTGATAATATATTTACATTAGGATACTATTATGCGAGAGGTGGTGTGTAGATACTTGTACATTTTGGTTTCCTACTGGGGAGATGACAATGACCCTAGAGGATGTATATCACATATTGTGACTTCCAGTTATGGGTGAGAGAGTATAGGTGATGGCCGTAGTGGATGCTTAGAGGTAGATGAGGGTAGCTAGATGGTACTTTACAGCACACAGTACAAATAGAGACCCATATTAGTCTAGATGCCATATTGAGATTAGGTTTTCCGCGATTGCAAAATTTCATTATAGTGATTATTTCTTCATTAGTGGTAGTGGAGGGTGGTGATGTGGGCATCTTATATAATATGCATGACATTTTTCAACATATAGAGGAGCACGGGATGGGGTTGCATGGGCATGATGTGTATTGGCGCATTTTTACAAAGACCTATACAAGTTTACATAAGAGGACCATGGTGGTGGACTTGGAGCCACCACATTGTTACATGTTTGGGATTATGAGAACATTGCTATATTGAGGCCCCTTCATGGGCCATGTGTAGAGTGGGTGAGGCCTGATATATTTGCAATGATATGGGTAGGTACTCGAGTAAGAGGTTGGACACCACTACTTATATGTTTATGCTTGATCGCATGGGACCAAGGGCCATTATATGGCGGACGTATCAAGACTATGGTGGATGGCTATAGGATGGAGTAGAGCTATGGTGTATTTGACATACTATGTGGTAGGAGGATTGGTTCCTAGGGGTACCCGAGCTATTTCAGGGAGAGTGTGTATCACGACAGTTTGGTGTGGCTCAGGATGTGACCCAAAAGCCGTATGTATGGGTGCGAGCCACTAGAGTGCCAAGGCATCTAGGAGTAAGGTCAAGTCCCATAGGAGCATAACTTGTCCCTCATCGATGAGATAGATGCGGCCATAGAGCCGACACAGGTGGATGATGCAAGATGTACCCAGGCCTATAACACATGGTGGGCATCACATCAATGGGTGCTATTGTTTCAAGTTCTCGCATATGTAGTGGGTGCACCACCATTGGAGGAGGAAAGGGACATGAACCTACCGATGATGATGGTATAACAATGGCATTAATGGAGCGTAAGTATTACTTTTTGTTAGTTGTTGATTATCACTTAGTTATTTTATTGTGGTAAATGTTTGTAGTAACTAAACAATGCTTGGATGATTACAGGTGATGCTTATTGGTCCTTGATCATGGATTCATCAATCCACATGTTGACACGTAATGTACCTCCATATGTGATCATGTGAAGTGTGATGTTGGAGTGAGTAGATGCTATTACGGGTGAACATGCTCATTTGTTTGAGCCAGTGGTGATAGCGGTGGCTACATGTACCATATTATTGAGTGAGCATGACGAGGTGTAGATGGAGACTCAATGAGCTAGGGAGGATGTAGGAGGAGGATCCCTAGTGCAGGATGTGTTCATGAAGTATGTAGAGTTGTAGGGCTGATTCGAAGAGCAGTCAGTCAAGGTGGCTATATTATGCGAGACATGTGGAGAGGTATAGGGGTCACTGACCAAAAACGTGAGATCGAGTGGTGAAGCATCTAGTTTTAGAACTCCCACAATTGTATATAGTGATAGTGATGATGATGTATGACATATATTGATGTAACGATGCATGTGGGATTTCCCCTAACGATTGTATTTTTGTAACTATGATTTTTGACACGATTTATATAGATATAAATAGATGATTGGTATTATTGTGTTATTTTAATGTTTTATTAATATGTGATGTGATGATTGTTGTTCATATGTTGGTCTTGTGATGATTTATTTGCATTATGTGAGTGATTATATTAATAGAAAAATGATGATGTTGATAGAACATAGATAGGTAATGCTTGAAAATTGGATTGTATGTACAAATAAAGATGGATAGTATGCGATAAAGAGTAATAAATGTATGTATGAAATGAGATAACAATGTGATTGAAATGATCATAAAAATGTATGTAATCACGTGTAAGCATGATGAAGAGGGGGAAGAGAAGAGTGATGCCCCCAATGTATGTGTAAGAAGATGAGGTTCATTTATATAATAACCCTCAATAATAAAGAATTAACCATATAACAAGAGTGCATCATTAGGAAATGGTTTGATAGTGTATGCTAGATAGATAGATCAATGAAGCGTATAACACAAAGATGGAGTAGGGTTCTTATTGTAACATATCCCTCAACAGTCATGTAAGAACCGTAAGAACACGAGTGTGTCATCGGGTAGTGAGGTGAGAAAAATCACCTACAAAATATGTAGACGTTGATGAGTAGCGGTGGAAATATGTGAAGTGGTAGAATTATGAGTGTAAGAGACAAGTTGAGTGTTGGATGAGATGGTGCTAATGATGGGAGACATAGTGGTAGGAAGCATAGATGCCAATGAATTAGGAAGCCAATGTGAAGTAGTAACAATGTGAGGTGGATGAGATGATGTTGTGGTGGATGAGCGAGGTGGAGGACACATATGAATGATGATATTAGGATATGGACAAATGACGAACTTAGAAATGGGTGGAGGAGACAAGTGAACTAAAGTAGAAGCACACTTATGCGAACTTGGAGAAAGAGACCACTTGCAAGAGTGAGATTCAAAGGTAATGACACCCTTGTCTTCTAATTTTTGTAATTTGTCATGAAGGGTGTAACAATCATTGTCACAATGGCCATTAATGCGTGGGAATTCAATAAGGGAAATCACGTTGGAAATGAAAGTGATAAGGAGGATGATACTAACTATAGGGTAAGTGAATTAAGCACTTATTAAGTAAAGCATGCAAAACATCATAAGGATTAACAACATGCAATAAATGCAATGGCTCCCAAGTAGGAGATGGGGAAGACTTAGGTGGAGAGTGACGTGGTGGCGGAGATGGAGGATTCTTATGTAGAGGAGGGGATGGAGACCTTGGTGGATGCTTAATAGATAAAAGAGGAGAAAAACTAGGAGATGATGTAGCAAATTGTAGAAGGAGAAGGAGGATCTATAACATGTGCAACAATTAAATATTGTTCTAGATCAATGAATTTATAGCATAAAAGTGTAAAAGATTCACATGTATCATATTGTAATTTTTCTTTTATTGCAAGAATCAAGCCACGAAAAAAGATAAATTATGTCTATAGATCAATAAGTTGAAATATTAACCGATGCATGAAATAATTGAAGCATAAAATATAATCTAGAATAGGTTCTTTCTTTCCTTGTTGCAAGCAAGGTAAATAATCGGGGTAAGAAAAACATCTTCCATTTCCCAATATATACTAATAGATTTAAAAGGAAAATGAGCATACCATTTAAGAACATCATTAATAAGACTATGACTAAAAGATTTTAGTAACAATTGATCATTCAAATAAGAATCCATAACTAAGCAATACTGCTTAAGATGCAAATATGGATTACCAGTGCCATTGAAACATGAAAATGTAGGCATGATAAAATCCTTAGGAAAAGCTGAATTGTGAATTTTCTTTGGAATATGATTGCCATGAAGAGAGTTATTATCAATAGAAGCATAATAGGCTTTGATTTCAAGAGTGAGAGATTGAAATTGAGATTGGAACTGGCCAAAAACATGCATGAGTGATAAAATATCATGTGAAGGAATCGTAGAAGATGTGAGAGGCACATTGAGAGGTTGAAGCTTTCTATTATGAGTGATCATGGGAATGTGAGAAGAATAAGTGAAAGATGAAGATGTTATGGGCACACTAGATGTAGATGTAGAAGAAATAAACAGAGGTATATGAGGAGGAATATAAGAAGCAACATGAATATCATCTAGAGAAGAAGAAGAGGAAAGAGGAGGAGAAGAACATGGGATATTAACAAAAATGCTAGCAATAGAATCAAAAGAAATCATAAGAGGTGAGCTAGTAGGAATGGTAGAATCATCATGAATGCCATTGGAAACAACCTCAAAAGTAGAAGAAAGCAGAGTGGAAAATTCACATTCAATAGTCTTAAGAGAAGTAACATCCTCACTAACATGTTCATGATCAGAAGTATAATCAACATCAGTATCAGACAAAGTTTCACATGCAAGTATTTCATCAAGAGAGTCATCAACATATAGAGAAGTAGGAGAAGAACTATCATAAGATATATCTTTTTAAGTATTGGAAATATTTACAAAAGTAGAAGGAATATGAGATACAACTTTACATTCATCCTGACTAGTATGAGAAACATCATCATGCGCATGTACATTTTCATCATTGGAAATAACATGATTTTTATCTACAGTAGCACAATCAAGACCAAGAATATAATATATAAGATTTTCATCAAGTCTTTGTCAGCGAGAAATAGAGGAAGGTGGAGTAGCCTTGGTGACTATATAAGAATAAGGAGTACATCTAAAAAGTTTTAGTCTAGTGAATCAATTCTTAGAGTAGAGTTATAAAAAATAGTAAGAACTTTGGGTTCATTAGCAATAAGAAATCTTTGAAAATTGTCATCAAATCAAGCATTGTAATAAATATCAAGAAGTCCAACCTCAACAACATCATCGATGATAGGACCGATACGATCATGATTCATAGCTTTCTTAGGAGAAGAAGACATATTTTTAGCCATGAGGGTTTTGTGGACCCTAAGTCAAGGATTTATAAGAAAGGGGTTCACCAAATGATTTAATAAAATATGGATATTAAATCTAATTTTAGAGTCACAATAATGATATACAATAGAATACAAATGCTAAGCACTCTAAAGATGAAACCATATAAACAAATAAGAGAGACATGACACTTATCTAAATTTTTCTTGTCTTGAAATATGTCCGAACTGGAATAATTGATGAATAGGATGGATAGATTAATGGAAATGCTCCATATAAATTATGGAACTTCAAGACTATCCTGGATGAGGGTGCTTGGGTAGGGGCGAGAGCATCTGGGATCTAGAGACCTTCTGCAGCACTGCGACAATGCGCAGAGAGTCGAAATCTGATTTTATTTGTGTCACTAGGGTTTTGCATGATACTTCATTGTTGGTTGCTTGTATATTGCTAGATGATCACCAAATTCACTGGTAACCCGTAAAACAAATGATATCCTGCAAAACTCCCAAACTACATAAAATCCTAAGAAATAAAGATGTAAATGGGGAGTTAGATTAATCCCATGCCACTCGACAGAGTGAACTTACGACCGAGAATCGCACTACTTATTAGACTCCATATAGTTCTATGTGCTTATTTGTGGAATCTTATCCTTAAGTTTCCATCACACTCGATGACACCAAGATAGTGGGCTATAGCTAGTGATTAAGTAAAATTGATTAATATGGGAGTAGTTAATCTAATCTAGTAGGACATAAAATGACGTAAATAAATGTGATAAAGTAATATAGAAATTACTAAATGATTAAAATAATGAAATAAAATCCTAATGTGTAAGAAAGGGTAATGAAATAACTCATCTAGTAAATGGTGTTTATTGCGAGTGTCACAAAGATGATCGGATAAAATAGAATTAGAAATGATATGCAAAGGTCCCGTAAAGACTCAATTTGGAGGATATGAGTGGATTGGGGTGCCTAGAATAGGACTGAGGCACCCAAGGGTGCTCTAGTATGTAATTTGGGTGCCCTGGTATGCGAAAAAACACTTGAACTAGTTCTCATAGGGTCGGAAGGTGGTCTAAAACCCTCACCGTGTGTTGCATCAAGTTCGCTTTGTCTTACGCTGTATGTCACCAATAATTAGAGTTGATGTAGAGACCTACAAGAAGATAAGAAGGAAATATAATAACCCTAAAAATAAAGATGCAAAATGAATGGGTCAAACTGACCTCAACTGCCACAACAATGGGCTTACTAAACTGAGTGTGCACTACATTTCAAACCCAAATGTAGTTCGCGAGTGTGTGCATGTCGCCCTAAGTGCTCTTGTGCCACTCACACTTTGTGAAGTAGAGAGCAATAACTAAATGTAGAAAATGTAATAGAATGTGTGCATGGAATAGAATAGAATCCCCCCCTATGAAGTGTGATGCAGACTTCCTAGCTTATGCCTTGATGATGGAGCTATGTGGATAAAAATGCAATAGATGGATGTAACTTTAGGTGAGTGATATAAGTAGATGATGCTAGGACCCTCATTATGGTAGCATAACTTTATATTTATAGGGTTATCTTGATCTAATTTCATAATTAACCCCAACATGGCCGACTAGGAAAACGATAAGGATGAAAAATGGCTAGAAAGAGCCCAAAAGTGTCGGGAAAGTAGAAAAGGAAATCGGGGCTCCTAGGTGGGACCAGGACCCATGGGCACCCTAACACTACCCCCTCGGGTGCCCCAAATGAGGATAAAATGATGGGAAAGGGCCGAAATAGACCATGTATGTAGATAAAAATGTGTGGAAATGATAAAATAAAAGTAAAACAAGGTGGCCAAAAGGTGGGGTTAATTAGTACTTTCTTCACTAAAGAACCTTCTAAATAGTAGTATGAGATTGGGATAAATAAATGTTTAAAGTGCATGATTTTGTGACTATATTTTTCCCCCACTTTATGTTGTGGAGCTGAAAGCTTGGTAATATAAAGTAATTAGAAATACATACTTGATATCCATGAAGAGTGTAGTAGAAACGTGCCGAAGGACTAGACAAAAGCGTGGAATGATAAAAAGAAGATGGAGGAGTGTGGAAACTAAAGATGAAAACACACAAATAAAAATATGTGAGATTGAACCTAGGATGAAATGCGTGTGTAGATGTTGTAGTGTGTAGTGTACCTATATGGTTAGTAAAGCATGTGTGACGCTGAATGTTGTTGTTGTTGTTGTTTCCCTAATTTGATTGTTTGTTTCTCATACGGCTAGACCTACTTGTAAGGAGAAAATGATCAAGTAGTCAAATATGTATGTATGTAAAAATGCTATGTGAAATAAGCATGTATATGTAAAGTATACAAATGTAAAATATGTGAAATGAAAAGTGTAAATGGAACATGTGCACCTGATCCATGTCGAGAGAAAGAGTGTAGAAGGATATCTTGTACACTGTGAGTTTTTTGGGCAATCTCATGCCACCTTGGCTAAAAGTGTAGGGAGGAAATGCTTTGTGTCCTCCAAGCTCTAACCACTTCTACTGAAATGTGTGTGAAGATATCTTTGTATTGTCCTAGTTTTTGGGTGATCCGACGCCACTAGCCAAGTAGTGTAGAGAGGCACACCCATTGTAACCCCAAGCCTGTAATTGCTTCCCGTAAAATGTTAAGGGCACTATGTCTTATAAAATATGCTATGTATGGGGTTCGTAGAATGGTCTGAACCCACTCACTGTATGTAAACCCACAATTCCAAGGGCGGAAAGTTCATGTATACTAACCAATGTAACTACACCGTTGTTAGTATGTATACCCCAAATGATGCCCCCCCTCTTTGGGGGTGCACACGACATCGTGAATAGGAGGATGTGGCCCCAAAAGAGGACCAACCACATGTATTTTGTAACTCTTCCCTATAAGGGGAAAGATGAGGAATTTGGTAGAAACCGATGCACGTATAAACAAGAAGGATAGCACGATATAAAGTTTAAAACAAACAATGCATGCATAGAGAAAACATGTGTAAGCTACGCAAAAAATGTAGTAAATGTAAAAACACAAGACGAAAAAGTAAGCCACATAAAGTGGGTTGCAAACATGGGAAATCACTTATGATGTCTCAAGACATGTAAGGCCATCATGGCTACAAACAACAAGCAAGTGTGCACACAAAGCATAGGGCAAATCCCACAAACAATAGAAAACAATAGTAGACAAGTACAAACAAACAAACAAGGAGTCATGGAAACATAGAATCCTGCAAAACAAGTGTTGCACATGGAACACCCATTAGCATATTAGATAAATAATAATATGTCAAAAGTGTGTATGATCAAGTAATGTAAGATGATAAGTACAAAATGAAACAATAACACCTGGAAGAGACGAATGTGGATGCCCCCAATGACTAGTATAGTAAGGGTAGAAGGCGAGCATCCATACCACGTGTAAGAGTATTATAGCTATGATCAAACTAAACAAAGGCATGAACACACATGTGTGGATGGTATAGATAATGACATAATAAAGAAATATAACATGTGTAATAAAGTGAGCATGTAAAACACTAAAAACAAGAATAAATGCCCCCAAGACAATGCAATATGTAATGGATGGATGGAATAGAATGTAAGATGGAATGATATGAAATGCATGCCCCTCGAGTGGATGGAAGTGTATGCAATGAGGTTCATTTTTTTTTCCCATCAACAGTCAAGAGTGAATTGTAAATGAGAGTGTGTTATTAGGAAATGGTTGAGTAGTGTTTGTTGTGTCTATCACATGATGTGATGAGTGTGTAAGTAGTGGTGATGAAATGCAACATATAGAAATGAATGTGCATGAACCCTATAACCAAAACATATATCAGAATTGATGAATGGATGAGTGATGATTTAGCCTAAGCATATATCACTATATGATGAGAGGATGAGTGATGATTTAACACTAAGTGTATATCACTATATGATGAATGGTAAAGAGTGGTGATGTAACCTAAGGTGTATACCACTATAAGAAGATATAATGGGGGTGGTAATCTAGCCTAAAGTGTATACCACTACAAGATAGAAAAAGAGTGAGTGACGATTTAGCCTAAAGTGTATGTCACTAGCCTAGGGATATTATAGATGAAATGTCACATTATGAATGTAAGGTCCATTTGATTTGTAAACCCTCGGTAATCAAGTATGGACCGAGGAACTAAAGTGCGTCATAGGGTGGTGAGTGCAGTGCGTAGAAACAATGTAGTAGGTGTAATGATGAAACAACCATGTGGTGAATAGAATATGTAAAAATGCGAAGTGTGTATAATGCACCATGTGACTTGTGTAAGTAAACGAGTAGTGTAGTATGTAGGATGAAATGTAAAGCTAGACTCATATGTGATGTAAACTAGCATAGTATGTATAATGTGTATGAAGTATGTATGTGCAATGTATGATTGGACTATGTACGTAGATAGCCTAATAATGTATGTAATGTGTAGAATGACTAGGATATATGATACATAGAATGACTTAGGTATGATGAAAATGCATGTAGAATAATAGTAGAATGTAGACTAAGTGTAGTATGTATTGGTGTATAATGCACAATGTGTGATGAAATGAAATGTATAATGCCTATAGTGCAATGTGTGGGGTTTAGTGTAATAGTAATCCTCAACAACAGTCAAGTGTGAACCGAAGCACAAGAGTGCATCATCGGGTAATGACGATGGTACAATGCATGATGAAAGTTTAAAAATGATAGAGGTATAACTGCTATAATGATCGATGGGGGGTGTTATATGTTATGCCCCCAAGTATATAAACTAACCAATGATAGTGAAAGACAGGTCCTCCACCCGATATCTATGAGGGATGAAAGTGGAGGACCATGATCTAAAAGTGGTGGTATGGTAGATAAACACGGTGTTGGTGAATGAAATCTATATGCATGTGAAGGATGAATGTATGATGAATATTGGGGTGCAAATATGCAGGGGTGATGAGGTGGTGGAAGTTGTCGCGATGATACGATTGACAACTCATTAATAGGAAATGGTGAACTAAATTTGGTAGAGGATTGACTTGGTGACGTCGGAGAAGGTTGAAGAGAAAGAGATGATGAAATACTTGCAAAAGGGTGTTTCTTATGAGGTGGTGGAGAAACATTAGCCTGATGCTCACGAGGTATAAGATCCCGATGGGCTTTATTATTAGTGGTAGAAGGTGGTGCAACAAATGAAATAAGGCCTATATTTTTGAGATTGTTGATTATTCATGACAAAGCGCGGAAAGCATTATCATGATGTCCATTAATTTGATGATAATGGAAATATGGATGATCATGTATTTTTCTAGTCGAGAAGGAGGATAGTAATGAGTAGGTGGTAGAGTGATCAACTGATGATTAAGAAGTTGAATAAGAATATCATGTGTCATAGTATTATGTTCAAATATGAGAGGCGCAAACCATGGTATGCCTTGAGGATTAGTTAGATGGAAGGTAGTGGATGTATGAGATGTAGAATTAGTACAAACATGCGATTGAGAAACATATTTAAGTTTTTGAATTTTAGTGGTAAGAGAGGTAATTGTGGATTCCATGGCTTGAAAATGATCTTGAAATAAGGTATACAAAGCATGGATTGAGTCCAAGAGAGGTGTATTAGATGGATGACCATGAGGGCCAGAGCTATCAACTAAATGTGTAGAACTTATTTGGTGTGGTGGCGAATTGTCATCAACAAAAGGAGGCAATGTATAAGAAAAATAATCTAAAAGATCATCATTATCATTGTCAAAATCATATTAAACAACCCAGGAAACCTGATAAGTAATGGTGTGTGGTTGGTCATCCAAATAACTATGAATGCGTAAGATATACATTACCATGGTATTGTTCATTAGTAAAGGGAGGTAATGGACATCCATGAGCATACAAAATAGTGAAGTTGGGTGAATAAAAAATAAAGGAGTGATGCAAATGTGCACAATACCAAATGGCATGGGAAATTTGATATCAATGTGAGCAGGATCAAGTGTGCCTCCAATATAATCTAACCAATACTAGCCAAGAGTAAGAAGAGAAGAAGTATGATAACTGCAAGATGAACCACAAGATGGAAAACACGAAGGCCATACACAAAAGTGAGAATAACAGAGCCATGATACAAATGTGGATCATATAAAGGAGAATGGAGGTCCTCAAAGGAAAAACCAAGCTAAAGGAGACCGTCATGTGAACATACGGTGGCTTTGTAGGAAGTATCAAGTGGTATATGATCCCAATAAGAATTATTCATGAAGAGAGTACAAGTGAATGGTGGGCACACTGAAGGAGATGACATTTGTATAGATGATAGAGTGAAAGGCCCTTGATATGGAATGATGGCATTAGAAAGGACATCTATCATATGGAATGGCACCCTCAAATGGTGATAAGTGAAGTAACTCATCCATAAGGGGTGGTGGTGGAGGGTAGGTAAAGCAAGAGAGCATTGTGGAGTAGGCCATGTATAAATATCACAATGTTCATAATATCAGGATTCAGTGATGGAGTAGGAGGAACCATATCAAACACACAAATAACATGAAAAAAGTCACGTTTAGCTTCAAGGGATTGGGTTTCTAACCACAACAGATGGAGAAGTAGGAAAAATATTGTATCAAGAGAATCAACTATGCATAATGCAGAGAATTAATGAGTGAATGCGAATCATCTTATGGTTTAACATTAGTGAGAGTTGTAACTATGGGATTAGGTGGAGGAGCATGTGCCTCATATAGGATTTTTGCTAAAATAACAGGATCAATGGTGCACATATAAGTGACAATGGCATCATCTAGAGCTTTAGAATCCATAGAAGATGGGATCTGAATAAAGAAGAGAAAGGTCTATAACTAGAAGGATCAACATGAGTATCAAAAAATGCATGACCAAAGCTATCAAATTGTAGAATTAGTGGAGATTTATAAGGATTACATGTAACCATGATAAAGAAATATTAAGGAAAATGGGGTCTTATGAATCGGGTTCACCAAAATGATTAACTAAAATTGATTAATATGGGAGTAGTTAATCTAATCTAGGAGGACATAAAACACTTGTAAATAAATGCAATAAAGTAATATAGAAATTACTAAATGATTAAACTAATGAAATAAAACCCTAATGTGTAAGGAGAGGGTAAGGAAAGAACTCATCTGAACTAACTAGTGTTTTGCAGAGTGTCAGAGAGATGACTGGAGAAAACAAAAGTAGAAGTGACTGTGTGCCGAGGTCCCGTAAAAGACTGGATCTAGAGGATTTGAGTGGACTGGGGTGCCCACGGGCACTCTGGTATGCAATTTGGGTGCCATGGTCTGCAAAAAGCTCAAACTAGTTATCACAGGGTCGGAAGGTGGTCCAAAACCTTCGTTATTTGTCACATCAGTTTTGTCCTATGCTTTGTATGTCACCAATAATCAAAGCTGATGTAGAGACCTATAAGAAGATAAGAAGGAAGTATGAAAGCCCTAAAGATAAATATGTAAAATGAATGGGCCAGATTGACCTCAAATTGCCACAACAATGGGCTTACTAAACTGAGTGTTGCACTACATTTCAAACCCAAATATAGTTCTGGTGAGTGTGTGCATGTCAAGCACTCCTAGGTGCTATTTGTGCAATTAACACTTTGTGAAGTAGCAAGAAATAACTAAATGTAGAAAATCTAATAGAATGTGTGCATGGAATAAAATAGAATCCTCTTCTTATGAAGTGTGATGCGTACTTCCTAGCTTATGCCTTGATGATGGAGCTACAATGGATGCAACTTTAGGTGAGTGATAGTAGGAGATGATGCTAGTACCCTCATTATGGTCTCATAACTTTATATTTATAGGTTTCTCTTGATATAATTTCACAATTAAGCCCCACATGGCCGACTAGGAAAAAGATAAGGATAAAAATGGCTATGAAGAGCCCAAAAAGTGACGGAAAGTAGAAAAAGGATCGGGCACCTAGGTGGGACTGGACTACCCATGGTGCCCTATTCGAGGCTAAAATGACAGGAAAGTGGCAAAATTGACTGGGCATGTAGATAAAATCAAGTGCAGAAATGACGAAATGAAAGTAAAACAAGGTGGTAAAAGGTGGAATTAATTAGTACTTTCTTCACACTAAGAACCTTCTAAATAGTAGTATGAGACCTGGATAAATAAATGTCTAAAGTGCATGATTTTATGACTACATCTAGATAGAATACAAATGCGTGGGATGGAATTTGGAACTTCCCTTTCCGTGTAGTGTATACAGAGTGACAAACCCAAAATGCAATCCCTTTGATAATATGTAGATAAGATAGCCCTTGATAATTTCCCACCATTATATCGTTGTATGTATGTTGTGGTATATATAGGACCTCTTGTTTGAATTTTGACTCTAGTGACATGAAATGTCGACTAAGATCTCGGGATAGGAGTAATAAAACTGAAAAAGTCCACTTACAAATGTAAAAATGAGAACAAAACAAAAAGAGGATAGGAACGCTCCAACTTGGTGGACATGAGTGCCTAAGTCATATTAGAGTGCTTAAGTCATTTATAAACAACTAAATCTTGAAAATATTGTGAGTTATTACATTTGTAATTGATGTTTTGTTATGTAATATATGACCCAATATTATCTAGCTACCTAAATCATATTAGTATGGTTGTATACAAAGAATAATGGAAAATGTTTTAATGTAATTAAGAAGTTTCATTAAGATATGTTTATGAGGTAGAATTCATAATATAAACTATGAAATTTACGATTATAACTCATTGATTAAGAATAGTCCTTAGCGATCTCTTATTCTATTATTTCATTATAATTACAACATAGAATAAGAGTATGCAGACTCATGTCACCATATGAACCGATCCATATATAGCTCTCTCTCCTACAATTTTGCATGAAAAGATTACATACTTGAAGTAACTGCTTGGATTAGATTTTGTGATTGTTTATACGTCTTGAGTTTATTGGGAAATAAATATGAAAGGATTATTTTTAATCAAATTGATTATGTGATTGAAATACCATCGCATCTTAAAAAGGGAATTATGGCCCATCAGTATTATTCTTTTTGATAATTATAAATGATTATTTATGAAAATCGGGATATTTTTCCCTTATTTGAAATCTGTCTTATGAATCATCATATTTGAACTAAAAATGTATATATTTTACTTATAAAATTGATTTATTAATTAATCTGATAATATCTTAAGTCATGTGATTATTTCAGATTTCATTTATTCGAGATAGAACAATCAAGTAAAATGAATATCGAAAGATAAACCAAAAGGAAGCGTAGGGATCAAAATAAATATGTTTATGTACTTTATGGTATTAGTGAACTAATAATGATGAGTAAGTTTATTTAAATAACTTGGTATGAAAAATGAATAATGATCCTACACCTAACAATTAATAAGTTGTTAAAAATGTGATCGGAAGAACTAATATTAGTTAAGTAATCGTTATCACCGAATCACAACACCCCTCTCTTTATACAAGTGCATAAACTTGTATTCACTTGTGTGATTGGATAACATGGGTACTATCTCCAAGTTGTGGGACTTGCTACTTGAGATAGACCTCCAGAGAAAGTTGGTTCTTGCTCCTAAACTACCTGCCACAATCTACTCTAATGCAGGGGAAACTAACTATTCTAATCTAAATTTCCAAGGGACCAGGGAGAGAGAATGCATAAAATGAAAGCCTACACTAAAGCGGTGATACACCAGAAAAGGAGTGGTGAACACTTCTAGTTCTGCAGATAGACACAGATCATGGAATGCAACATAAACATCATGCACAAACTGATAAGATGTAATTGAAAGTTTGAAATGAAGCAAACAACACAACCAAAGGACTAAAAACTGATCACAGAGCCTGTATTGTCATTTCCACTGTCAAAATCCTTGCATTACAACATCAAAAAGGTAGAAAACCTGTTACCACCATCAAGAGGTCTGATACTTGCAAAAATCACTTGTTGAAGGTGAAAGAAGAAGCTTGCTATCCAAAGAAATGTTCCCCCAAAAATGAGCCAAATCTGGCTTTTACAATGCATGGGTCGAGCCCAGGAGAGAGAAAATGTGTAAAAACATGGGAGCCATTCCTCATTGAATGAAGATGCATTAAAATAGCATGGGAATCCTTACAGACCCATGCCCTAACATTTTTGGCCATACTGAAGGAGAATGCGACCCATTTTGCATTAAAACTGGTTGTTGAAACGTCATTTCTGGCCATTACCACGTGCTAGAGGCGTTTTTCAATTTTCTCTCTCCAAAATCCATCAAAATTCAAAAATTACCCTAGAATCTTGTAGATAATTTCACCAGCTTTCCATTGATATAAAGAACGTGAAAAAGAGCTTTGATCCCCAAAGATATGGCGATTTGAAGTTTTAGGGCAAAAACAGGCCAAAATCGGATCGGCGGGCAAAAAGTTTGAATTTTTTACCCGTTTGGTCTTTGGATTTTTTCAAATTTTCCCCATGCTCTGCCACTTGGATGACACGTGTCAGGCTCTGATTCGTCTGCGGGCTCATCCTTTGAAAATTTCTTTCGGGCCCTTCCTTAAAATTTTTTGCCACTTGGACACGTGGCACTATTTTATTGGCTTGGGCCTGAGGGGCGCACTTTGCCCTTCGAAAATTTGGCATTTTTCACTTTGGGAAAATTTCCCATTTCCCCATGCTCTGCCACTTGGATGACATGTCAAGATTCCATTCGATGGCGGGGGCAGTGGGCCAAAACTTTTACCTTTGAAAACTTTGACTGAAACTTGGAAAATTTTCTAAGTCCTTCTCTTTTCCCCGCCACTTCCTGGGACACATTCTCCCGCATCGGCCGATTCGGCTTCCTTGTCCCTGCTTGTGGATTTTTCACCTTTTCACATCTCACGCGTCCCGCGTTGCATTTTTAGTCCTTACTGCCCCTGACGAATATCTCCAAACTGCCCGAAATGGACTGTCTTTCGAAACCAGGCCGATTCGGGTCCCACGCGTACCTCACGTACTTTTGTCCCGGCTGTCCCAAACCATGCAAAACAAAAGACTTAGATGATTTTCCTTGCTTTTGGCCGTTTCAGATTTTCGCGTCCCCCACGTACTTTTGTCCCAACTATCCTCAAGCGGACCGCCTGGGGACAAAAATGTCCGACTTAAATTGATTTCTTTGTTTTTTTTCCATTTTCTCAACTCATTGGGATTTCTTCTTGGATGGGAGAGTTAGAGAGAAGCTGAGGTGGCCCCAAAAAACATGATTTTGGGCCTTGAATCAATCTACTTTCTCGATCAATAATTTGATGCATGTTATCAAAATTACCTTGAGGGTGAATTTTGGATAACAATAACTTGTTGAGTTATTATGACCCTCTTATGGAAACCTATTAAGTATTGTGTAATAATAATTTTAAAATGAATTATTAAGGATGAATTAGCTACATTACTCTACTAAGGTAGCCTAAGTATTAGAAGTGTGGGTCGTAATGTTCTATGTCATCTTGCTAGAATCTTAGCTTGGGGCCAACTTAGGATGGCTATAAGAAGGGTAGTGAGGATGTAATGATGGGTAATCATTACGTGGTCACTATGTTTCCCAGAGTCCTAAGATAGTAAATATGTGATTCTTTGCATTTAGGAAATAAGCTAGTAATTGATTTAACAAATATTAATATTTGTGAAACCTTAATTACAAGTCACAACGCAATAATAGGTAATAAATCATAAATATGACCTAAGAAATAAGCTAAATAAAAATGAAACCCTAGTTGCAAGAGAGGAAATAAGAGACTTAGTTGATTTCACAATAAATCCCAAAGTATGTTAGATTGGAAAATCTCTCGAACAAAGGAGGATTCCGTCAGTAATAAAGACTTAGAAAATTACACATAGACTTTCGAATAAGGCAAGGGTGCCTGGACTGGGTCAAGGGCACTTGGGAATTAAAGACTTCTTTTTGCCGGGCACTCGTGATCGGAAAAACTTAGAAAATGATTTCTCATGTGTCATGAGATTTTCACTCACCTTCGTCTATGTTTGTCTCCTATGTGCCACACTATGCTCACAAAATTCGCCTATAACTTGCAAAACAAATGATCTCCTGCAAAATCCCAAAACACATCAAATCCTAAAAATAAAAAAGATGCAAATGAGGAGTCAGACTAACCCCCGATGGTCACTCGAAAGAGTGAACTTATGACCGAGCACTACACTACATCTCATACTCCTTGTAGTTTTCTCTCTGTGTGTAGAATCATGCCCTAGGAAGCTCGTGGTGCAAGATGCACAAAATACCAAGTAATAGCTATATGTAACAATGTAAGTAGATGTGTACATATGGAAAAATGAACTTAAAGCATGAAGTGTATGCAGAAAAATATAGTCCCTTGTCCCTTGAATGAAGCTATGTAATGAAATTACTAGTATAATTCATATTATGAGCAACAATAGAACACCAAATAACACAATATTTCAGAATAATGATCTCAATATGTAATTATAATAGCTTCACCACTTCGAGGGGACAACCTCCAAACCATATAATAAGACTCAAATGATAATGAACTACTACCTACAATCCCCTATATATACTATTCATATGCTATGGACATCACCAAGGCCGACCTATTAAGCATGAGAAAGTATAAATGATATAATAAAATGATATGGTAAGCCACAAGTTGGCTACTCATATCCTAACATAAGCAATAGGTTAAGGGCGTAACATGCCCTTCCCCTTCAAACCAACGTTGTCCTTAACGTTGAATAATCCTGGATGTTGCTGCAGAAAACCTTCATCCTCCCAGGTTGCATCTTCTATGCTCAGATTCTTCCACTTGATCAGATATTCCTTAATGTCTCTGGTTCTCAGCCTCTTAGTACGTGTTTGCATAATCTTCTCTCGGCTCCAAAATTATTATTCCTTCCTCGCCAAGTTCCTAACTCTGTCTAGGCTTTAAATTTCTATCCAATAACCTTCTTTAGGCATGAAACATGGAATACCGGGTGTATGTGTGAAGATGGAGGCAACTCTAGTTTATAAGCAACACCGCCAATTTTTCAGAGAACCCGATAAGGGCCATAATATTTAGGAGCAGTTTTTTTTCCTTTTTTGTTGCTTTTTAGGGACATCTATTTGTAAGGCTGAGACGTACAAAAACCCAAATCACCAATTTCAAAATGTTTTTCACTACGGTGTTGATCTCGCTTGTTGTTTCCTCCTGTTTTGTGCTAATGCTAAATTCTCCTTCAAACTAGCCAAAACTCCGTTGTTGATGTTGAATGTGTTCCGCAACATCTCTAACCTTAGTTTGCACCCTCAAGGAGGAAGTGATAGAAGGTGGATGGTAACCATATAATGCTAAAAATGGGGTCATTTGAGAAGAGGTATGAAAAGATGTGTTATATCACCATTTTGCAAAAATGGTAGCCATTTGATCCACCTTTCTTGCTTATTTGATACAAAAAAACGTAGATACCCCTCTAAGAAATTGTTGACCACTTCCGTTTTCCCATCGGTTTGAGGATGATAAGATGAACTGTGAGCTAGCTGAGTACCCAAACATGAAAATAATTCCGTCTAAAATTACTTGTGAAAATAGGATCACGATCACTTACAATTATCTTTGGGGTTCCATGTAGCTTGAATTGTCTCCAAAAAAATAGTTTGATCAGATTTAGTCACTGTAAATGGATGTGATAGGGCACAAAAATGGGCTTATTTTGTGAGCATATCCACAATCACGAAAATAACATTCTTACCCTCTAAACAAGGCAATCCGGTGATGAAATCCATGGAGACCTCCTCCCATCTATAGCTAGGAATTGATAAGGGTTGCAATAGACCAGTGTCTTAATTATTTCCAATTTGTTCTGTTGGCACTCTAACACTCGATATAAAGTTTTTGTACATCCCCCTTGAGTCCTTCCCAAAATAATTCTCTTTTTATTCTATGATATATCTTCAAAAACCCAGTGTCCTCCCACAAGCGAGGCATGTAGCTCTGCAAGAATCTTATGCTTCAACTCAAAATCTTTACTCAAGTATAACCTATCCTTGTACCATAGGGCATTACATTTCCACTCAAATTTGTTATATGTCATAGATCCTTGCTTGATATTCTATATTAGAGATTGTGTATCCTTGTCTTGATCCCATTCCAATCTTGCTTCATCCACCCAATCACCATCAAGATGGATATTCCACATAGTAAGGCATCCGTGGATGTATCCCTTCTGACAATGCATCGCCTACTACATTTTCTTTACCCTTTTATATATGATTTCAAAATCATAACCCAACATTTTTGTTACCCACTTTTGTTGTTCCTCAGATGATAACCTTTGCTCCAAAAAGTATTTGAGACTATCATGATCAGTTTTTACCTTGAAGTGTCTACCCATGAGATAGGGCCTCCATTTCTTGACCGCATGAAGAATAGCCATCATTTTTCTCATGTATAGGTTTAAGCAGATATTTTCCATTGAATTGGTGACTCTAAATGTAATTGGTCTTCCTTCTTGCATTAGAACTGCTCCCAATCCTGATCCTGAAGCATCACATTCAACAATGAAGGTTTTTGAGAAGTTGGGCGTAGCTAAAATCTGGTGCCGCACAAGGCTTCCTTCACCGCTCAAAGGATTTAGTGGCTAAGTCTGTGTCCCAATGGAAGGCATCCTTCTTTAGCAATGCAGTGAGTGGGGATGCTATTCTACCATGTCCCCACACAAATCTTTTGTAGTACCTTGTTAGTTCTAGGAACCCATGAAGATTTTTGAGAGTTTTGGGCCTTGGCCATTCCACCATAGCTTTGATATTTTGAGGATCAAATTTGACGCCTTCATGGGATATAATGTGACCCAATTACTCTACCTCTTGTACACCAAAAGAACATTTGGATGGATTTGCATAGAGAGTATGTTTCTCCAAAACTTCCAACACTTTATTTACATGTTGTAAGTGTTCTTCCCATGTCTTACTATAAATCAATATGCCATCAAAGAAAAAAATAATACAAATTTCCTTAAAAATGTCCTCTAAAATAGTGTTCATCAAGATTTAAAAGGTTGAAGGTGCATTTGTAAGACCAAAAGGCATTACCAAAAACTCATAATGGCCCTCATGAGTCCTGAAAGCCATTTTATGAACATCTTCCTCTTTTATTCTAATTTTATGGTACCCTGAACGAAGATATAATTTTGTGAAATAAATAGCACCATGCAATTCATCAAGTAAATCATCAATTATTGGAATAGGAAACTTATCTTTGATGGTGTATTTGTTGAGTTCTCGTAATCTGGACACATCCTCCATGTTTCATCCTTCTTACATACCATGACCACTAGTGAAGAATATGCACTCTGCTAGGCCTGATGATACATGCCTTCAACATTTCCTGAACCATTTTCTCGATCTCATTTTTTTGGGAATATGGGTATCTATATGGTCTGATGTTAGGTGTTTGGCTCCCTAGAATCAATTGAATGGCATGATCATGATCCCTAACTGGTGGTAGTCCCTTTGGAATTGCATCAAAAACAAATGAGTGAGCATCAACAATCTTCTGAAGATCGGGTGGCATTAAAGACTCAGTATTTTGTACTTCTATGGAAAATAACTTTGCTATAAATCCATATACTCCTTTTCTGATAACCTTATACATCTGATGAGAGCTAATAATCTATGGATACTTAGATACCATCCCATTCAATTGTATTGTCCTTCCATTTGAATGAAATCGCATGAAAAATTCTTGGAAATTCATCTCTATAGTACCTAAGGTTATGAGCCATTGGAAACCCAAAACAATATCTGCCCCTCCCATAGAAATAACAAACATAGGCGAGTCTAAAATGTAGTCTCCCATGGAAAGCTTGATACTATGGCACTTTCCTATGCACTTGACTGTCCCACCATCCGCAACCATAACTTGCATTTCTGGAGCTGGGTAAATAAAACAATTGAGGCAGGAAACTAACTTACTATTTATAAAGTTATGAGTACTCCCCAAGTCAATCAACAGTATCACCTTATATTTTTTGAGATAGCCAATAACCTTGAGTGTTTGAGGAGTACTGATGCCTGAAAATGCATAGCAAGAAATTATAGGTTGGTGATCCTCTACTTCATCTTCTACCGGTTCCTCACCTCTCCTATAATTTCAATGTCCTCATCATCCTCATTACTCCGTCAATATAGAACAACTTCTTCTCAAAGAAATTTGTGTCCCGGTCCATATTTACTATCACAGCTTAAAACATAATCCTTTCACTCTCTTTTCTTCCATTTGTTGAGGAGTCACTAATTGGCCTAAAAACGAAGGGGAAGAGATATTATAGTCTTTGGTATTAATGAAAGGTGACCTCCTACAAATAAATTTTTCCTTTGATTGACATGCCATGATAATAGAATTAGAAAGCTCGAGTGGATTAAACATATGTACCTCATGCTTGATGTGGTCCTTAAGACCCCAAGAAATAGGTCATTCATATTCTCTTCTCTGGTATATTCTACACCCTTAAGGATAGGTTCTGGAATTGATGCACATAATCTTTGACTGATCCTATTTATTATAATTTTGATAATTGACTAAAGTAGTTCTCTCAAACACCGGAACTATAGTGTAATTGCAACTCCTGGTAAAAACCGTCTAAGTGACACCAAGACCATTCTTCCGCCTCTCCGAGCACATAACCATCGATACCAAACGAATTGGTCTGGTTCAAGATGTAAGGATGCCAATGTCACCTTTTGTCCTGATGGTGTTTGATGTAGCTCAAAGAAGTTATCCATTTGATTTATCCAATTTAGGGGATCTTTACCATCAAATTTGCGCATATCCACTTTCGGCATCACGTTAAAGTGGTCGCAAATAAGTTGGATTCGATTGGGCTGGAAAAGTGATCCAACATGATTATTTTGTCCATGATTTGAGATGGATTTGAGCCATACTGTTTACCCTTTACATGTTGCATGATATCATCTAACCGATGATTGATTTGGGCTATATCTCCTTTAGAGGCCATCTCGCATTGTACATTTCACACCTCATACTCAAGTTGGCTCACCTTATAATCAACTCGAGGTAAACTCTAGTGCTTGAGGAATCTATATTAACCCCTTCGACTCCATCTCTTTAGTCACTATCCCATATTTATCCGGGGTTTTACCCGAGTAATCTTGAATTCTTTTTGCTCTTGTGGAAGGGCCCACCATGATATCAAACCTTAGGGTTTAGGGTTTCAATACAAATTCAGTTGAATAGGAAAAAACACAGAGAATATACTAATACTATTTTTTTCGAGCTTTCCGAAAATGTAAATAACTTGAAATTTTTTCACAATTTTCACCCTAGGGAGTGATTTTATGAAAACCCCTAAATTTGTAATAACTTGTGCAAAATAAATCAAAAAAGTTTGAAATTTTTAGGGAACCTTACTTGAAATGTTTCACAACTTTGGTAAAAATATCTCCCACCAATTCGCTTTGGTTCAAAATATATTGGAAACAAAAAATTAGGGTTTTTACCCTAATTTTGGCCCAGATCGCAGCTTTGATACCACTTGTAATGAAATTACTAGTATAATTTAGATTATGAGCAGAAATAGAACACCAAATAACACAATATTTCAGAATAATGATCTCAATATGCAATTATAATAGCTACAGAGTGTCATTATGTTGTAGTCTAGTCATTTTTAAGTCATAAAAAAGTTTGATTATAAATGTTTGAATTTTTTTTTAAAAAATGCATTACGACGCATTTTTGGTGTTACCCGACATCCTTCGACAACTATTGATCCTCAAAAGCCAAATTTCTTGAACTAACAACATGAAACGGAGGATGGAGGAATCAGAGGTTAGAGGTCGATAAGTGACCTCTCGTCAGTCACCTACGATGGGGTTGTATCAAAGTTTGGTGGCACATTTTGTTATGTATTTCATTTCAATGTTCCTGTTTTGTATGGTTTTAGATGCTGGAAAAGAGTTGTGTTGGAGCGCAAATGACTATCAGTGATCCTTTGAATGACATGATCCTCTTTCTGTCATACTTTGTTGGAAGATGGTCCACTTGTGAATATGTTCACTTGCAATGGTGACCATGTGTAACAAGATATAACTAGCAAGATTCGGTTAGTTGTATGTCTTTGATACAGATTTGCTTCTCAGTGTTTGTGTGTGGAAATTTCACATTGTGGAGGGAACATGACATGAATGTTTCATTTCCATTATAAGCCCAAAACGAATAAAGTTAAAGGCAACTTCCAAGGCGGTGGTGGTTCTCATATTATTTGAGATTAAGTGGCAAATATCAACAACAAAGGTTGCAATTAAGAACATTGTGATTCTTATAGGAAGTAATGTGAAATATATTTTTGTATATGTTCTATTGTGTAGTTTTTTAATAAGTGAGTTGTGATTCCTATATACTTCCCTAATGTAAAAGCATAGTGGTGAACAAAAGCACCAAATTAAGTCAATTCGTGGATCTTGAAAGGGTTTTTGGGATGATCCAAGAAACCACACGAGGTGGACAGTTGATGGGGCCTATTCACGACAAGGTTTTTGATAAGCATGTTTAAAACCATGGAAGGAGAAAGAATTTATTTTGATCAAGATCATGAATCACATTGTAGGACATGTTTCACGGGGATGATCATACTCAGTAATTGAGTGTGTGGATGTTTTTCTAAAAAATTTACACTCGGAGGGGAATGATTTATCATGTGTTTGTTTAGTGTGTATATATAATATTGTTGTATCGGTTGTAACAATCTTCATAATCTTGGTTTGAGTCTTTTTAGGATGGTTGATTTTTTTACCAACCTCCTTCATGTAATAGGATCTTGACATCCTATATATTTTCAACTCTACAATATTTCGAAATAATGATCTCAATATGCAATTATAATAGCTTTTCCACTTCAAGGGGCAACCTCCAAACCATATAATAAGACTCAAATGCTCAAATGATAATGAACTACTACCTATAGTCCCCTATATATACTATTCATATGCTATGGCCATCACAAGGCTAACCTATTAAGCATGAGAAAGTATAAATGATATAATAAAATGATATGGTAAGCCACAAGTCGGCTACTCATATCCTAATACAAGCAATAGGTTAAGGGCGTAATAAGCTAGATGAATACCTTGATGCTTTGGATGTAACCTTAGGTGGTGATAGAAGATGCTTAGAGATTAGTCCTTTATTATGATCACATAAATTTGTATTTATATGATTCCATTGTTTGAGTTTCAAGTTAGATAAAATTATTTACACTTTCTAGTAATTAGTCATTATGTAGAGTTGAAAATATATAGGATGTCAAGATCCTATTACATGAAGGAGGTTGGTAACAAACTCAACCATCCTAAAAAGACTCAAACCAAGATTATGAAGATTGTTACAACTGATACAACAATATTATATGTACACACTAAACAAACATATGATAAATCATTCCCCTCCGAGTGTAAATTTTTTAGAAAAACATCCACACACTCAATTACAGTATGATCATCCCTGTGAAACATGTCCTACAATGTGATTCATGATCTTGATCAAAATAAATTCTTTCTCCTTCCATGGTTTTAAACATGCTTATCAAAAACCTTGTTGTGAATAGGCCCCATCAACTGTCCACCTCGTGGTGGTTCTTGGATCATCCCAAAACCCTTTCAAGATCCACGAATTGACGTAATTTGGTGCTTTTGTTAACCACTATACTTTTACATTAGGGAATTATATAGGAATCACAACTCACTTATTACAAAACTGAACAATAGAACATATACAAGAAAGATATTTCACATTACTTCCTATAAGAATCACAATGTTCTTAATTGCAACCACTGTTGTTGATCGCTGCCACTTAATCTCAAATAATATAGAGAACCACCACCGCCAATGAAGTTGCCTTTAACTTTATTCGTTTTGGGCTTATAATGGAAATGAAACATTGATGTCATGTTCCCCCCACAATGTGAAATTTCCACACACAAACACTGAGAAGCAAATTGTATCAAAGACATACAATCCGATCGAATCTTGCTTAGTTATATCTTCATGCTACACATGGTCACCATCTGCAAGTGAACATATTCACAAGTGGACCATCTTCCAACAAAGTACGACAATCAGAGGATCATGTCAGTTAGAGGATCATTGATAGTCATTTGCGCTCCAACACAACTCTTTTCCAATCTAAAACCATACAAAATAGGAACACTGAAATGAAACACACAACAAAATGTGCCACCAAACCTTGATACAACCCCATCGTAGGTGACCGACGAGAGGTCACTTATCGACCTCTAACCTCCGATTCCTCCATCCTCCGCTTCATGTTGTTAGTTCAAGAAATTTGGCTTTTGAGGATCAATAGTCGTTTGTCGAGATGTCGCAACACCAAAAATGCGTCATAATGCATTTTTAAAAAAATTTCAAACATTTATAATCAAACTTTTTTATGACTTAAAAATGACTAGACTACAACACAATGACACGATTATTTTTACTCTTAACATAGTGACAGATAAATAGATTTTTTTGATGATAATGAAGATTAACGACTAAATAATACACACTTACTCTTAATGACAATTCCTTTCTTGACTCTGACAAGACAATACTTGACTCTTATAAATGACATTAACATTAACTCCTTTATCAACAATAATTTTGATGACATACAATATACCAAATGACACTTAATAATATTTTATTAGACAATTATATGATCAACATGATCGACTCTACAATTCTAAGACCCTCACTAATAATAATAAACCAAAACATACATAATACAAAGGAAATACCTAAAAATTAATACAAAACATCAAGCTTATACCAAATACTTGTTTTGTAAAGCTCATTTGTGAAGTGAGATGTTTTCTTGGATATAATTCTCATATTGCATGTAACACCATGCCTGGTAAAAGCTTGGAGTCATATGGAAAGGCATAGTTGTTGTGTGGATCTCACCTTATTTTTTATTATCCACAACAAGTGGCGAGATGAGTGTGAAGTCATTGAATTAGAGGAGGTCGACTAGAAAATTTCCTAAGATCTTGAGCTTTTAGGCCTCAAAACAACATCACTCGGGTTATAAACAAAAATGTGTGCTTCTTTCGACACATTGATCTTTCTATACTGCAGTGTAACAGTCTCCTTCCAACACTACAATCTTCTCCAATTAGCTTGACAATATTCTCCAATATCACAAGTATAATAATTTATGGTGATGAATATTTCGATAACTAACTTTGATTGGATCTATAACTAAAGTATGCACAAAGTGACATGAGAGCACACATTGTGGAGTAGGCCTACACTTTTATAATTTCACCTTCTATAATATTGATTGTAGAAGTGTTAGGGCCCTATAATATTTAGAGATACAAAGATTAGGTGAGATGTATGTGCATGGAGGGTGTCTTTGGTGGTGGGTGAAATTAAAATCCAACTGTTCCAAATAATCAAGATTGAGAAATGAATGCAATTAAAGCCAATACAAATTCTCAATGCCATAAAATTTTCAATGCAATGTCAGAATAATGCAGATCCTCCCTTGATGCCAATGTGAAATTAGGAGTTTTTTCAATGCATGCAAGATAATATACATGGTTAAAATGTAAATATATGTGTAGCTACAAATCTAGAAATTCTTAGAGCTTCAAATAATTTGATGCACATATATTTCTATGTAACTGAAATGAATAGTCCTAATATTCAATTAACTATTAAAATAGAAACAATATCATACATAGATCTACCATCTACATGAGAAAAATAGAAATATTTCGCCCCTACAAATTAGTTAAACTCCCATCACATGATTCATTTGATGCCACCGTTGTAATGCTAAATGAAGTTGGATTAGAATATTTACATGGAGTAATTATTCATTATAGTTGAAAATATATAGGATGTGAAGATCCTATTACATGAAGGAGGTTGGTAAAAACTCAACCATATAGGGGACGAGGGTACTTGGGCACCGATGTCCTCACTAGGCATTGGTATCCAAAATCAAGAAAGATAAAGCAATAAGTATCATACTAGGCTGTAGGGTGTGCAAGACCAAAGAGGAAAACAAAATGACAAAAAGAGGCCAAAGATACATGTCAATTACTAGTTTTCTCACTTAGGAATCATATGAATAGTGGTATGTGATTAGGACCTAGAAATGTACTCAACTATGTGATTTAGTGTCTACATTTTCCCCCACTTTATGTTGTTGACTGAATACTTGATAACATAAAGTAGAGAAGATACGCATACCTGATAACTATGTGGATCAATGGCAAAAGCGTGCCGAGGAGACAAGAAAAGCGTGGAGTGACAAAAATGAAACATGGAAGTTAAAGAAGAGGAGGTGACCCTAGGGGTGAAATGTATGTGTTGTGCCATGTTTTTACCTATTTTTGTTGTTGCTTGATGTATTCAATGATGTGATTGCTTCTTCTCATAAGGACGAACTTGTAAAAAGAAGAGCAAAAGAGTAGTCAAAGTCATGTATATGTGAAAAATTTGATCCAAGTATGTACAAACTATGAATTTTTTGAAAATAACTAAAAGGAAGATGTGCACCTAATCCATGATGAGTAAAAAGATAGAAAATGTCCTAAAATGATGTAGAAGAATGATGTTTTTGGGCGATATCATGCGCAGAATAATTTTTTTGGGTGATCTCACACCAAGTGTGAGTTTTTTGGGCAATCTCACGCCACGATAAAACAAGTGTTGGGGAGAAAGGTCTAGTGTTATTATCCATCCATGACTACTTCCCGAATTTTTACATCACTGTAGATGGTGTGATCTTTCTTTGTTCCAGTTTGATCAAGTTCGATCCAGTTTGATCCAAGTAGAAAGAGAAGAAAATGGAGATAAAATGCATTTTGATTCTTTGAGAGGATTGTGCTTATAATATGAAATTACTTTGTGAAATGCTTAAAAATATGCTAATCCAAGAAAAATTATATAAATTCCCCAGTCAAAGGCACCGGAAAGGTCAGAGCACCTGATGCTAGTGTTTGTATCGGGAGTGGCGTCGGTGATGTCCTGAGGACCTAAGTCAAATTTTGGGTCGTTAAATCAGAACTTTGTTATGATTTTATGCTAAACTCATCTTGTCATGTAGATTTGTACTTTGCTATATGGGGTGATTGACTAACCCAATTTATGCCCCCTCATTTGGGGTGCATGTAATGTCACTAGAAGGATGTGGCCTAAAGGAGATGACCAGATGTTGATATGAAACTGTAACCTTGTAGGGGAGGGAATGTGCATGGTAGAATCTAATGCACATGTAAAAAATGGCTAGAAACACATGTTAGTGCAACCAAGACAAATATGCATATAGAAGACAATGTGTTATCTAGCAAGCCAAAAGACAATGAAGAATGCAAAAATGGGTTTCAAACATGGGACATTTCTCACAATGTCGCGAGAAAATAGGGCCAAAGTGACCAAAAGCATACAAGCAAGACGTAGGGAAAATCACGTAAACAATAGTGGACAATAGAAGATAATATCAAATAGTATTAAGAAAAGTAGTAGAAAAACATGGTAGTAAATAGATTCTGCAAAGAAAATTCTACACATGACACACCCGTTAGCATGTTAGAAAGATAAAAAGTATTTCAAGACATTTATATATATTGATAAAGTAGTGTTTTAGTAAGAAAAAATGAAACAATAACACTTGTAGTGTGTAGGAAAGTATATGCGCCCATGAGCCTCAAAGTGGGATTTGTAAGAGGTACAATGCCAAGCATCCATGTTGCGTGTTAAGATGTGTAGAAAGTATACATTCATAACTAGAGAAAAAGTGAATGCAAATGTGTATATAGATAATGACATACTAGATATCCAACTAACATAGTAAACAAAGTGTAACATGTGAGTATAAGAAAATAAGAGTAAGTGCAACCAAGATATGCAATATGATGTGAATGAGTGAGATGGAATGGTATACAAAGTGAATATGATAGGAATAATGTGACTCTCGAGCATGTGTGGACGAGTACATATGAGATTAGGTTCATTTATAAATGCCCCCTCAATAGTCAAGAATGAACCATAGAACAAGAGTGTGTCATTGGGAAATGGTTTGAAATGTGCAGGAGATAAATGTTATCAATGAATCATAAAGCATAAAGAGTGTGAATGGGGTGATGTTCATTTCAAATTTATACCCTCAGTAGTTGAGTATGAACTATGGAATTAGAGTGCGTGACCCTATTCAAATAGGCATAGGTCGAGTAAATGGTATTGTGAATGCAATGAGTGTAGAAATGTGTAGTGTGTAAGGTTCATGTATGTAGTATTCCCTTAACAATAAAGTGTGAACCATAGCACAAGAGTGTGCCATAGGGTAATGACGATACACGTGTATCATTATGTGTAATATGGGAGAGAAAGACTATATGCGAAGTACAAAGCGAGAACAATATAAATGTGAGACACCCGATAAGGTTAAGAGGGGTAGAGTAATCATGATGCCCCTCAAGTGTATGATGTGAAGAAGGATCAAGTAAAATTTTCTAAAAGATCATCATTGTAATGGTCAAAGACAAATGGATATGCATCAGAGACTTAGTAAGAAATAATATGCGGTTGATCATATAAGAATCCATTGTGGCATAAACTATACATGCCCATTTCGTACTCTTCATTAATGAAAGGTGGTAGTGGAAATCCATGTGCATACTTTGGAAAGTAAGATTTTGTGAATAGCCAAGAAATGAATCATTACAAATAAAAACATGACCGAAGGGAATGTGAATAAAATGACGATATGATCGGGATTTAAAGTTCCGATATAGTCAAGCTAAGACTTCCATGAGTAACTGGAAAAGTGTGAAAAGTACAAGCAATAAATACTGATAGATGGAAAACATGAAGACCATAAGCAACAATAATATGAACATATCCATGATAGAGATGGGGTGAATGAGGCAAAGGGAGAAGATCTTCAAATTTGAATCCAAGTTGCTCCAAACCGTCATATGTGCAAATAGTGTCGAGAAGGTGGGATCGAATGTAATGTGTGGCTCATAAGGAGACAAGGAAGGTGGTATGATGTCCAATGTATAGACATGCCCTTGACAAAGGACCATAACATTAGTATAAGGGGGTGAGATTTAAGTGTATGGAATGGCATCTAAGGCAAAAACAGTTCCCTTGAGTGGAGGCAAGTTGTCTAGATAGTCTGTGGGTCACGGATCAGCAACATGATACATAATGGTCAAAGTGGGAATAGGTAATGCAGTAGTTAGATCTAGGTAACAATATTGGAATGGGTTATGATCAATAACAAATGTATATTCAAAGCCCTCATGTAATAATTTTATGCATCGGTGAACTATAGAAGGCACTACTTGCATAGCGTGAAGCCATGGCCTACCGAGTAAGCAATTGTATTGGACTAGGAAATCAATGACAAAAATACAACATGAATAGTTTTGGCCCAAATGTGAGTGGAAAGGTGATAGTTCCTATGCATGGACATGTAGAAGAATCATATGTACAAAGAGAAATGGATGTTGGGTTAACATATGCCGAGGAAAGACCGATATTCTGAATGAATGATAACATGCAAAGATTGAGCTTAAATCCATTATCAAATAGAGTTCGCTTAGTACCCATGTTATTGATGCAATCCAAAATATAAAGGGGAGGATCATTGTCATAAACATAAATATTGTCAGCTATAGTAGGAGAAAAAGTAATGCTGTTGAGAAAATGCATCTACAAATGTCTGATAAACTATGTCTAGATGAGTAGTAGAAGGAATGCGAGTATTAGCCAAGAGAGAAATGATTTTATCTCTACACTCAAGATTGGCTAGTAAGAAATCATGAACGGAAATATCCATGATGAGGGGACCATAGGAAAAATGAAAGAAGTGATAAAATGGAGACCTAAGAGCGTTCAAATAAGATGGGTTTTCCAAATGATTTAACAAATATTGATATTTATGAAACCTTAATTTCAGAGTCACAACACAATAATAGGTAATACAACACATATTAGACCTAAGTAATAAGCTAGATAAAAATGAAAACCTAGTTGCAAGAGAGGGAATATGAGACTTAGTTAATTTTTTAATAAATCCTGAAGTATGTTGGACTGGAAAATTGTTGAACAGAAGGACGATTCTGTCACAACCACACTCGAAATTGCTGAACCGTTGGAATAAGTTGAATTGGGGCACCTACAATGGGTCAAGGGTACTTGGGCATTGGAGATTTCTTCTAGGCTCCAGTGACTATGAAAACCTCAAAAATTATTTCTCATGTGTCACAATATGTTTTCTCACCTTTTCTATTTGTCACCTATGTATCACACTATGCCTCGTGAGAATTCCTCTCTAACTCGCAAAACAAATGATCTCTTACAAAACCCCAAAACACATCAAATCCTAAAAATAAAAATATGCAAATGAGGATTCAAACGACCCTCGGTGGTCACCAGACAGAGTGAACTTACGACCGAGTGCAACACTACATCTCATAATCCATGTAGTTTTGTGTGTGTGTAGAATTGTGCCCTAGGAAGCTCTTATGCAAGATGCACCAAATAACGAGCAATAACTAGATGTAACAATGTAAATAGATGTGTGTATGGAAAAATGAACTTCCCCTCCTATAAAGTGCATAGAGAAAAATGTAGTCCCTTGTACCTTGAATGAAGCTATATGAATGCCTTGATTCTCTTAGAATAAATTTGGATGCAACCCTAGGTGATGATAGTAGATTCTTAGAGCTTGGTATTTTATTATGATCACATATCTTTATATTTATATGATTCATTTGTTTGAATTTTTTAATTAACCTATAAAAGGATGACCACCAAGAAAACAAGATGCCCAAAATATAAAAGAGGCCCAAAAGGGGCGAGTATGATACAAAGCGGTTGAGGGTGCTCGAAGGGGATGAGGGAACCTAGGCATTGATGTCCTAGTTGGGTGCTGGTGTCCAAAGTCAATAAAGATAAAACAATAAATATCATACTGGGTTGTAGGGTGTGCAAGACCAAAGAGGAAAACATAAAGACATAAAAGATGCCAAAGATAGATGTTAATTACTAGTTTTCTCTCTTAGGAATCATATGAATAGTGGTATGTGATTAGGACATAGAAATGTACCCAAGTGTGTGATTTAGTGTCTACAATAATGGAATCTCCCTCTTCTTATCTAGTTCACCTTCTTAAACAACAAGGAATCTAGATAACTGTATTGAGATGGTTGTGTGATGAAAGAAGATGAGTTTTGTAGGCTAGTGTGTGGTCTTAGAACTAAGCTTCCAAAACAATACTTGAAACTTTGGGCAAAGTAATTTATTAGCTGATTATATTATCTCGATCAACAATCCCTTAATTTAATAGTGCCGATACCGGATGGGAGCTACATGAATGTATTATTGGTAGGCACTTAGGAGATGCACATAGTTCTCATAACATGTAAAAGTTTAACCAAGTATATGATAATATACATGCTCATTTAGAGTGACTTAAGGGAGATCATGGAGATTTGGATATACCTTTACAACTACACATGGTTAATATATGCTATCGTATGGATTATAAAAGATTTAATTATAAGATAAATAATTAATATTATACATTGGTCGCATTAATTGTACATCAAGGGTATGTTCTTATTAACAATTTCTCTTAATTTGGATGATCATAACATGGGTATTACAAGTTTCAAATAGGAGGAAAAATCTCAAGATGTTCAATAGGATGATTGGTTTGAGAGAATGTGAGTACAAGGATCAAGCTAGAATATGCACACATCAACCAAGTTGCACTCAAATGAAACTGTGACGTAGCTCCATGTAGTAACCAAGCAATAACCACTAAAAAATTGTGCATGCAAGAAAATGTCTACTCATTCTTATAGATTAAAAAAATAAGTAAAAATAGGAGTGTTAGGTAACTCCCAATGCAAGACCCATAATACCTCCACAAGGGAGAAATGATTTACAATAAAAATGGAATGTTACTTCGTATGATGTAGTGATGCACACTGGTGCAAATGATAGATTGTATGACATAATTTGTCATGCGTCATATAACTCTTAATGAAAACCTAGAGATAGATGACCTCACCTAAGGTGATATGGATTAACATGTGTTAGGAAAAAACCAATTTAAGAAGAGGTAAATGAAATCCATCACACCAACACTCCCCCTTCATCATAGCTTAGGATGAGACATGACAAGTTAGGTAGAGAAATGGTTCCTGATAGCTATGCCTGTTGAGGTAACCATGTACAATAAGGATCTCAAGTAATGGAAGAAAACCCAATGGGAAAATGACCACTTACAAGAGATAAAATACTCACCTAAGAAAGATGAGTTATATGCATTACGCAACTAAAGGCATAATGAGGTACCCATGTACAAACTACAATATTTTTGGAAGAAGAAGAGAAGAAGAGAAGGGGACTAGAGAGACTTAAAACGATGTGAAATTGCAGTGGACGTCACCTTAAAATAAAACACAAGTAAGGATACTTGGCTTTAACAAAGGGTTCGGTAAAGAAGTATGCAACCTGATTTGAAATCTATAACTCTATGAAATATCAAAGAAGAGTGTTAATAATGTCATCTTCTAATTGTAGAATGAAGAAGGTCCACCTATATCGAACAATGTTTCTACCCTTAGGAGAACAAAAATGGTGTACGAAAATTCCGCCAACTCCATGAAGGAAACCAAAGGTAGCGATGCGAATAAATATGAAGTTGGTCCACAAATGAAGCACGAAATGGGTTTGGAAAATAGGTTCTCAAGAATTGAAGGTAATGTCACTGAAGTAGAACTATTAGAGTATGGATATGGATCATTTGCTGAAATAATGTCCATATGAAGTGAAGGCACAACACCCCCACAATAATAAAAAGAGGATCCAAAATTAGAGGTGGATCAGTGATGGTCTCTGAAATAGTAGAAGTGACGAAAATACCAAAAGGGTCACTCCTAATAATGGAGATGAAGGAATCCTTTGAAGTAAAAATGTGTGAAGGCTTAGAAAATGGAAGAGAAACTCCCTATAGAGCAACACAAGTAGGCTCTGTAAAGAGACATCCAATGTTCGACAAATACTTGTCTCAAAAGGGTTGCTTGAAAAACATAAGAGTAATTTCTGATATGTATGAATCATCAATAACAATTAGGAGGAGTGGAAGAAGCCTCATAAAATGGTTATGAAATGGAGGAATATGTAATGAAGCTATGAAGCTAGGAAAATATATGGATGATGTATGATGGGTAAAGAGGGGGTTCAAAATTCTCTGAAGGGTGATCAAGAGAGGGAGGAGAGGTTTCCTCAATAGTGCTCTTATCATGAGAATAATTCTCATTAGGAATACAAACAAGAAAATCGTGTCATCAAAACTATCATCACATGAAGTAGGTGTGGAAACAATAGTATAAAAAAGTAACAACTACAATCTCTAAAGTGTCTCTAAATAAGGACTAAAGAATGCTTCAAACTTTTACACTCTGCGTCACAACACATGATGGTGGAGAGGCCTGAAAATGTGTCTTAACAAGTGACCATAAACTTGATCACAAGTGTTGAGCTAGTCTTCAAGATGATATAGATCATTGGGTGTAGGTACTTGTCCATACAAAAAGGATAAAGGCCTTTGTGAGTAAGGTAACATTCCATGCTTAAATACCATGATGCATAATTCTCTCTACCAAGAAGTGGTAGAGGCTATGAAGTAATCTTATGAAGCTCAAGTCTAGAAAGAACATCCTCCATGGTGCATCCAAAAATAGGGAAATCGGTGTAAAAGAGTCATGGATGACAAGGAAAACTCGGATGGACATTGGAATTAGCCAAAAATACATCAAGAATACAAAAAAATAAGGGTTAAAGATCACACACAAGGTTGTAAGATGTTAGACTCAATCAAGAATGCATTTGCATGTGATTACAACACTCCGAGTTAATATTAACCCCCTGTTTACAACACTTTGTAAATAGTGTTGTTACAACAGGTGTGTTTGTGCGACATGAAATAATTGGCCACACTTGTAATAGGAAAAAAATCATGCAAAAGTGGAGGCCATTATAAGTTTCGGTTGAAAGTAGTGAAACAACATCTAACAGCAAAAAAATAATGCCAAAAGCAAGCAAAAGGGAAAAACACATTTTTGTGTGTGAAAAAGTGTCTCACATAGTTTCGTGTGTAGACACACTCAAAATCCCACAAGAAATAATGAGATCACTATAAAGGAAAATAAAAAGGCCCGTAACAATCCCAAAACCCTATTTTAAGGCCAAAAATGACACTCCCCCTTAATTAATTAAAATTTAAATTAATTATTCCTTAATTAATTTTAACTTAATTAATGTTAGATTAAAAAGGGAAAATTAGATAAAAAATTAAAAAAGGAAAAGAGTTACCTTTGGGTTCTAGATAATCACCTAATTAGGTGAGCACGTTGGCAAGCTAGGAAATTGAAGGATTGGGGCTGCTCGAGAGCTCAATGGTGACAAGTTGATGCACCGAGCGAAATCCAATGACCATGTGGTGAGAACATGAAGGCGGAAAGGTGATCTCCATACGTCGGGCAAGATGGAAGCATGTTGTAAATGACCACGGTGGGATACCCGAGTTAGGGACGATTGGGTTGGAAAAGACTCGGAGAAATGGATCATGGCGCAATACGAAGTTTTACATCGAAGGGGAGAGAGCTAAGAAGTTTGGACTAGGAAAAACCTATGGTAGAGCCACTCTTCAATGACAATAGGAACCAAAGTATGGCTAAGCCCAAAGGTAGGGGGACGAGATCAATGACAGGGGAAGCGAATGAGCTCGGGATTGATGGCATGAGAGGCATAAGGTTCAAGGATGCTAGAGCTTGGGTCGAGATGGAGCCGGGTTTAATAGGGTTGAAGGAGAAAAAGGTGACCGAAAGATAATCAAAAAGATCTTTCCGAAGGCAAGCAGGGTATGCAATGAGGTAGGATCAAACACGAAACATGTTCAATCAAATGTTGGTACAATGGTAACCAAATAAACCGAGCCTGGTTCGTGAGGAAGGATTGACTTTGTTAGGGACTAAGCCCAAGGTATCTCAACTAGGAAGAAATGGAAAGTGAGTTAGGGTCAAGCTCGAGGAGGCTTGGCATGCAACTTGCCAAATCTAGTAGGAGCTCGACCATCTTGTAGGATGAGATGGTTAAGGGGAAAATCTTAGTTGAGAGCTAGGGGGATATCTAAGAGTTAAAGATGGAGTGAAGGAGTAGGGTGGAGAAAATGGAGTAGGAAGACATCATGGATGATGAGAACTAGGTTGGAAAAAAATGCAACAGGAGATGGAGAGCCATAAAGGGACCTCTAGATCTGAAAAAATTACTAACTTTGGCTTGAACTAACAAAACTTGGTGAAGAAAATATTATATCTCCAAATTCAACCCGCACACAATAAACACCTAAAAACACACCAAAAACTCCAGAAAAATAGAGATTAAACCAAATTAATGCAAGTAGATCACAAATCAAACACGAATTAAAAAAATTACACAATAAACTAGTAAAAATCATGAAATCGTGAGTTGTAGAAAATAAATGCACTGAGTGACATGATTCCCAACAATGATCTCAACTTTGATACCATGTGAGCTAATGTGAGTATGGAGATCAAGATTAAATACATGCACATACACCAAGTTACACTCGAATGGAATTGTGACGTAGCTCTAAGTAGTAAGCAAGCAATAACCACAATAAAATTGTGCATATACAAAAAAGGTATGCTCATTCTCATAGATCAAAAATAAGTACAAATAAGAGTGATGTGAAACTCCCAATGCAATACCCATCATACCTCCACAAGGGAGAAAGAGTTACAACTAATAAATGGAATGTAACTCTTGTGTGATGCACTAAAACACAATGACATAAATGATAGATTATATGATGGAATTTTTCATGCGTCATATAAATCCTAATAATAACCTAGAAACCTATGACCTCACCTAAGGTGAGATGACTCACCATATGTGAGGAAAAACCCAATAAGTAGAGGTAAATGAAATCCCTCACACAAAAATTGGAAACCAAAACATTACACCTAAAGGGAATATGAGTAAAGCATATGCACTTTGAAATAATATAAGCAAATGAAGAAGGCACAACAACATTTACCTAAAGTATCTAATGTTGGCATATCAGTAGACCTAATACACAAGGAATAAATCCTAGATTAGGTTAAGGATTCAATAAAAAGGGGGTTCGCCAAAATATTTAACTCTCAATTAATTTAGGTAAATTTAATTAGGTTTTGGATTAATTTATATTTGCTTGTAGATATTACAAAGATGTTACAATAGAAATAATAACTCATATTTGTAACTTAGATGAGACAAAAAGAATGTAACATAAACCGATCAACCTAACATGTAATTGAAAATGTGAAATAAATGTATAGAGACACTTAACTGATTGCAAATGACTTTTAGAGAGATCTAGGGTACTGTGCAACAATGAAACTAGAGGGTCTAAACCTAGATAATCCTCGAAATTGGAATTGTGATTGTGAATCCACATGGAGTGGGAACGCACCAAACTTCTAGGACCATACCATATAGTCATGACCAAATTGTATGCTTTTGGACATGCTTCAATTTAGCTTCATTAACTTTATATGGTGCTCAGTTTCCTAGATTTTCTATTGTTATCTCTAGACACCCAAAAACACTCATTACACATTACAATGTCCAACAATAATATTTGGTTGATTATTAAAAGGAACGATAACCAGATCTTACCAAGACAAGAACATAGATGTTAATCAAACACCATGATCAATAAGATAAAAACAATTCATCAAAATAACTTTACATAAAACCTTTGCAAAAAAATGAGCAACAATATTATATATTATTATGGAACTCAATTAAATACAATGAGAATGGGCCTTGCTTGTATAGCAAAGGATAACAATCTAAGAACCAGTTAAGGTTGTAGATCAAGCCATAAATCATGGAAAGAACTAATCATCAAAGAACTAGTTAAGTCCATAGATTTATGAGAGAACTAGACATTAAGGATCTAGTCAATACCATAGATCAAGGAAAGAACTATACCTAACAACTAGATAATATCCCCTTAATATCTAAATAAATAAAAGGAAATATCCACACACATAAGTGGGTGAGGATAAATACAATAAAGGTAAATAAAGTACCTAGGTGAACATGAGCTAAGGTAAATACCTACTCTAAAAATTATTTACCCATATCCCACTTCTATAATTAATTTGGTTAATTCTATTACACTCACTATACACTATACGCCCCTTTGGCTAACTTAATTAGCTATTTAAATAAATAAAAATATATTATATACTCACCTTCCACTCATATCCAGCTTCACTAGCCAACTCAATCAAGTTGACTAGTCACCCCACTCATGTTCTAGAATCCTACAAGTATGGAAGAAAGTTTGTACGTACAATTTGGAATAATTTAAGAGCTAACTAATTTGAAATAAAGACTCTTAGTTTCTCATTCAAAGAGCCAACTACACAACATAGATCAACCATTGTAAGTCGGAAAATAAATCAATAACATGCAACAAAGTCAATTCCACCTTCCTTAATCCATGGATTCTTCTACATCTATAAATAAAAATCTTCATTCCTCTTAAATCATCATTGGAAGCTCGAGGAATTTGCGGTTTTAATCAATCATCAATCAATCATCAATACTCATATCTTAGTTTCACTTCCATTCGAATATCTTGGAGCATCCACAAATCAAAAGAAATCAATCTCTCATCCAGATCCAACAAGAGTGTCACTTGACCCCACTCTTCAACTGGTACAATTTGAGGTTGCAAAGAGCTTATTTGAGAAAGGTTTGCACTTTATTTGTTGTTTCTTTCTTTCTCTTGTTTACATTTTCTCTTGTATACATTTTGGCATGCCCGATGGGACACCCACATTATTTTGATCATATTTTACAAATCTAACATTGTTTTCATGTTCTTTGTGTTGTTTAAAGGTCATTGACCAATTTTTTAGGTTATTTCATAAGCAAGTTTGAGATCCATTTGCAAAAAAATATGTTTTTGTTGAATTCTAACATTTTTTTGCAGATGTAGGTGATTTACATTTTTAGCATTCGTTGCGCCGGTGTGTAGCTCATGATATTCACTAACGTAATTATTTTTCCTAATATATTTTAGGTTTGTGCTAGTGTGGACGTCTCTAGAATAACGTTCTATTGGTTGTGCTGCTACTTTGTGAAAGAATATGAATTTCCGTTAAAACCCCTACATTTCGTGGCATTCCTGCATTTCTGTACATTTATGAACTAGTGTATCTGTTTTAACTCTATTTTTGTAGGTTCATGTTCCTATCACAAATCCTATGCTAGCATAAAATTCAGTGCATTTACATTATAGTCTATGTGTTTCTATTGTAACAAGGTGTATTTGCGTAAAATGTAAACTACATTTGTGTATTTTTTTAGGCGTGTTTACATGCATTTCATATTTATTTCTATTCTTATTGCTCATGTCAAAGCATTATGTGTGAGATTTTCATTTTTCTCGCAAATTTCGTAAATTCAATTAGTTCATTTCTTGTTATTTTTATTCCGGTTTTCGACTTTTTATGTACGTTTTCACGAAAAACAAAATCTAACTTGTCTTTTGAGAATTTTCTTTTATCTCGTATTTCATTTTCATGATTCTTTCCCACAATCTAAATCATGTATGCTCTTCTCTCACACCTTTTTGGGAAAACTTGAGAATAAAAAGTGATTGAGATTGTTTCATGGTCAATTTTATGAATTTTTTCTAACTTGTTCCTAATCACTTTCTAACCGAACTATATAACTATTGTTCACATTCATTTCTAATAAAACATACTTCATTTCATCCCAAGCTTGCTTGCTTTAGTTGTTAATATATCATTTATGAAACTTGAACCATGTATGCTCTTCTCTTGCACCCCTTGGGTGAACTTGAGAATAAAAAATAGTTGAAGTTATTTCATATCAATATTGTACTTGGTTAACCTTGTTTTACGATATCACTAAGTCAAAGATTACCAAACTAGGAAAAGATAAAACAAAACCAAATCAAACTACTAATATATTTTCATGCAGGACCTTCTTGCCTAAAAAATTTACTAAAAACTTGCTAAAAATTCAGGTATAGCTTTGATTTATGCTTGTCATTTTCACACTCATTCTTTTGTTGAATTTGGAAATAACTTGCATGTTGATCATTCATACTTGTATTAACATGTAGCAATGTGGATTTCATCACCACTTATCTACACTGGTGACATGGAATTCACTACCATACACCACTCATATTACATTGCATTACACTTGAGACCTAGTCTCAAACAACATTTGATGCTTTCCTCGACTTTGTACCCCTTTGGGCTTAGGTAAAGTTATATTGAAAGGATACTGCAAGCATATGCCTAAAATAACTATAACAAAAATGTTATGGCATCATCCCTGTAAATTATTTAGGGAGAAATAAAGACACCATACACATATCATTCCCTCATTACCCTACCACCTAATCATAAAACCCATCATTAGAGTGGTGATTCACTCCTCTAAGAGGGCTATTATTGATTAAGTGAGTCTCTTTCAATATTCCAAGGGTTCCCCAAACCAATTCTCTCCCCGTATAGATTTAGTATATCAAGTATAAGATATATCGAAAGATGCATATATTGGAGTTATAATATCCTTTACATTCATCCATTCCATGAAATTCTGCTTGATTACATTATCATAAATAAATTTGCATTTCCCAACAAAGATTTTTTTCCTTTTAAGCCAAAACAAATCAAAATCATATCATACTTGTTACTATTTGTTAGTAAGAAAAGTTAAGTCAAATCACTAGGTCAATTTTTTTGTTCCACATCCTACATCAAAATCCAATCAAATCAACCAATCCAAAACAAGTTTTACCCTTTGGGTACATACTCTTTGATCAACAAATCCAACCAATCCTATCAAAAAAATCCTACCATTTGGTATACAAACCTTGAATATTTAGTCCAATTTGACTATCTTAAACACTATTACAATGCAAACCTATCCAAAATCCAACACTTATCCATTTTCCTAATTTACTAAGACTATTCATACAAACTTCATTTTAGACTCCTACCTTTAGCAAAATGGTGATTACTTGTAATAAAATCCATAATATATATGATAATTTTGATAGAGCCAATCCCCTTGGAAGATAGTTTTGATGAAGAGGATGAAACTAGACAACCTGACATCAATGAAGAATAAAATGAAAATCTAGATGAACTCTTAAGATAACACAAAAAACAATACCTTCTTCACATCTTAGAAAATGAAGTGAAACTACCTTCAAATTTTGACGACGAGAACATGAAAAATATTCTAAACAAACCTGAATCTAGCAAAAATATAAAAAATCTATCAATTCAACAAAAAAATAAAATGAAGCCTTGTTAGAAAAAATCCATGAGATGACACAACTTTCTCATATAGCTTCTAAAGTTACCGAAAATGTAAACGATGAAGAGAAAGAACAACCTAGTCAAGAAACCCATGATGTTATGGACACCCCTCAACCAAACTCTCCATTCACATAAGAGTGGAATAGTATGAAAGAAATACTAATGGGAATGCAAAACCAAACAGTTCAAATTTGAAGAGCTTTGTCCTTATCCATTTGATAAATACATGTTGCACATACCATTTCCTCCATCATTTGAAACTCCTAAGTTTGATAAATATAAAGGAAATAATAAACCAAGAGAACATGTGAAATATTTCTTCACAACATGACAAGAAGTAGATTACAATGACATATACCTCTTGCGTATTTTCCCTAAGATTTTAGGAGGACAAAATTTAGATTGTTTTTAACACCTTCCTAAAGGACCCATTACTGCTTTCACTGACTTATGAGAATTTTTTTTCAAGCACTTTTCCTTAACTTAGATTCTAAGGTCACTATGATGGAACTTTATAACATAAATCAAAGAAACAATGAAACATTTATATCATTCATATAAAGATGGCGAGGAATCGCAAGACAATTCCCTTGTTCAATTCCTAAGAAATAATTAGTAAGCATTTTCATACCTAATTTCAATACAGAATTATCATTCCAAATACAAATGCATTGCTTAAAAACTTTAAGGAAGTAATTGATAAGGGAACACAAATCAATAGATCCCTCATTTCTAAGGGTATTATCAAAACTCCTATGGATCAACCTAACAAGGATACTTTTAAAAATCATGACAAATCAAAATTCATCAATTGAAATTACAACATTGTGAACGACGAGATAACTAATTCTCATAATGTTCAAAATTTTCAAACACCACAATCAAAACCAATCAAATCCTTTAATCAACCAATCATCATTCCTAGTAAAGAAACTACTCCTTGTGAATTCAAATGAAGACAATTCACACCACTTAGAGAAATAATTTCTAATATATTCCATCACTTAACAAGTGCAAATATGATCAATTATCCAATCTCAAGACCCTTTGAAGAGGGGAAACCAAAACCAACATGGTACAAAGAAAATGAATATTACGAGTACCATCGTATCAATGGACACCATACATATCATTGTATGAAACTCCAACACTATATTCAAGATCTATTTTACTGTGAAGATACTGAAGTTGAAAACACCTCTAATAATAAAAACCCTAATGAGGAGTTGAAGGATTTCCAAGAACCCTTTACCAAACAAGATGAAAATAAAATATCTCAAAAGGATAAGGGTAAAACATAAAATAACATTGAATATGACTCAATCATATCACTCGTCGATCATGAACCCAACATTGTTGGTATCATCAAAATTAACACTCCTACTTATGCAATAACATGATAGAAAAAGGTTTGGATACTTTCAAGTAAAGTAACCTTCCACATTTTAAGTACCTTAAACATCTAATCTGAAATCTACTTCTGATCCAAAACAAACATCTAATAATAAATATTCCTCTTATTCTTATGATATTATAAAACAATTAGAGAAAACATCCGTGCAAATATCCCTCATGGAGTTTCAAAAACATCACATGTGCTTTTAGACATCCTTACTCATACATTCCATGATGCATGTGTTCTTAGGGATATCAACACCTAATAATTCTAAGCCTTTATTGTAAATCTATCACCTAATAGTCCAATCCTATCATTTGGTCCTCATGACCCGTTGAATGCAAATCTAAAAACAATGATTCAATATATATTGAACCATTCATAAATCATCATAAAATCAAAAGAGTGTTTATATAAAATGGATCAACGTTGAATATTTACTCTATGAAGTTGTTAATATGCCTCGGTTATAATGGGGAAAGTATAAGAACTAATGTCATCACTATTTGTGGTTATGATAACAATGAAAGACAATCCTATAAACAATCACATTATCCCTAAAAGTTGGACCAAAAACATTGGAAACATTTTTTCATGTCATGGAAATTGAAACCTATTATAACATTCTCTTAGGCCACCCATGGATCCATGCCATGCAGGCCATTATTTCCACCTTTCACCAATGTATTAAATTTCCTCACAAAGGAAAAGAATTCACCTTACATGCTTATGATAAACCTTTTTAATAGTGCAAAATTCTAGAGGGAAGATATAAGCAAGAAAAATATTGCCCATTCGTAGATAAATACGCTCCACCTTATATTATCCCATTTTTGAAACCACGCGTATTGATTTTGATACACTTTCAAATATTCTTCCAAAAACTAGTGTAGATAGTATTGATAGTGAATTTGTACCTTCTACATCCAATAATCCACTTTCAACATCCGATACTCCACCTTGTACATACACTAATATACCTTATACATCGTCAAATACATCTATTATTCATTTGAGAACATATTGACGTTCAAAATCATTGATAAGGGATGCAAAGTGAATACATATTTAAAATTGTTTAAAATTATGTTCACATTAGAAACCTATCTTTATCACCACACAACTATAGCAAAATCACATGCCTCCTATATAAAAATATATCCCATCTAAAAACTTGGAAAAATCATTTTCAACGATTCGAGATACTTAGAAGATGAGAGAATTCCAAGTTCGGGATCTCTTGGTTGTATTTTCCACATGTTACGAATATCCCGAGTATGGTAAAACAAATAAATTGATGAAAAAAATGGAGTGGAAAGGTAATGTACTAAGTAAAAATGAGCAATTTCACCTCAATCCTATCACGTATACATAAAATTGTTGGAAGTGTGTGTCACTCATGTTGTCATTGATGTCAAGTTCATTGATGTCTCAATGGTCTAGGTGATCTAGGTATGTTGGCTAGGTGATCTAGGGGTCTCCAAAGGTGGTATTAAGGTCAAACAAGGTCCATGAGGTGAGTGAGATGTGTCAATGAGTTTGTAACATGTTCACATGGTCTAGTCATGAAATGTATGGGTCAAGTCAAGTCATTCTAGGCCTTGGCCTAATGTAAATACATGGTGTAAATAAAGAAAACATGAGAATTCACTAAAAAAGTATGGAAAGTAATATTGGATCACTATGAGGTGGAATAGGAGGTGTAGAAAGAGCTATAAGAGACAAACCAAGTTCATGAGACTGAAACAGGTTAGTATGGAGCTTTCTTAAGCCAATCCACAAGCAAGTAAGATGTGAAATGTTGATCTAATGTGTGATGATGTAAACCAATCATGTAATGAGAATTAAATGGTTATATATGGTGTGTAAAATATTTCTATAGAATATTTTGAAGTGTTTTAGGAACTTCCACAGTCAACGAGTTAAACCACCGAGAATCGAGAGACCAAAGGGCATCCGAATGGGATGGAAAGATGTAGGATGAACCAGAGAAAATATAACTTGGAGGTGTTATAGGGGTGTGAGAAAAATTTAAGAAGATGAGGATGGATATTTGTCAAGTTATACAAGTATTTCCAAAACTGGGTTTTTACAAAGTATGCAAATTGAGCACCAAACTTCTTAGCAATCAAGAGAAATTGTGGAGCCTCATTTAGATAAATAATAAGAGAAAAAAATGGATTAAATTTTGATAAAATTATGGTGCAAAAGTATTTTGGTGATTGGTTGAGTATTTTATAAGTTCTATCCATTTTTGTGAGCATGTTTGTAACCCTCCAAACCCCGGCTTGGACTGGTTTTGGAAAATTAAGTTGGATATGTGTACTAAATCAATTTTTTTTTGTTGGAATTTTTTTTTAACATGAAGAGTAATCCTCAATGAAAATTTACATGCCATTTTGAGTTAATGATGCATGGTGGGTTCCACTGAAAAACATGTATTTTGTGAATATTTTAGTGTACATGAGAAACTTTCAAAGGAATCCCTACTCAAATTTGAGGTGGATTATGTTGGTAATTTTTATTAAACTTAATGAAGTAACTTATGTTACTCATTTGGAGAAAATTGGAGTAATGGTTGCATATTGAGATTACTAGAAAAAGGAGCTTGTTTTGAGAAGCTAGTGAAGAAGAATGAAGATAACTATGTTGAATTGCATTGAATTGATGTTTTTATTACCTTGATCACTATTTTCATGTGTCATATAATGTTTTGAAGTGCATGGTTTAATTTTTAAAAGACATTTCTTGCTTAAAAGTGATTGAGCCAAAACTGCTCTTTTAGGCCTATTTGAGAAACATGTCTAAATGGGTATGAAGGTGAGACTTTCTCCATTTAACATATGGGTATGAATGATTGAAAATGTTGTATAAATAAAAATTTAAGTTTTGGAGGTGATAGGGAGCTCTGAAAAGTTCTTTGGAGGTGTTTGACCACATTGTATGGAAGACTATATTTTGTGTCTTCATGACTAGCCACTAGAACCAGATTACACAAATCCAATTTTTTAGAAGCCTTATGCCATGAATTGGAGAAGTATGAGAAGTTTATGAGATAATATAATTCTTAATTTTTCAATTTATATGTTAATTTCCTCATGATGAAGATATTTAAGGTATGTATCAACTCAATTCTTGAAGATCAAATTCAGAGATGTTGAAACCGGCTAGGAAAGTCTTGCAAAGTGGTGTTTGTTGATGTGATAAGTATTGAGTTTTATATTTATGGTAGAGTTTAATGAAATAAGGCTTCATAATATTAATTTTTATATATTACTTGGGTCATGAATATGAATAGAACTGGTCTAGTTTGATGGTTTTTCAGGATTGTGTTTGTAGAAGTTGATTCAAGCACACCTATGACTCTAAATGGTTTTGTTGGATAATGTAGCAAGTTTCTAAGCATACAAGAACTTTATTTGGCTTAGTGGGACCATGTAACAACTAAATAAAATCTAGAATACTTGTGGACAAGTTTGAGAGCTAGAAGACAAAAGATGAGCTCATTTGGAGAAGAAGACAAAATTTGATTTCATTCAAATCCCAATTCGAATTCAAGGCTAGGAAGTTGAAGATTCAAGTGGAAAATGAAGTGTAAGAGTCATATTCATGAACGATTTTTTTATTTAAAAGGGTGTTCCACATTTAGGTGTGTTGATTTTTGAAAAACCCCTTTCTCTTCTTTTGAAGAAAACCTTTTGTTGTAAAGAAAAACCCCGAAAGTCTCTTCTAGGTCAATAGCTGGTTGGAGTTTCATGAGGAGGATGTGAGTGAAGAAAAATGGTGAAGTCCTTGTTGGCTATAATCTAATTTGAAGATTTGTAATCTGATTTGAATTCTAATAAATAAGGTTTCTAAGTACATCTTGTGTTCTTGATATGTATGCATTTCTTGATGAACTTTATCTAATTGTGATCCAACATTAATGCATGTGATTTATGAGAGTGTATATTTGATGTTTGAAATAGAAAAGTGAAAATTTTAATCACGGAATGATTCACCCAACTGATTCACCCCTTGTGAGTCCCTTGTCAATTCTAACAAAAATCTTAATCGTCACGGTATAGGTTTCAACTCATTTGAAACTATGCTAGTTTTGATTGACGTCTCAATTGGCGGTGAGTATACTAACTCGGATGTTGAGACAAGATCCACACATAGCCTTTTTGATTAATTAATTTATACAATCCTATTCATTGAAGAATTTTTTTATCCATACCATTTAATTTGACGTTATCTACCCTAGTCTCATAACTTAGGATTAATCAAATCACATAGCCATGAACCTCTTCAAAAATGATGAGTCCATTAAAGACCCTAGTCTACAAAAACAAAAAATGAAAAAGAAAAAAATAACAAAAAGATCTCCACACCTTATGAAGGTGCTATTCAAAAATAAAAATGGAAAATAAAGCACCACCTATTAATGGGTACTCTCTACACTAGGAGAGGCCACTTGTACAATCATCTCATCTAGATCATCTAAAAATAATTCTAATCTTTTCATTCCATTAGTAGATATCCCAATCATAGCATTTTCATGATTTTTCGCACTCTTCACTTATTTATTTCATGTCATCATGAGACAAGAGTTAATATTTATCCTATTAGGTATTGTGTACCTCATCCCTCTTATGGTTTCTCCCATTTCGATATTTTCACCTCTGGTCTTGTCTAGAAGCTTCCTGATGGAAAATCCTCCTTTCAAAGAATTTCTTTCATTAATAAGAAATATCTAATATTCTTTACCTCTTGGATCTTTTGACCGCCCATCTTAGTCTTCGGTGATGATCCCTCATGTCCTACTAGCAACATGGGGCTGGGATTTGGGTAAAACATTCATTTCCAATAAGCAAAATGTAAAAACAAGGCAAAATAAATCAAAATACAAAAACAAATTTACAAATAATTACACCTTTCATCCTTCAAAGTCTTTGGTGGTGAGCTTATGCTTCTTACTAGTAGTGTGAGGATGGGAAAGGATTAATCTAACCTTACTTGCCTATGTTTCATCTTTGGTTATGAGCCCTTGCCTCTTACTAGGGGCATGGGGCAAAAAGTAGGGGGTCATTTCAAAAAAATAAAAGAGAAAGAATGGGTTAAGACAATATCCATCAAAAGTGCTTAATCTTACAAACTTCTAAAGAAACAATTTAGACACCTATATTAAGAGATACAACCATTCCTTAAACTAGATCTTTCCAATCAGTAGGCCACCTATTGGTCTAAGTCTAGTAAATACCTATAAAGTGACAATCATCTTGGAATCTGTTGGGTAATCCTAATTGGAGATGAGTCAAAATTTCCCAACTGGACCATTGTTAAATATTGTGTCTTTTCATCCACCATCTTCATTTTCAACTCACTATCTCATGTGTCTCACACCCTTCTTGGCTCTTGATGTTGAATCCTTGCATCTTTGTAGTTGCATGGAGTCAAGGGAAGAGTAAGACATCCTATCAGTATCATCTACAATACATTCTACCAATGGAATGAAATATTTAATCTTGTTTGAAAATTAGTTCCCAACATACAACATTTACATGTGTATGTTACCGTATCTCCTTTTGTCTATCTTATCCTACCACCTCTAATGTTTCCTACTATCCTATGTTCCAAACAGTCATGATGTTTACTGTATCTATTGTATCATCCATCCTCACTCTATATATCTCTTATCTCTTACGTGAGTTCGATGGATCTATGGTCACTAACATTTCTCATGATCACTATCACAACTAGGTCCCTCACATCAATACATAGTAAAAAACCCCAACAAAAAGTAAATATTCCAAATCTACCAAAAATATATAAAATTAGACAAAAACTATTAAAAGAATTGATTTTTTTCTAAAAACATAAACATTTATAACAACTAAAAATCCCTAGAAAAGTAAATATTCCAAATCTACCAAACACATATAACACCCATAAAAATATACAAAAAAATAAAAAAACCATAAAAAAACCTACACATTTGCAAAAATCCAAAAAATCAACACATTGACTCCTATCTAGGTGTTTATTCCCAATATCCTATAAATATCAAAACATCCTAATCCAAATCCCTTGCATGTATCATCTCTTGGGAAATCTCAGCTCTCATTTCTTCCCTTGCCTATATCCTTTCTTAGGGGTAATGACCCAATCAATCTGAATCATCTTACCCTTTGCATGCATCCTTTCTTGGGGGCAAAAAAAATAAATCAATCATCACTGTGGAACACATTAGGGACAAAGTTAAATGTCTTTATGTAAAGTTGTGTTGCATTTTTACTTTTCTTAGTTAGTTTACCAATTACAAGTTTATTGTTTATCATCTTGGTTCATTTATAGCCATGGTGCATACATTTACTGTGTATATTGGGTTTGTTTTTTCTTTTTGTTTATTGTGCATGTGCATGCACACGTGTGTGTGTGTGTGTTTGTCTACACATAATGAGTTACTCATCATGGTTCTTTAATAATTATGGTGTAAACCGCATTATACAAAAGCAAAGTAGGTTTCTCTATATTACAAAATATGAATGGAAGCTAAAGATATGAGCAAGGTCAGTCCCATCATCATTTCATCACAATCAATATCAAATAAAAATAAATCAGTCATCATCGTATGCGTATATCTTATTTCATCTAACTTCATCAACTTAATAACATCCTCCTTCTATTTCACCCTTTCTTCCAACCCTAATTACCACAACCCTAATTTTGGCCTCCCTCCGCTTCTCATTTTATGATCCCATTTTACTCGTCACTCATGTAGCAATCTCTTATTCCTCCTATCAAGTAGTTGTCCACCACTTTATCATGTCACCCATCCACTTGAGGGACAATCCTTGACATAATATAGATCCTCCGGGGTATCAAAATACTTCACTGGGGTAAATCGGGCGATCCAGAACACTTATTTATCATCCGTTCAATGATTTACACACATTTACTATTTTTAAAATTCTATTACTTTATAATAGAAATTTAATGGGGGAAAATGTAGAAACCTCAAAAATAAATTAATTATCTATTTAAATAATTAAAATCAATTATCGACTCACCTTCCATTCTTTTCCACTTCACTAGACAATTCTCTCAAGTTGACTAGTCACCCCACTCAAGTTCTAGAATCCTAAAAACATGGAAGCAAATATGCACGTATAATTTGGAATAATTCAAGAGCCAACTAATTTGAAATAAAGCCTCTTAATTTCTCATTCAAAGAGCCAACTACACGAATAAATCAACCATGCTAAATAAGGAAAATGAAATCAATAGCCTGCAACTTAGTCAATTCCACCTTCCTCAATCTATGGATTCTTCTACATCTATAAATAAGAATCTTCATTCCTCTCAAATCATCATTGGAATCTTGAGGAATTTATAATGTTACTCTATCAAATTGCCATTAGAAATCACTCTTGCACATCGTTATGTTGTCCAATTGATCACCAAATCAATCATCAATCAATCATCATTGCTTGTTGTTTGGCTTCACTTTAATTTTGGAATATATTGGAGCATCCATAAATAAAAAAAAACAAATCTCTCATCTATATCCAACAAGAGTTTCACCCGACCCCATTCTTTATCCGGTCTAATATGAGGTTGCAAGGAGATTATTTGAGAAAGGATTGCACTTCAATTGTTGTTTAGTTATTTCTCTTGTTTGTGTTTTCTCTTGTATACATTCTCGGCATGCCCAAAGGGGAGACCCACATTATTTTGATTATATTTTACAAATATAACATTCTTTTCCCATTCTTTGTGTTGTTTAAAGGTCACTGACCAATTTTCAGTTATTTCATAAGTAGGTTTAAGAGCAGCTTTACAAAAATAGATGTTTTGGAAGTGTTCTAACTTTGTTTGTAGGTACAAGTGATTTTTGGTTATGTATCATTCTTTGTGCTAGCCTAGGTCATGATTTGTGCTAGTGTATTTATATTTTCTAATATTTTGTGGGTATGCGCCGGTGTTGATGTCTATGCGCTAGCGTTCTCTATTAGCCGCTCTACCATGAATGAACCCGTGTTTCCATTAAAGCCCATGAATTTTTGTGGAATTCCCTATGTTTATATTAATTTTTTTGCTAATGTATCTGTTATAACTCTATTTTTGTAGGTCTAAATTCTTGTCACAGTCCTTTACACTAGCATCAAATTCATGTATTTACATTCTAGTATATGTGTTTTCGTTGTAACGAGGTGTGTCTGCGTAATATATAAAATGCATTTATGTAGTTGTTAGGTGTGTTTGTGTGCATTTCATCTATGTTTCTGTTCATATTCCTTGTGTTAGCTTTCAATGATTTTCATTTTCTTGTAAATCTCTAGACTTCAATAAGTTCATTTCTTACTATACTTGTTCTAGTTTTCTGCATTTTTCTTCAAGTTTTCACATAAAACATAATCTAACCCATATTTTAATCATTTTCTCTTGTTTGTATTTCATTTTCATGTTTCATTCCCATAATCTAAATCATGTATGCTCTTCTCTCATACCATTTTTGGGTTAACTTTAGAATCCAAAGTGATTAAGGTTGTTTCATGGTTAATTTTATGCATTTTGCTAACTTGTTCCTAATCACTTTCTAATCAAACTATATAACTATTTCTCACATTTATTTCTAATAAATTTTTTTCCATTTCATCCCTAAATGTTTCTTTAGTTGTTAATATATCATTTATATAACCTAAACCATGTACACTCTTCTCTCACGCCCCTTGGGTGAACTTGAGAATGAAAAACTATTAAAGTTATTTCATGTCAATATTTTTAATTGTTTAACACCAACTCACTATCACCAAAAGTTTGGAACCTTTTAATGCCCTTCATTATTTCCCATTATAGGCTATGGATAAGAGACTCATACTTAGCTGAGTTATTAGAAACACCGCATTGAAATTTGAAAGTAGAGAAAACTTTACTCCCATGGGATATACAAGTACCACACTCCACTCGCACCTTGTCTACTTCTAGATGCATCAAATAAAATTTTCCAAATGCCATCATATTGCTCATTGGATTTCACAATACTATGAATATATGAATTTTCCTTATGTAAATAATAGATGCCCAAATCAACCTATTTAATCTATTTATAAGGATAAAAATGTGGTAATCACTTCCCCATTCATGAAGAAACAAATTTGGAATGCCTTCAACTTGTGTGTTTTCCTCTTGGACAACATGGTGATATTATTGGTCAAATGTGTGAAATTTTCATTGATAGGAATTAGTACATAAGAAACTATGTGATATTTGACAATAAGATCTGACCTTATAGTAGCTTTGGTACTATACATGGTCCTAGAAAACATGTGAGACTAGTCGATGATAAGTACCCTCCAATATTGGCGGTGAAATATCTAGAGATCCATAGAGAAAAATGAAGGTAGATCTATGATGAAAACATCACAAAGGATAAATAAGTTGGGACATACATGTAGTGTGACGCTTAAACCTACGATAATTCCAATAGTCCCTACTTTGTTGTTTTGTCTAGCTAAACCACACCTTTAGAGAGATATTCATATCTCGAGACCCAATTGGTCTACTATCTATTTGGGCATAATTAAACCGCTTGCCCTTGAATCGATCATATAATTGTGAACCAAATGATTTCCAATAATTATATATACACATAAAGGTGGTGGTTTTAAGCTCATATTTGGTTGATCATCCTTTTTTTAGTTGTATTAGTCAAAGCACAACTTTGGTCTAATATTTGGATGATTCATTTGAAATGGAGAGGTCATCCATGACGGCTTGCAAAATATCTCTTTGTCCAATAATAGATAAGGATTCCTACATTGAAATATTTGAATTAGTCTCATTCATTTGTTCAAGAATGTTGAAAGGGGTGGAACTAACTTTATGTTATACCTTTCTTGCAATAACATTCTCTTGTGGTTAAGATAATGTGGAAGGACCTTTAGGCTAACCTTGCACTCATGAAGCTAGGTTTTTCTAGCCTTCTTGTGCATTAGGAGCTGAATTTGAATTTCCTCCTCCTTGAAGTGTTAGAGAAGGTAGAAAAATACCTACATTTTCTAATTTTCCCTCTTCCATAGCCCTTTTTTAAGATCTAATATTAGGCTGCTACGCCTAATGGAGAAGTATGATTTATTCCACAAAAATCATCCATCTACCAATTCATAAGTGAAACATCATTTTGTGGATCTTGACTAGTCTCTCATGGAAGAGACGCTTTTGCTAATGCGACTTGGGAGAAAGATGCATTTTGTACCATAAATGATTGGTTTATAATGCCATTTGGGATATTTGCTTGATTGTGAGGTTTATTGCAAGGGAAACACCATTTATAATCTTTCACAATGTTGTTTTGAACTGGAACCAAGGCTTTAGATGATTTGGTTTCATTAGGATTGTATGATTGAAATGGTTTTACATGAGTGACTAAGCTTTGATTTTGAGCATTTTCTTGGCATGGTGGCTTATTGGGATGATAAGGAGGTTTTTTTGGCTAATATGGGGGTTGATAAGGTCTAAGATTTTGTGTTTGTTTCCCTTTTAAGGTTACTAACTCATTTCCAAAGTTTTGTAGTTATTTCAAAACTTCTTGCAATCGCATTTTACGGGTAGTCGGGAAGTAGTGACTTGGATTTGATTTTGGCTAGTTGGTGAAGGAATAGGAGATAATTTAGGTGTTTGATAAGGTATAGATGATCCTACCTCTGGGAAGATGGGAATTGGAGGCCTTGGTGTAATTTGTCCACCTTGAATAAGACTATTTTCCACTCTATTGGCAATATCATTAGTATTAGGGAGAGTTCTACCTCCCATGGATTGGATCATAACTGAAATGTCAATGTTTAAAGATCTCAAATAATATAAAAAGTCATATTTGGGTGTAGTTATTTCCATTTGTGTGATTCTATCTCAAGTTCTAATATTAAATTAAGATATTAGCTCATCTGGTGCCCTCTTTGTTGTAGTCAGTTGCTCCACTAAGGATAAATGGCCCAACTTTTCTTTAAATTGGATGCAAAGAGCCTCTCCTAATTCATCCCAAGTGCTGGTTGAATTTAACCTTAAACCCCTATATCATGCAAATATTTTCCCTTGAACAAAGCGGTCAATAATTAGATTGCTAAATTTTCTTGTGTGACATGATATACTTGAGAATATATTTGCAACATCTTTGATATGTTCTATGGGAGTTGTGTTATCTCCGGTGAAGGAGAGAACCCTTTTAGAGCTGTAAATGGTATATCATCATGTTGAGCTAAAAGTACACGAATTACTCCATTAAATGTGACAAATTTTTGATTTCTCTGATGATCCATGAATATGATGGGTCTTAAAACCCTAAAATTGACAAGAAAGACCTACCAAGAGGGGGAGTAAAGATGACTCTATTTAGAGGTGATAAAGAGATTTGTGTTGATTTTCCTCTTGTTCTTCTACTTGGTGACACTTACAAATAATTGAAAGACTCTCTACTTGCTATTGTTTTTCTTGTTTGAATTATTCTCATGGGATATAAGCACTTTCCTCCTTAAACTAGTAGATACATAATTGGAGCTGTTATATGTGTTGTTGTAGAGCCTATAAAGGATACAAATATATAGGATACAAACCAATCCTAGAGATTTGATATCAAATCCTTCAATGTAATCCCATCGGGTGTACCAAAACTATTAACGCTCAAAAGTAGTACCCTATGATGTTTTCATGGAAAATCAATACTTTTGGCTAACATGGGAATGCCTTCAAGGTGTGGGACCTTGCCCCTTGAGATATACCTCCTGAGAAGGTTGATTAATTCTATCATATCTCACTACAAACTAACCTAAAAAAATTCATAATGCAACTATCTAAATGTAATCTAAAATTTTCCAAGGTCTAGAGTGAAGAGAGAAGAAATGCTACAAAATAAAGGAGGTGATGCACAAGTACTATAACGAGATCTATTTTGACCTTTAAGAGACACATTTATAACCACACACATAAGAATATAAGGAAAAAACATATCTATGAGGGAGATAAGTGAATAAAATCAAGGAGAAATAAGAGGGCTGAGCATCCACATCAAATACAAATGCATTCAAAGGGGGAAACCACAATTGTATTGCACTTAGAAAATATTCATTTACATTTACAAAGAAGTATTAAATTATTATAAAATGTGAGTTACGAGAGGTCCTGGAGGTAAGAAATGTGAGAGATCCAAGGTAGAGCTTCCAAATCAATAGAAAAGAACCCTTAAAATGTGCCTAAGCACTTACATTTATAGAATATGAGAGAGGGAAAGAGAGATAAGGGGGAATTCAAATTCAAATTGGCAGATGAGTGAAATGAAATCTACCACCCACCATATATGATGCCATTACTCTTACAGAGAAACCTTTGTTTCTTTTAATACACGCCATTATATTTTGTGGGTGAGAGCATGGGCACCATCAAACATTTATTATAGGTAGGTGAGGTGGTTGGGCACTTGAAATGAGCAAACTACATTTCCCCCCTATAATCTCATGTTTTCATGGTTCTCCCTCAAACTAATGTATTTCTCTATATTTATTCATTACAAAATGTAGCCTTTAGAGATCAAATGAACATGAAAATTCCCATGTAATTTAGATCTCCCAATCGAAAGATATGACTAAAAACTAGTGTATAGTCGGGCGGAAATGCCTTTGTAATTTGTAATTTTTCCTTATTCGATGGTTTCTAGGCCTCTACGTGTTCCTATATTGCACATATTTGGATTTTTTGGCATATTAACCTTTACCAACCCACATAATACTATAGCTGACCTCCACGTCTACACTTTAGCTTTCACATCTATTCCTCATCTTACGGATTTTGAATCTCACACTTAACTCAAGCTTCAACTCCCGATATGTTACAAAAATATTTCTTCTTGTTATGTAGAATCTTACTGGGATGGTATTCCTTTGCTACACATAATTTACAGGACACTATTCTTTGGGAATCCATGAGACACCAAGTTAGTGTATTGCAACTTCTAACCTTAGTCACCTCATAACATACTTTCTCTGCTTTTGTGGCCCCTCATGGACTATTCCTCTTGCATTGTGGCTTATCATGAGAAGAACCCATGTTTCATTTACCACCACGAAACACTTGTAGACAATAGAAAATTCACCTTGCACATAAGGTATCCTATTCAAAAATACCAAAAACATCATAAAACATAATAATCACAAAAACAAATAATCCAACAAAAGTAAATAAAATAATATAAAACCCCTCACAAATGGTGATAAAAGACACCTCATCACTCATTTACTAACCCTCACCAACTCACATTTGATTTTTTCCATCCCACATAAGCATTTGCATGCTTAATGTACTATGGACCCTTATCATCTCACCCACCTATGCACATTACACCCATATGTGTCACATTCCCATATGCACTCAAAAACTATAAAACACCACTCACACCCATCATTCCAACCCCCTGAATCTTTGTGCACTTGAGCCCATACTTGAGTTTTTGATTCTTTTCTTGCATATCTTGGTTTTACAGGTCTTGGAGAAGTGAAGGTGGATAAAAAAGGATGGCTGTAATTTTCTGTAATATTGTTTTAGCAAAATTTTAACATAGGTGTTGAATTCTGTGATTGGCTTGCGATCACCATGCAATTTTCAGCAAGTCACAACTACAATTGTCTTGTGATATGAGTTAGGTATACTTGTCATTTTCATGCATTTTTATTTTAATAAAATTTATTTTATCTCCTTAAATGGTTTGGGATCCGACCAAGAGAAAGCCCCTAACCACCTAAATTACTATTTTTTTCTAAGAGTGTTTGTGTGCAAATTTAGATTCAAATCAAGAATTTTTTTACCCACTTTATTCAATAAATAACCCATAATTGTCCTTTTCTCAATGGAAGCATAAGCCCATTTTATTTAGTACCATTTCTTTGAAGATTTATATATGAACTAATACATCTTACAGGTGATACAAATCAGGGCATACATTTTGGTGACCATGGTCAAAGAAATAGGTAAACCATCTTCCACGCAATGTGTCAAAGGTTCTTTGGTATCTTTTGCAAATCCTCCCAAAAAAACTTATTTTGTTTATGGGGGATATGATACGCATCTCATCCGCTAGTTAACAATGTATCTATTGAAAAATATCGTTTCACATCGACATTTCATATATTTCAAATTTAGATTTCATTATGCATTTCTTACTCGAACAAGGTTAGAAAGGCCATAGTCTAGGAAAATTTGAACAAGGAATTTCCACTCCTCTTCATCCATGTCATAAAATAAATTTTTACAAATCTGGATTAGGATATACCAATCTTGACGATGACATTGAAAATATAACATAGGAATTCATAGATATAAGATGCCAACCTAGATGGACATAGCTGGTTATCCATATCCACACCATCCGTAGTCACTCATTTATACCTAATCACTCACACATCGTCCTAAATGAAGCCACATGATTCCATTTTTCTAAGTTATTTCACGAGTTTGGAACCATGTTTGATTGGTGCATTTATCATCCCATTCCATATTTGTTACCTACACATCATGATGATGTTTCTCATCTCCCTAGTTCCCAGCTATAGATTGTATTTTCCTATAAAATAATGTTACCATCATTCGAGTTGAGGATTTTTTCATTAATTATCATCTTGTGAACAAACCCATACCTCTATATTTATTCTCTTTAGGAGAGGCCATCTTATGTCACTTGGGCGTTATGGACAAAGGGCCCTATAGATCCATCACACAATATATTTAACTCCATAACTAAGCATACTTTGGGGACACCAATGATATACCTCTAGATCTTATTAATGAGCCTCCCATTTTTGATTACTTTGATGTGACATCACACATGATTATTGAGGAAACTATTGAAGTTAACATTGGTACACCTAAAGAACCCCACATAGTCCTCCTTGAAAAATTCATATATGATAAAGAATGTGATGATTACACATCACTATTATGAGAGATTTTCAATGTTTTTTTTGGTCATATGCTTTGATATACCATGAATTGATTTTGATACAATTTTTCACAACCTCCTATTAAAACCCAACATGAAATCTGTTAAGTAAAAGTTACAAAAAAAAGTCACCCATGTGTCGGATTACTTTGGTTAAATATGAGCAACAAAAATCCTTAACGTTGGTTTTATACATGAAATCAACTATCTGGAATGGGTCTCTAACATGGTCCTCGTGGGAAAGAAAACCGGTGGTATACATGTTTACACTGATTTCAGGGATGTCAATAATGCTTATCCTAAGGATGACCTTCACTTACCCAATATTGATACCATCATTGACAATACCATTAGTCACAAGATGATCTCTTTCATGGATGGTTTCTTTGGTTATAATCAGATCAAAATCAATCTAGAAGACCAACATAAGACCAATTTTACAAATCCTCGGGGACATTTTGCTATAAGGCTATGCCGTTTAGACTCAAAAAATATGGTGCTACTTATCAATGTGTTAATACTTATGTATTTCATAATTATATCCATGATATTGTAGACGATTATTTTGATGATCTTATCGCAAATTCCAAACTACATTCATACCACATAAAATTCTTATGTAAAATCTTTGTATGCTTCTTAGAATATAAAATTCAATTGAACCCTATGAAATGTGTCTTTGACGTCACATCAGGTAAGTTACTTGGTTTTATTGTCTCATGCCATTATATTGATGTAGATATAGATAAAGTTAAGGCCATCATAGGCATGCCCCCTCCTACAAACATTAAATAACTACGTAGTCTTCAAGGTAAGATTCAAGTCATTCAATGCTTCATCATAAAACTTTATGATCATTTTCTTCCTTTTAATAAAATCCTTAGGAAAGATGTTAATTTTTATTGGGGGAGGAGTGTTGCATCAAATTTGAACAACTTAAAAAGTATCTCCTCACACCTCCAAAGGTTTCTGTTCAGTAACTTGATTTACCATTCTATTTATACATTGTTGTTACCGACTTCCCTCTAGGAAGTATGGTAGCTCAATGAAACAATGAAAATTATGAACCAATAATTTACTACATCAGTTACACGCTCATCACTTATGAGCTAAATTATGCACACATCAAGAATTATTTTTTGGTTGTAGTATTTTCTACACATAAAATTCAACAATACATGATCAATCATATGACATATGTTGTTGCTAAAACAAACCCATTACATTATATGATGAGAAAAATGTACCATAATATTTATACATCCAAGTGGATCATGTTTCTCACTGATTTTGATCTATATTTCATTTCTTAAAAGGCTATTAAGGGAAAAGTAATCACGATCAACTAGTGAAGCACCACTTACTGATTCATGACCATTAAATATTGATCTACTTGAAAATTCCATCTGTACCATATATGAAAACCAAGATTATATTGATGCAAATGACGATTTTGATATAAATTTACTTTTTGATGGATGAAAAACTAACCAAGGGGGTGGCACATACATTATATTTATTATACCTTAAGGTGCCTCTATCCCACTATCATTCAAACTTGAATTACCCTACATGAACAACATGAAAGAGTATGAGGCACTTATCATTAGCCTCAAATTAGATATTTCTCTCAAGATCAAATGATTATGAATTTTTGGTGACTTGCAACTTGTTGTCAACCAAATCTTAGGGTCCAACCAATGCTGTAATGACACATTACAAAAATACAAGACCCTAGTAGATTCATTACTCACTCTATTTACACATTTTGAGATTAAGATCGCTCCACTCTCTAGCAATCAATTTTCAGAAACCATGGATTATTTAGGATCTTATATACCTTTCGAAAAGAAGCTGACATTATTCATGTTCCCATTCATGTGCTAGCACAACTATCTTTGATCATACCCAAACGCTTGATATTTTTCAGATTGAAACCATGCCACCACCTCTATGGTATGGATATTTTGTTATGTGCTTGAAATTCAATACCTTACCACTGGAATTAACAAAGCTATATGTTGTGCTTTTCATAAACATGCCACTTGTTTCATCCTCATTGGAGAATTTCTCTATAAACACAATTATGATGGTATATTATTATGATGTTTATTACCTCAAGAGACTATCATTACACTCACTGAAGCACACGATGGTACATGTGGGGTTTAATTTAGTGACATGACTATTTATTGACACATTATTTGCATGGCTTATTATTGGCCTTCCTTAGAATAAGATGCTTATACATACATTAGATGTTGTGAAAAATGTCAAAAAATTGAAAATCTCTCCCATATTCCCACACAAGAGGTACAACCTCTTCAATCCATTTTCTCTTTATCCTAAAGGGGACTTGAAATTATTGGTAAGTTTTCCCCATTATCTTCTAATGACCACACATTTAATATTACTGCAACTGATTACATTATGAAGTGGGTTACGGATGTACCACTTACATGTACCATAGGTTCCCAAATTGTCAAATTCATTGTGCAACACATCATTTATCACTTTAAAATTCCCACTAAGATCATTTCAAACAATGAAAGTTCATTTAATAATAAGGATATCAAAGCATTGTGTGACAAGTACAAAATTCAACATAGTTTTTCCACACCATACTATCCACAAGCTAATGGTCAAGTAGAATATTCTAATAAAACAATTAAGAAAATTCTTCAAAATGTTGTTATTGCTTCGCATAGATATTGGCACACAACATTACCTTAAGCCCTTTGGGCATATTTTACTATCATTCATATGTCTACAAGAGCTACACATTTTTCTCTTGTATATGGGGTTGAGGCTGTTATGCCCCTTGAACTTGAAATCCCATCCTTGTGAGTCACTCTCCAAGATTTCATTACTAATGATGATTACCATCAGGAATGCCTTGTCTGACAAACCGATCTACTTGATGAAAGGCATGCTAATTCTCTTGATCATCTCCAAGTATACCATGATCGTATAAAAAGAGCTTATCACAAAAAGGTCCACATTCATGAGTTTGAGTTAGGTGACCTTGTTCTTAAAGAAAACCAATAGAATTCATCCCAAGCACCTAACCAACAAGAAATATTTTCCCTAACAAGTTTGAAATTCAAAAATATGGGCCGAGTGCTTACAAGTTGGCTGACATGCATGGTAATGAAGAACTTGATCCGTTAAATGATATGCATTTGGGACGTTTTAATGCCTAAAAACAAAAAAATATAATATTTTTGAAAAAATTCCATAAAAGTATAAAATTTCCAAAATCCCAAAAACAATATAACATTGCAAAAATCCAAAAATAATATAAAATGTTCAAAAATAAAAAAAAAAAGTTGTGTGACTATCTAGATGCATTACCATTTTCATTCACTATACGTGTGCATATTCATTCATCCACAATACAATCCTTTTGAAAATTTCACTTGTATATATAGGTGTCTTAATGCCTTTAGATGCGTTACACTCAATTTGGACACATTCACATTAGTTTCCACATGGTTGAATCTGACTTTTTGAGTATAGTCTTCATTGTTTTGTGGTTTTAAAAATGAATTCATATTTTATAGATTCACATACTTTCTACACATTAAATACCTTGTTGTAAACACTAAAGGACCATACTTGTTTCACGTTAGCCAATGATATCTCCATATTCATTTTCATCTCCTCCATCAAGTTATAGTGGTTTTAAACCCTCAAGAGAAAAAGTTGAATATTAGATCTAAAAGAAAGAAAATAATAATAATCAATTAAAAAAAGGTCACAAAATGAGAAAATAAAATAACTATCAACAAACTAAAATAAATATATGAAAAATTCTCTCAAATGGGTCTTTCTAGTATCTCTATCAAGGATATGGACATGTATGGATGGTAGTAGAGAAATGTTGTGACTAGAATCAAATGTATCTCCACAGGGGATATGGATGCCTGAATGGTAGCGGAGAAATGCATGACTCAAAATTTCCTTCCAATATTCACAATCCACACCAACTATTTTCCTCAACACACCCACACATTGGCTAGTTTGTCCTTATCTATGGCTTCTTGATCATTTTCCTTAAGCGGTAATTAAGTCATATATGCACACACTTGATCTCGAGGAAATGAAGGGCTAGTATGTTGCCATGGATTTACTAGAACTTTCTCAAATTATTGGTTTTCTATGATGGTTTCACACATTTTTACATCCATATATGAGTTCTAGTGCACTTATAAACGTTATGTCACCTTCATATTATGCTAAATAAAGCATGCCCTTTTATCATTCCATGTGTATATCTCATGATAGTGCATATCTATAGTCACATAACCCACGAGTAAAATAAAAAAACACAACTAGTATATCATCATTGTACATATGTATTTGACAACATCACTAGGACACACACACACATCACCGAGAACAAGATGAGTCAAATTGTGCCACGAAAAAGGGTGAGATCAATATATCATGTCTATATATATATAAAATCATTTTGTACATACAAAATCATGATCACATGTTAATACGATCATGGGGATGGCCCTACATCAAGACCATGCCTACTATCACCTATATGTGATCCTGTTGGATGCACTGATCCACTCTTAGGGGACCCCTGTTGGTCGTATGTGTCCCGAAACTTGAACTAGATGATCTTGAAAATGTTTGCACTCTACAACATGTGGGGCATGCACTCGTATTAGCACCTCGTAGTACCCGATATGTATGCCCTCTTTGGAAATATCCTGACTAACACGAGCCAATGTCTCCTCCAAAATCTCTCAAAGACTTCCCTCTCACTCATGCACAACCAAAACTTCCTCTAGCAGAGTGACTCGCTCTTGGTCATGATCCTTCATGGCTACTATTGTATCTAGCTCATGGATACGTCTCACATCATCCGACTATACTAGTATGTGACTCTCCAACTCATCAATCCACAGTTGATCCACCCTTGACACATCTGTAGCTCTGCTACCTCTTCCATCACCTCATATACGAAGGCTAATATTGACTCCACCACACTCTCCACATCTCACCCTCTATTTTGATGCGGTTTCTCCAATGGTGCTCATTTTCTACTACTCTCTCTCATCTCCAAATATGACACAGCTCCTTCCCTCACCTCTACCTACATGTGCACCAAAATACTCCATCTATCCATGCGTCTAGCTCATCTACCCTCCCTTCATCTCCACCCTCTCCCTCTACAGTACCTCATATATCTCAACATATATTTCACCACCTATATGCTCACCAAGATCCACTAATTGTGCTACCCTATATCAACACCGATGTATCATCAACATCTATCTCTTCTCGTTTCCATTATCTCTATCTCCTTGTCATAATCCATACCACTACCATCTCATGGCTCTCTCATCTTTGGAGTCCGCCCCATTACATGCTCCCTCAACCCATACACTTCCCACCGCGTATCAAATTCTAGTGTGGTACTTGCATCACCACCCACTAAAAGCTCTTTTGGGGCCTCATCCTTGTCACCCATTACCTCATATAGTGGCATTGGTCACCCATACCCACTCAACCATAATTATTTGATAGGATCGGTGGCACTTCTTGACATAGACAAAATTGCCTCATCACATGACCATACTAGAATATCTCTCGTACTCGACTCCCAATCACTTATTTGATCCTTCACACCCATCATATCTATACTGCATACTCTTACCATCCTACAAACCCTTCCACCTCTCTATACAACCTCCATATAATATCACTCGGCTCTAAGCTTGCTAACATCTATTGATAGTGATCCATCATGCCCTCATATGGCATGTGTCCGAAAATATCACTATTCATCCTCCAACATAGATAGAATGGTGCCTCCACTGAGAACTCATCATGGTTATAATATGAAAACCCACATGACCTATCCACTTCTATATGCTCCCATGCCCATACCTATAATAGGACTCCCATGATAAAATCACACTCATCCAAATTTAGTGTATTGATGTAATTCTAAATATGTATGTGTTAGCAAAGCCTACCCCCATGCATACACCCCACCATGTTCTATCATCTCTACCAACACCTACCCTAGCTCCCATGAGAATGTATACCTTGATGAATATGATAATATAATATTACAAATAACGCCGCACAAATATGATGTCACACATGTACCTACACCCCGATCATGTAACTCTCAATATCTTAATCCCCACTTTCCACCTTAATCCCCTCTATCACAAGCCCGTAAAATATCCAAAATATGTCATCTCGCATTGTATTATTTTCCATTGAGACTACTTAATCATCCTTAATCGTAATGCGTATTATCCTCCATACGTTATCCAATGTGATAATAATCTCGTTAGTCACCGATGAAATGTATTTGTATCTCTATCCCATCTCTCCATAAACACTATCAACACTAATTTATCTATCTACACCTTCTCAATCATTGTAATATAAAAAAACCAAATCACTACAATAAATCCATCACTTTGGCTATGTCATCTCTCAACGCAACCTATATGTAAAATTGGAAAACTGTTGTCATAAAATCAAGAATAGAAAGCCCTATATCCACAAATTGTGCCTCTCATTAGTCATATACTCCATCATCTCATCCTCAAAAATTTCACCTTTGGTGGTTGGGTCGATCACAGGATAGTTGTAGTGTGGTTGCAACAAGGTTGGCACAACCAGAGGCCAATCAGAATAACTTGAAAATTAAATAAAACTCACATATGTTTATAAAGATAAAAATTATACAAAAAAACTTCCTACCTTTTCTTGGGCAACCCGATAAGCTCATTAAATGGTTTAATAATGACATTATTTATCTCCCCCTTGTTTTAATATGCATGCATTCTATAACTTTTTGATAATCCAAAGTAGAGAATATATGCAGTTTACTAGATTAATGTGTGTGTATTTGCTCCACCATTGTGTTCTAACTAAATATTATGAAAATAATCTGGTTTTGTGTATAAAAATTAAGAAAAATATGAATTTGTCAAAGATGTAAAGTTTCAAGCCTAAATATCTAAGTATGCTAGGATTCAAAGTCTTTTCTTATGGCTTCGAGTCTCTTCATGTGGCTTCTAAGTATCTTTCGGTGGCTTCAAACTCTCTTCATGTAGCTTTTGAGTCTAAACCTTTAGATTCAAAGTATACTCAACGACTTCAAAGACCCCATCAATCAAGGCGTCAATAAGCTCTCGAGATATGGAAATCCATGCTAACCTAGAATGCACATCCATGATCATTCAAGAATAACACACATTAGAATTAGGACATACAAGTTATATAATGGATCATGTAGTTTATTTTCATATATGTTTTATTGTAATTGAATCTTGTAGAGTCAATCGGTTCCCCAATTCTCTCCACCATTTCACCTCGAAATATGGAGATATTGTGGAACATCTTTACAAGTTATCGAAATAAGATAGATTCTAGGATTCATTTAGGTATTTTATGGGTGTCAATTGAAGGAGCAGGATAATATAATCCAAACTCATTAATTGCTAGAAGGATGTCAATAATCAATATTTTTATAATCAATCTTTTTGTATGATCCAGAACTCTTGAATTGAATAAAGTTGTTTCTTTGGTGATCTAGCATGCAACGTGTCATTCTGATCTAAGGGAGAGAAAGGGCCCACTTGCCCCAAAATTTAGAACCTTTGATATTTTTGTATTGGTTGTTTTATGTTAATATATGAATGTGCTTATCTTTGTTTAGTACAATTTAGTCTATCTTATTTGTTGTTTTATATTTTATTGTTGATTAATGTTTAGCATAAACTTTATTTGATTCAACAATTTTGAATTCCCAACAGTGTATAATTTCATTTCAAAGCATTTAAATTCTATTTTTATTTTGCAATTTCCAATTTTGTAAGTGTGCCTTTACTTCATATTACAATTTCTCAATTAAAACGTTGTGCTTTAATTCAAAAGGATTGATTCTATTATGTACCTTGTGTGTAATTTTCAATTCTAGATTATATTTCATTTCCAACATTTAGGACTTAGGACCCCCAAACAGAGAGCCCCACTAAGAAATTGTTATTCACTCACAAGAATCTTATTGCATACAACTATTATCACCAAAATTTAACACCCTTTGCATGTTTCATTTCTTAACAATATAACTTTAGTGTAACATGGATTTGTCTTCAAGAGTGGGAACTTGCAAGTGAGACAACTATATAGAGAAATTTGGTCCCTTCTCTCTTGGCCTAATGTAAACTAACCTACAATCATGAAATACAACTAAACTAAACCTAAAATATGAATTCATAGGGACCAAGGTTATAAAAGAGGAAAAGTTACAGAATGTTTAAAGAGGTGATGCACCAAAACCGAGACATGGTTTAAATCCGACCAAAGATACACAAAAAAGTTGCACAAGAAATAATTTTAAAGGGAACAAAAGCTCATATATCATGGATGAATGAAACTTAATACTTGAAATAAGAGGGTAGACATCTATAACAAACAAAGAAAGTTTGAAAGGAGAACAACCATAGATAAATTGCACTAACAATATTTCATTTAGATTATAAAGTAGAGGCTCAAAATATTTTACAAAATTCAGATTAAAGAGGTCGGAGTTGGGCATAAAATCAACTTGTAAGATTGAAAATTAACATGAAACTTGCAAATTTTACCCCTCAAGCCTCCATGAAATGCTTTGCTTTAGAATCTACATCAATATTATTTGTCCTGGAGTGATAATTTTATCATGAGAAGTGTTATGAATTTATTTTTTAATGAGAGTGAAAAATTGTCTTGAAATTGATTTTCCACCCGATTTTCCTGAAAAACAATGAATAAAACTCAGTAGTGTCTCTCTCAACACCGTGAATGCTTTCAAGTTTACCCGAATTCTGTTATGCTACTTCTTATAATTCATTCTATTTACTTCCCAACTATGTTTGAACATATTTCATCTCGCAACCTTACATGAACCAATATGCAACTATAAACTATTAATTGGAACAACAAGAAGACCTTGTAAAACACCCGTGGAAAGAAAAAATACACCACTAATAAAACAATGTGCTAAGATCACTTGAAGGAATTGAAAAGTAAACTACTATATATAAGGGAGGGTATTTCGAATAGCAATTCTTGAGACAGACCCCATTGACGGGATTTGAAACTCTTCTCGCATATAGTTTTGAGAATTGGAAAGCATTGTTCGACTTACATCTTGAAATAACATAGGGGCCAATATAAATTTTATCAAACTTTGAGTGCCTTCCAAGTTTAGCTATGTCTCGTATCCCATTTTAGGACTAGCTCTCCTTCTTGTAAACTCGCAGTCACTATTTTTTTAATCTAAACACTTCTCAATTTGAGCTTTATCCCTTTCCATTATCTGCATTGCCTTGTTTCTCAAATCTTCTAGCTCTATAATATTTACATATCTAATTTCCATGGCCTCAAATTCAAACATTTCCAGATTGCTTGATGAGATTTAAAGATGGAAATTCAAGGGATATTGACAGACTTACTTCTTTACCATAAAATATCTTGTAAGGTGAGCTATGATTCAACCTTTTAGGAGTGATTCTATCATCCCATAAGGTTGATTTTAACTTTGTATTTTAAGTCCTATGATTCTCATCTAAGGTCCTCCTTATGATCCTCAAAAGATTCTTGTTTGTGGACTCATCCTGTCCATTACCTTGAGGGTAATAGTTTGAGATGTGCTTACGTATATACCATTCCTCACAACCCAATCAGAGATCTTTGTACCAATGAAAGCTAGAGCATTATCAAAAATTATTGTAGAAGGAACACCAAACCTAGCTATAATACCTTCATATAAATCAAGAATTCTATCCTCATTTGCTTCCTTCACGAAACCGCTTAAGTCCATTTGGTGAAGTAATCGGTGTCTGCGAGATCAACTTGTGACCGAGCCTTTACTTCAGATTGATTACTCCAATAAAATCCAATCCCTATTGCATGAATAGTTGGTTTACAAAGATGGGGTGGAGTGGAAGGGTTTTTAACCTTTCTTTGCCTGTAAAAAATGCACATTTTATGTATTTTTAATCCATGCATAAAAATCATTAAATATATTGGGCCAATAATAACCACCTTCATGATTATGAGAGCTATTTTCCTTGAAGAAAAGTGTCCTCTATCTTCCCCATCATGAAACTCATGCAACACCTTCTATATATGATTTATTTTAATACATCCGAAGAGAACACCATTCACATATTTTATAAATATAATGCCATTAATAAGCACATAGGGAATGGACTGAAGTTTGAAATACCTCCTTTTGGATTTTCTCAAGCCTTGACGACATTTTCCTATTAGGAGAAAGTTCATTACATCATGAGTCCAAAACGGAGCAAACAAGGCATCGATGATTGTTTTGATCATGTTGAAGTATGAGGATGGCTTCTTCATCAATATGTTGGCCTGAAACTAGTTGTTCACACAATCCCTTACCTTTGACCAGCTTAGTCACCTTGATATCAATATCATACTCCATTACCTTGGTTATCCAACTAACTCTTTTTCATTCAGGTCTTTATTTAAAAGAAAATATTTCACACTAGTATGTGAAACCATTAGGTGAATATTGTTATTAGACACTAAATGCCTAAATTTCTTCAAACCCCTTATAAAAACCAATGCATGTTTCAATAAATGAATATCTCACTTCATAATCCTCTAGGCCTTAGCTGAAAAATGTAATAAGCTATTCTACATCTTCTTCATTTAGATATACCAACATGGTAGATATTGTATCTCTACCTCCAAAATCATACATTATGAAATCCTTGGATAAATGAGGGTTGATTAGATTTGGAGCCTATACTATTTCTTTCTTAATATATTCAAAACTATTCTTCGCTTCAGTAGTCCACTTGAATACAAACTTTTTCTTTAGCATAAGTGTCAATGGCTTGACCAAATTGGAAAAATTTGGGACAAAATGCTTGAAAAAATTAATCTTCCCTAAGACTCTCTGAAGTTCCTTCTTATATCCTGGGCAATGGAAATGCAAATATTGCACTAACCCTTTCTCGATCAATAGTTAATCCTTCTTTAGAAATAATGTGTTTGAGGAGTTTATCTTAATGTGCTAGGAAGATACATTTCTTGGGATTGAGGGAGACTCTGAATTGCTTACATATTTTAAACACTTATATGATATGGAATAATCAATCATTGGTATCCTTTGAAAACATAATGATATCATCAAGATAGACAACGAAAAATTTATTAATCGGTTATTTGAATTCCATATCCATGGATCTTTGAAATGTTGCTATTGAATTAGATAGAAAAAATGGCATTTTATTGTAGGCATAGGTTCACCATTTTGTATTAAAAATTTTTCTTAAACAGATCTTCTTCTTTCACCATTATCTGATTGTATCTAGAGTAACCATCTAAAGGAGAAAACCTCTCTCGATCTAACCATCATTTAGTAGATTTTTTTCTATTGAAGGCATCGGGTAATGATCTTTCAAAGAATCCCTATTTAAGTCTCTAAAATCAACACATAACCTGATTTCTCCATTCTTCTTCCATACTGGAACTAAATTGGCAACCCATGATGAATGTTTAATGGGGAAAATTATATTTTTCTTGATCAATTTATTCAGTTCCTTCTTCATCAAAGGTTCAATGTGCGGATTAATATGCCTATTTTTTTTCCTTATAGGCTTGGCTATTTGATATAGTTCAATGGTATGTTGGGCTAGATTAGGATTGAAACCTCTCAAATCTTGATAATCCAAATAAAAATATCAACAAACTCTTGGAAAAGTTTTACAAAAGCATGCTTCTCTTATGGGGTACTCACCTTACCAATTTTTAGTAGTTTATCCTTTCCAATTGAGATGGGTTTTGAATCTTCACCTTTAACTGCCATGTTTTCATTTTATTTTATGAGATGATCATAAGAGTTGAAGCTATACTCAAAAATCAATATGCCTTTCGATAATTTATTTGATCTAAGTTGGACAATTTGGTTCCCATACTGCTGCTCCAATTTGTCCTGATTTTTGATGAAAAATCAGCCTCTTCTTCGATAAAGCTGAAAATATATTGGTCACTTTCAAACACTTGCCAATTTATGTCATTGACTGGTATAACAGGCCTCACAACTACCTTGATGTCTGGTTTAACTTGTCTCTCTTGAAATTCTCAACAACATCAAACTTTTCCCGAATTACAAATGCTAACCTATCAATGAATTCATTATCCTTTCTTTTCGTATGGAATGGATGTTAAAGGCTTAAAAATCCTCCAAAATATCCCATACTCTATGCTTGTAGGCTCTTAAAAATTCATTCTTAGCTGCATTTTATCCTCTAACTTGGTTTATAATTAGTTCACTATCCCCAAAGATCTACAATTTCTTGATGTTCTTCATTCTTTCTCATTATAACCCATAGATGAGGGACTCATATTCTGATGTGTTGTTAGAGAAGATAAAATGAAATATGAAAGAGGATTAATACTTCATACATATGGGAGAAACAAGTACCACACCTCCCCCTCGCTCCTTGTCTACTTCTCAATCCATTAAAAAACAATTGCCAAATTCCATCCTCCTCTTCATCATTTTATTTAACAATACTAGGCATAGGTGAATCCTCCTCATGTAGACAATAAAAATCAAGGCCAACTTCCTCAATTTGTTGATGGATTGAAACCATGATGATCATCCCCCACTCATCTAATAATGAATATGGGATACCTTCAATTTGAGTCTTTGCCTCTTGGGTGCTTGGACAATCTTCTTGATAAAAAATAGTACAATTTGTGTCGATGGGGCTAGGAACATAAGGTTCTATATGAAATGAAAAAATTGGTTTAGAATTTATGGTTTCCTTAGTGCCATACCTGGTTGTAAAGAACATGTGAGACCAAATAGGTTGATAGATATCCTCTAATTTTGACAGTGAAGTCTCTGATAAACATAGAGAAAAGAGTGGAGGTAGATAAATTATGAAGATATCTTGGAGAATAGAAAATTTGAGGCATGCATGCAATGTAAGGCCTAGAACTTTAATAACCCAAACATTTACTACTGTTGTTCCATCTAGTTAAAAATACTTTATAAAGAGAATCATACTTGATAACTAATTGGTCTACAATCTTCTTGGGCATCACCGAGTCATGCTGCTTTGCCCTGAATCAATCATAAAATTTTGAACTAAATGATTGAAAATGATCATAGATACATAGAAGGGAGGAGGATTCATGTTTTTGTTTGGCTGATCTTACTTCTAATGTATTATATTAGTAAGAACAAATTTTGTTTTTTCCACAGGTGAGTCACTTGGAATGGAGAAATTGACCATAATTGCTTGCAAGAGATCTCTCTGTCTTGGAATTGCTAAAGATTCCCACATTGACATACTCACATTGGTATTCTTCATTTGTTCAAGGATGTTGAAAGGAGTTAAATTTTTTTAGAAAACAATGGAATGAGGGGGAGGGGTGAATCATTCCTACAAAACTTTAACTTCTTTTACCATGACAAGCATTCAACATTCATTTAACCATTCATCATTCATAACCACATGTGAGCTTATTAGATGTGCATTAACCATTCACAAGAGCATGCAATAAGAGAGAGAACACATAGAAACCAGATGTAATGGTTAAGAAAACCCACTGAAAACCATTGCTTATATTACTTAAAGAAAGGACTTGCAAGAATATTACAAATCCTACAAATTTTTTTTTCGTGAGACACTAACCCCATAAGAACACCAAATCCTAAACCCTTATTGATATGACTCACAAAAAGGACTCCTATGAATATGAATCATCATAATATATTTTAAAAACTAATTACCATTGAAAATATGTTGATCCCAAAATTGATTAGGATCCAAGTTCAGCTCCAAACACACCAAACCCTCATCCAAACAAGCTCTCTCCAAACTCACTCAATCTCTCTCCTTCAAGGGATGAATATATACATTTACCTTGCAAACCTAATACTAAAACTTATTCATGTCTTCATAGGTATTCTCAAATCTATTCTTAACCCCTCTTCACTCTTCTTCACTCCTTTAAACATCACATTTTCCCTCATGCACAACTAGTCACAAAATGACTAAAACACTTGCTTATATACAAGTCACTAGCTCTAAAACACTCTTGGGTCGGAAATGACCAAGTAGGTTGGTCATCATAACTCAAAAATATAACAATAAAATAATATAAATTCATTCTAAGAGACCAAAAGAGCTGGTATAGGTCAAAACATAATCAACAAGCACCAAAACACTCGAGCAAGAGCAAAACATGATTTCCAAGCTCTAACAAATGATCCAACTAGATAAAAGGTCTTAAATAAACTTTTTAAAGGCTCCAAAATCATCATGAAACATAGGAAAATCCTCTAGTTATCACCAATAGGATCAGGAACAACTTAAATATTCATCTCCATCATTAATCTCACTAAGAAGCAAACAAACCCTACTAGGTCTTCAATGCCCAGAAATTCAGCCTGAAGAGTGACCAACTTGACATAGTAAAAATAATCATCATGACTCAAGTAATATATCAATGGAAAGGTATCTGAGTATAGTTTCTGTAACAACTCACATTTTCTTCCAAATATAAGTGGAAGACCTCCAAATTGGCTTAAATACCCCAAAACCAGATCTTCAAAAGTAAGATGGTTCACCTATAAAAATCTTCATCAAGACACAAACCATATATAATTGTAAAGGTATCTTAATATAGTTTCCATAACATCTTATTTTTCCTTCCAACTCATAATGGAAGGCCTTCAACCAAGCCAATATCTAAAACTACTCTTTCAGGCTCTAAGGACTCAAGAACCAATCTTGAGAGAAACATGCACAAATACCTCAAAATCAACTTCGAGATTACCCAAAACCTATTAAAATTCAAAGAAACTTGTACGAACATGTAAAATCACTAACAATTATAGTTTATGTGGAGAAATATTACCCAACACACTGTTCCTTCACACCTTCTTGAGAAGCCAACTAGGGCTTACTAGGCCAATAGGTATTGAACTAAAAATAATTCACCATGTCACTAAAAACACTTGATCACATCATATCAGGTTCCAATCAACTATCCATGATAAAAAACAAGCACTACATCATGCAAAATGATCAAACATGGCTCAATCCACAAGACTAGTATTTTAGCACTTAAGGCAAAAATTGGTAGGGTCACTTTAAGCACATGTATGTTCCATTTTATCCAATGTACCTACCTGAAAATTTTCATGTCTATGTAGCAGATATACAAAGTATTATGGGACACATTAATTTTCATCCTAGAACCTTCATCTCAGCTATGAAACTGCAAAAACCCACACAACTAGGGATTTTATCTCTCTTCCCAAAATAGCTGGAACACTAAGCCACCACCAAAATAGCTTAGAGGAATCCTATTCATCCTTTATGCATCAAGTTTTTAAGCCAAGACAATTTGGATACAATAAAATGAAAATCTCTCAATTTTCTCTAGGAGGAGGGTTTTGCTAAGGTTTCAAAATAACTTAGTTTCTTAACGATTGTTCATAAAAACATGATGATCAAACCACCTCATTATTTTTGCAAAAAAATATTAGCTCAATGAAAAAATCCCTAAAAACCTCTCAATCCCATGCAAAGCACACAATTCATAATGAGCATTTGAAGTTATCAATTCAAGCTACTTTTACTTTCTTCTCAACTTGGTTTCACTAAACCGACATAACTTGAAATTTATTTTTCACTTTTACCCGAAACTGGTCATGAAGCATAATGAAAACATCCTATAATTGACCAAACTCACCATCTAGATCAAATAGACCTGAAAATCTATAGCCATAATGACTTAGTTGTGCTTACCTAGCCTATCTTCACCTTCTTACTTCTCAAGGACCATGAAACATCAATAAACCTCTAAGAAATGACTTGAAAATCATCATACATGTCATGTACAGGGGTAAGTGCAGGAAGTTGATGGACAAATATAGGGTCATCCGTGGACGTCATATTGCAAAAAACAACAAAATCTCAACTTATAGGGATTATTAGCTATATGCGCACTCTAAATTAGAAAAATTATATAAATATGAATCGTAGCATTCGGAATCTAGTTTCTAAAATACTATTTTTTTAAAAATGGACAAGTTTAGCTATATTAAACACTTAAAATTATATGACTTAGTTTTTTTTTGAAAAAACTTATAAGATTGTAGTCCGTTTGCCCACATTTTGGATGACCAAATCTTGTTATTTTTTTTTCCTTTGGTGAAACGTTAGATGTAGTTGTCTATCTTGGGATGGATTTTATTTTGTATTTTTTGAGCAATATTTTTTTAATGATTTTTTCCGTGAAAGTGGTATGAAAATATTTAGAAAATGGAGTGCTTTTCGTTTGCCCGCCATAACTATATCAAAAAATATCGAAATCAAATTTTTTTTTTTAACGTGTATAGAATTTGTCCACGCTTGGGATGGTATAAGTTTTATCATATTTTGATAAGTGAAACAAAAGTTACAGTCTTAAACGTAGACATGAACATTCACGGGAAAAATGTCTTAAAGACCTATTGTTAGTAAAAAATTATAAAATGATATTTATCTTATTCTATTCACTTTAAAATCAATATTTCTACGAAGCTAACAGTCTCCCCTATGCGATGACACCATTTTTGTGAAATGTTTTCAGTTTTTAGCATGGTTCAAGTCTTTGGAAGAGCATATTTGAGGTTTTTTGACCTTTTACACTTCATAATGACCTTCCATAGCTTTGGTTGGGGAAAAACAAAGATTTCCCGAGGCTTAGGTTCGGCAGATAGATCCGTGATCACAGTTTATAAAGCGCGATCGCGGTTTTTTTAACACAAACCATGAGCGTGCTTTATAAACCACAATCGCGGTTTATAAAGCATGCTCACAGTTCATAAATCATATTTACACACATCCCAATGTCTGAATTACCATGTGATTTTTACTCTCTGACCTTACCATACGAATTACTATGAAATTCTATCTTTTTTACACATTTTTCTTATCACCTAAGAAGCAAAACATCACGGGAGACAAAAACGAAAGTCAAAAAGGAAGTCATTAAGTAAAAACACCAAACGAATTAGAGGCCAACAAAATTCAAAATGTTGAGCGAATGCGAAACTTCGTGAATCAAGAAGAGGTTCATCTTCAACCCCAACTATTGTAAGCAATGAAGACCTAAATAATGTTTCTACTATCAATGTTGAAGTTGAATTAAATACTCGTGATGAAGATGTTTTTCTTTGTCACAATGTTGAAGAAAAATTAAATACTCATGATGTAGCAAATGTTGAAATTGAAGGAGACAATGGAAATGTGAACAAGGAAATTCATGTTGAAACTATAGACAAGCAAAATTTGACAAAAACACCTCCTAGGATTTTATGTAAGAAACCTAATTTTTTTATTGAAATTGATGAAAATATTTTGAAACTAATGTCCACAAACTTTCCGAACGACAAATCGGAAGAAAAACCACTGAAATTTCGGATAATCATTTTGAAATTTTAAATGATTCCCAAAGATGTCAGTTGTTGGTTAGTTTGATGAAATTAATTAAAATGAGACCTACATTAAACACCTTAGGATTGACAACATCTAATATACGTGGTAAAACCTATACAATTGTTGAAAACCTTCATGATGCATATCACACTTTGTTGGTGTCAAGAGACGCACTAGGGATAGTAATATTGTGCGTCGTGTACTTGCTACTAGTGTTGCAAGTGAATCAATAAAAAAACAACGTTTGATTACATAAACAAGTCGAATGTTGCAAGTTAATCAAAAAACTCTAATGAAAGCAATTGAAAGACGTAATATCTTTCAATCACTTAATAATGCCGATTTTTGGGCATTTTCTGCTAGAGCACCGCATAAGGACAAAAATAATTTTGATGCTATAAGAGAAGTTATTAAATTTTGGCATGATAACACTAGAGTTTCACAGGTAATACAAGAGATGTTATAAAACAGAGAGTTGGTTCTACTAATCGTGAACCACATCTAAAGCATTTCTTAGATATGACTCAAACTCAATTTTTTCATAAGTTTGAACAAGAGAATCTAGAAATTAAAATTAGTCAACGTTTTTTTTGAAATGTTGAAACCATTCTATGTGAAAATCAACCACGCTCGCACCACTTGTTGTAGGAAACATGTTGAATTTACGATGCATTATGCTAAATTTTTATGTATTCATTCTAATTTTCATTCTGAAACTATGTTATCGAATTTGGTGTTCAAGTTCCACCAATATCTTCCAGGGATTTCATTCCTACTATATTTTGTGAAAAATAAGTTGGATAATTTTTTATAGGCAGGATTGTTTAGATGGAAGTTGTAGTACATGTAGCGGATTACCTAAATTGGAAAGTTACATCCATGAGAAAATTAAAGGTACAATAGGACATAATTTAGTTAAGTTTGATAAATATAAATCAGTTGCATACTAGTTGAAAGATGGAAAAGAGTCTAAACGGTGTGAGCTAGTTATAGAACAAATGCCTATTTTCTAATTTTTGAGAAAATTTAAGGATGAAATTATTTATGAGTATGTGAGGCATACACATAGAGCTCGATGGTTGGATGAATAGTTCAAGCTATGCAAAGACACATTTCCTATTGGTACTATTGTTTCAGTGGTCAATTTTGTAGAGAATTACACATTGCAACCACAAATGGAGGTTCAATTGCAATATTACAACTCAATACAAGTTGCCATTTTTGTGCATATAGCATTTCTACATTCTCCTAACAGTACAGAGAATGATCGAAATTTTTTAAGAGAGTACCACTTTTATATCAGTGATGATCGTACTCATTCTACTGAATTTGTGCAAGGGTGTTTCCAGTTATTTTATGGAAACTTGTCTGATAGGGACATCTACTTCAAACAACATTATAAATGGTCGAGATAATTGCATGTCTCGGTCTAAGAATGCATGAATATTTTATTGGATGAGAAGAATGCACGTCAAGATGGGTGTGTAACATATTTGGAGTTTCAATGAGGCTAGACATGGAAAATGAGAGCATGATGGTGTAGGGGCATGTGTGAAAAGAGCTCTTGCAAGAGAAGAGTTGAAGTATAAAGATGGTGCTAAATTAAAAGATGCAAAGAGCATAGTGGAATGGTATACTGACAACATGGCTTGAGGTTCTCAAGAAAATTCCATAGTTCACGAGATATTTTTGGTTGACAGAGAGGAACAACAAATTGCTAACTACGAGGATTGTGTGACACTCATTGGGTCCAGTGATATGCACTCATTTTGTAGCTCAGACGCTACTTCGTGGGCCGTATGGACAAGAAAGTTGACATGTTTTTGTGCATCTTGTATCAAATTTGTCACTGCTGAGTGTGATTCACAAGAATGGGTGGAAGGATGGATTTGTAGGCCTCTAACTCCGCTTCCTAGTTATAAACCTCCACAAACATTACAACTTGTTTCTACAGATGAAGTTGCAATGTCCAAGGACTTCGACAAAATTTTGATTTTGGTACGACAAGGTATTTATGGTTATTTATTTAATTTTTGTATTAAGTTATGTCCATTGAAATTTTAATATGTAATTTAAATTTGAGTTGTTCAACCTTTGTTTTTTTGTAGGACATGTGTTTGTAGTAATTGTGACAGAAGACAATGAAGAAGGAACAAACTATTTCTTATGTTGTTGCATCGAGGAAAGAAAGAAGTTGACTTCTTCTATTATAGATGACAAAGATATTGAGTATCCTACAGGGTTAGTGGTAGTTACTAGAACTTGGCTTCGACGGTATCCATTAAAAACTCCTCTATTTGGGTGTTTGAAGACTTTGAGACACACAGGAAAATACTCTTATATTCACATCTAGTTCTAGTGACAAATATTCAGTTGTATAGATATCGAGGAAGGCCTAATAACAAGATTCTTTGGAAGGTTTGAGAGTCAGATCATGAAGCAATCTTGTCTGCTATTCAGAGTAGATCCGATCTTGATGGTTCATTGGAATGAATTTACAATGCTCATGTCCAAGATATATAATTTTTTTCAATATATATATAAATTTGTTAGTTTAAAGATCTAGATTTAAGTTTGAATATATTTTATTTTAAATTTGTGTATTTTGTATATATAGATAGTATATGGTTTTGATTTGAAACTTAAATTTCTTTGACTAACACTTTTATGTTTAGGTTAGTGGTGCGAGAAAAGCTTCTACCTTCACGTGGTTGTATCAGCATTAGTAGAGAATTTTAAATTCTCGAACTAAGAGAAGCTTGCATTGTTTGAAAAAGTTGTAAATTTTGAAAATGTTGTAAATTTTGAAAAAGTTGTAAATTTTGACAAAGTTGTAAATTTTGACAAAGTTGTAACTTTTGAAAAATTGTAAATTTTGAAAAAGTTGTAAATTTTGAAAATGTTGTAAATTTTGAAAACGACTCCTCCCTAAGTGTTTACAAGACCATACCTACGTGTGTGCACCAATCTGGGAAGGAAAAATCCCAAAGAGGATATTGTAGAGGGTCCCTATGCTGAGGTGTCGGATCACATGAGACGTCTCTAGGTGCGACAGAGTCCGAGTAGTCACCCGTCGAAGTTGAATGATATTTTGGTCTCAGGGATCTTAAGGGACTATGCCCGAACTAAGTAGCCCGAAAGCAACGACCTTGTCCTGCACCGAAACACCACCTCTTCTAGCATTCACCGCCACTGGATGTGCCGGCAGTGCGGTTGGTTTGGTGCCACGACCCACCGTTTGCAAAATATAGCGTTTGACAACCTTACACTGGCTCCAATTGCACTATTTCACACGTTTGTAAACAATAGGGCAACGAGAGCACCAAAATGAGAAGGAAAAAATTGAGAGAGGCTTTTGTAGAGGGTCCCTATGTCAAGGTTTTGGATCATAAAGATGTCCTGTAGGTGCTACAGAGTCTGAGTAGTCACCCATTGAAGTTGAACGATATTTTGGTCTTAGGGCTCTTAAGGAACTACACCCAAATGAAGTAGCCGGAAACAACGACCTTGTCACGTACTAAAACACCACCTCTTATAGTGTTCACTTGGCCACTCGAGACATGTCGGTGAGTCGGTTTAGTGCCAAAACCCACCGTTTGCAAAATATAGCGTTTGACAACCTTACAGTGGCTCAAACGCACTATTGCGCGCATTTGCAAACAATAGGGCAGCAAGAGCACCGAAATGAGAAGGAAAAAACCGAGAGAGGATTTTGTAGAGGGTCCCTACGCCAAGGTCTCGATTAGATGAGACATCTCTAGGTGCCACGAGTCTGAGTAGTTACCCGTCGAAGTTGAACAATATTTTGGTCTAAGGGCTCTTAAGAGACTACACCCAAACAAAGTAGCCCTAAGCAACAACCTTGTCACGCACCAAAAAACCACCTCCTATAGCATTCACCTAGCCACTCAAATGTGTTAGTGTATTCAATTTGGTGCCACGACTTGTCGACACTAAAATTTTCCTCCGTAATTTCTATTTCATTAATGTATGTATTAGGAATATGATGTTAAGTATAATTAGTAGTAGCGTCGATAGAAGATAATGGCGCTGTCGGTATGAAAGCCGCCAATAATGTGGAGTACGGTAATAGTCAAAGTACAATAGGAATGTTGTAAAAAGTAAATAGTTGTCGTAAGTGGTCCGGTAATGTTAAAATGTCAAAGTTTGGGTAATTAGAGAAGTAGGGTCTATGTGATTAGGAATTAGAAATATTATATTGGTAATAAGGACAAGGAGTGAGGTCATAAATATTTTGTGTATTTTATTTGTAAAAAGTCTAAAAATGTGGAACCCATGTAAAATGATAAGGTTTATCTTATCTTAGAAGATAAGTTTACATGTACGGATAAGAGTTAAGGTATGGAATATGATTCGTCAGTGGATTTCTTATCCTATCTTAGAGATAAGATGGATAAACCTAGAAGTTCTATAAATAGAGAGGCTACCCCCATTTAGCATAGAAGGAAGTAGTGAGAAATATTGTAGGAAGTGCGTGAAGGAAGCCATCGCTTTAAAGGTGTGTTGAAGAAGCCATTAAGAGGTGTAATTGTAAAGTTTCTCCCATAGTCTTGATGAAAGGCAAGTGAAGTCAATAACACTTGAAGTACCTCATGGGTGAGATTATAACATTTCATGTTAATATTATAATTTATTTTGATATTTCAGATTTGTCATCATTCTCTCTTATCATAGTCGATGGTATTCTTGTGTTATGTTGTTGTTTTGTTTTCGATTGCATCCACCAAACTAAAGGTCATGTGCATTAGTAAATAATCATAAAGACGAGGAGTTCCCGGTGAAGAATTATCATAGTGCCGATTGGTGATGACATTTTGGTTCCGTTGCCGACCATTCCTCGTTGGTGGATTTTCTGGAGAGATATTCCCACTTAGTCAAAAATCAATTAGAGGGTAACCTTGTTTTTACTGTGCATAGTAGTTACCATGGTAAAGTCATTTTTGCCATGAATAGTAGTTACCATGGTAAAGTCATTTTTGCTGGAATAGTATTTACCACAATAAAGTCACTTTTTACCGTGAATAGTATTTACCGCAGTAACTTCACTTTTTACCGTGAATAGTGTTTACCACAGTAAAGTCGCTTTTTTTACCGCAATAAGTCAAGTTTTACCATAGTTTACCGTGGTCATTTCTATTTTACTGTAGAAAGGTGTAAAGTCATTTTCTAGTATAGTGATTCTAATTATTTGTACACATAAGTCTTGTTGATTGTACTTGTGAGTTGGTATTTCACGGTGGTTACTTTTGAAAATGGGAAAGATTCCTGTTTTTCAGCTCAATCTAATGAAGATTCTTCTTTTTCATTCAAGAGTTTAAGCGATCTTGTATTTGTAATGGCCTTATAAGAAGGGAACAATGGACTGAATTTTTTCCTACCTTTTTGGATGGTTCAACACTTAGGTGGTTTGAAACACTAGGTGATAATGTGAAAAATTTATGGGATTTATTAACTGAAAGTTTTCTTGAAGAATTTGGTGAACAATGAAATATGCAGATCTCATGATCGAGATCACAAAGCTATCCCAAGGAGAGAAGGAGAAGATAAGGGATTATCATGCTCATGTTATAGAGCTAAGGAGGAAGCTCGATGCCCGAGATCCTAAGGAAGGACTAGCGGATGGGTTGATGAATGGCATGGATAATCTCCTCTATAAGCACTTCATTCTTGGGATGAAGCCAGAGATCAGACAACGAGTGAAGTATGACCGCCCAAATACCATTGAACAAGCAAAGGAGATTACAAGAAGGCAAGAAGAAAGCATGGAAGAGGAGCCCAAAGAAATTGTTGCTAAAATAGAGCCTACACCAAACCTTTGGTCCGAATCCACAACCCACTCCCGGTGAGCACAAATATTTCTCCTAGTACATCTACTGAATATGAAGATCTGCTCAAAAATATGGGTCAGTTAACTATTAATCTTCTTCAAGGAAAGGAATTTAGTTCTCGGGGAGGAGATAGAGGTCCAAAAAAGAAATATTTCAAGTTTGTTATGGTTGTTATAAAAAGGGTCATTATAAGTATAATTGTCCGATAGAGCTTCTACATCCGTAAAGGAGATAATGATAAAGGAAAAGCACTGTGAATTCTTTTGATGTAGTAGATAAGAGCGAGAAATAATGAAGTAGATGTGTTTGTAACAAAAAGAAAGAAAGAAAAAGATAATCAAGATGGAAATGATCCTAAGAAGATGAAAGAAGAAACTAGTAAGAAACATAGGAGAAGAAAGTTGGGTGTGCAGGATTTTCTGATTTCACAAGGGCAAGGACCATACTCCATCTTGGAAGATCTATCCAAAAGGCTCGCAAATATTACATATGGTCAACTCTTGGCTATGTCTTCTGAGAAGAGGTGGGAGTTGCGAGGTGGACTCAATGCTCGAAGAAGGAAGGAGGTTGAGGTCCCTGTTTTGGAGGCAGAGGCAGATCCCTATGCTCCACAAGCCGAGGTATTATGTAATGGTATTTCAATTCATGATGTCTTAGTTGATGGAGGTGCTGCAGTTAATGTAATGACCGAGTCTGTAATGAATATGTTGGGTTTAAAAATTGATCACCCTTCAACACTTATGTTAAGGTTATTAAATAAAGGAAAAACTAAACCAGAAGGTGTAGTTTCAAATGTGGCAATATCTGTTATGGGTGTGGTATGTGTGGTAGACTTTTAGGTGATGAAAAATGGTATTGTTGCATACCCAATGCTACTGGGAAGACCATGGCTAAGGAGAGTTCATGCAAGAAACTACTGGAATGAAGGTTTCATGACACTTGGATGTGGTAGAGAGAGGGTGAAGATAAATGTGATCCTCGACATCATAAGCGCGAACTCGTGGATTCAAGTGATGAAACGATGATTGGACATCCTCTAATTACTCTAGTACCGAAGAAGTGGACACTTTGAAGATGAAGAAAGTGAGGTTGATGTTTCATCATGGATATCCTTCCAGTCCACACCAACTCATGACCCCATAAAATTATCTGAAGAAGAAGTTGATGATCGTCTTCAACAAATAAAGATTGGTGATGTTGTGATGGAGAGTGAGAAGGAATCCTACCTCCAAATCTTTCAAGGTACATACACCTATTCACTTTTGATTACAAGGAACTCCGTCAAGTAAGTTGGGTAGAACATTCTATTGAGTGGTAGATGGTGCTAAGCCCATAAAGCAAATGCCATATAGAATGAATCCTAATTTTTCCAAGACTGTAAAAGAAGAAATAGATAAGTTGCTTGATACATGATTCATATTTGCTGTGGAGAATTTAGAATGGGTTTCTCCCATTGTGATCTCAATAAAAAAGAATGGGAAGCTACGCATTTGTGTTGATTACAGGAAGCTCAATAAGGCAACAAAGAAGGATCATTACCCTCTTCCATTTTCGATCGGATCTTGGGCGAAGTAGTAGCGGCCAGAGTGCTATAGTTTCTTTGATGGATATAAGCGACTACAACCAAGTTCGTATAACGAGAAAGATCAGTGAAGACCATGTTCACCACTCCTTGGGGAACGTTTGCTTATAGAGTTATGCCTTTTGGGTTGTGTAATGCTCCAACAACATTCCAGCGTTTGATGAATAGGGTGTTCGAACCCTACATTGGGACCTTCATTAGAGTATTTCTGGATGATTTTTGCATCTATGGGAGCAAGTTGGACCACCTGCACCAAATGGAGACAACATTTCAAAGGTTAGATGAAGCACAAGCCTCACTAAACCCTACAAAATGTGTCTTTGGATGTTCTAAAGGCGTTTTGTTAGGGCATGTTGTATCTAGAGATGGTATTGGTACTGATCCTGATAAAGTTTCAAAAATCAAAGATTTACCATTTCCTCTTAATAAAAGTAAGTTGAGATCATTTTTAGGCCATGTGGGTTACTATAGAAGGTTCATCAAGAATTTCTCAAAGATTGCATGATGACCACTAACCCAGATTCTTGAAGAAGGATGTTACTTATGAACTAGGAAATAAGGCGCATGAAGCTTTTGGACAATCAAGGAAGCCCCGTGTCTTCACTGCTTTTGAAGAATCCAAATTGGAGCAAGCCATTCATTGTGTACACTGATGCCTCGATTCAACACTAGGAAGTAATTTGAGCCAAAAGGATGAAAATGGGAATGAACATCCAATTTACTTTGGGAGTAGACAAATGAGCAGTGCTGAGGTAAATTATACTGTAACTGAAAAAGAGGCTCTGGCTATCATTTTTACTGTAAAGAAGTTTAGAAATTACTTGCTAGGGTAAAAATTTCTAGTTGTAATAGATCATTAGGCTCTAAAATATATTGTAAATAAGCCTAACCCATCAGGGAGGATAGCAAGATGGATAATTTTGCTACAAGAATTTGAATTTGATATTATAGATAGGCCAGGAAAGAAGCATGTCAATGCAGATGCACTCTCTCGAGCCTATGATGGTTTAGGATCATCTTGTGATGATGATGATTTCCCCGATGCAGCCTTGTTATCCCTTGACACAATCCCTAGTGAATACATAGATATTTAGAATTATCTGAATGAATTCAAGTTTCCTGATGGTGCCAATACAAAGACTAAGAGAAAGATTACTCAAGCCAGTCGTCCATATTCTATTCTACATGGAGTATTATTTTGAATAGGACCTGATGGACAGTACAAGAGGGCAGTTGGATGTGATCAAGGGAAGGAACTGCTAGAAGAATTCCACAATGGTATATGTGGAGGGCACTTCTCTGGACAACTTACAACAAGAAGGATTTTGGATGCAGGTTATCACTGGCCCACTCTTTTTAAAGATTGTTATAATTATTGTAAGACATGTGATATTTGTCAAACACATGGTAACCATAAGACTTCATCAGCTCCATTATGTCCTATTCTTCCCCTTGGTCCCTTTGAAAAATGGGGAATAGACATTATAGGTCCACTTCCAACTACATCACGTCAAAATAAGTATATTGTAGTTGCCACAGATTATTTAACCAAGTGGGTTGAAGCTAGGCCATTGAAAACAGCTTCCATGGACGAAGTGGCAAGGTTCATATATGAACGCATTGTCACCAGATTTGGTTGTCCATTAGAAATTGTAATAGATCAAGGAAGCCACTTCATTAATGAGGTGGTAGAAGCCCTAGTCAATAAGTTTTCTATCAAGCACAGGAAGGCAACAACATACAAGCCAAGCACAAATGGACAGGTGGAACGAACAAATTTTGTGCTGTGTCAAATTCTAGCAAAAGATGCAAATTACCTTGCAGTACATAAATGGGATAAAAGGATTCATGCGACATTGTGGGCATATAGGGCAACATCAAAGTCAGCAACAGGATACTCCCCATTTTAGTTGGCCTATGGCATTGATCCAGTTCTTCCTATTGAGTTTGATATTCCCACTGTGAGAGTTATGAAAAATGAAAGGATGGATGAAAGTGATTCAGTAAAAGAAAGGTTGGTACATCTTCATTTGCTAGAGGAAATGAGGGAAATAACAAAGGATACAAGCCATAAGAAGAAAATGAAGCAGAAGGAATACTTTGATCAAAAGATCCGATGGTCTCCATTTCATGTGAATGACTTGGTCCTAGTATATGATTCCAGATACAAAAAAAAGAAGACAGAGAAAATTTCTTCCAAAATGGATGGGGCCCTACAAAATAGCAGTTGTGCATGAAAATGGTAATGTGCACTGACCGGAAGGAATTGGATGGCACTCCCATTACGAAATGGGTCAACCACGACAAGTTGAAAATTTTCCAAGCACTGGAATAGTCTACTCAGAGACGGAGTAGAAGCTAGAAGGGGAAGATGTCGACACTAAAATTTTCCTCTGTAATTTCTATTTCATTAATGTATGTATTAGGAATATGATGTTGTTAAGTATAATTAGTAGTAGCATCGATAGAAGATAACGGTCTTTGTCGATGCACGTGCAGTGCCAATAATGTGGAGTACGGTAATACAAAGTACAATAGAAATGTTGTAAAAAGTAAATAGTTGTCGTAAGTGGTCCGGTAATGTTAAAATGTCAAAGTTTGGGTAATTAGAGAAGTAGGGTCTATGTGATTAGGAATTAGAAATATTATATTGGTAATAAGGACAAGGAGTGAGGTCATAAATATTTTGTGTATTTTATTTGTAAAAAGTCTAAAAATGTGGAACCCATGTAAAATGATAAGGTTTATCTTATCTTAGAAGATAAGCTTACATGTACATATAAGAGTTAAGGTATGGAATATGATTCATTAGAGTGGATTTCTTATCCTATCTTAGGGATAAGATGGATAATCCTAGAAGTTCTATAAATAGAGAGGCTACCCCCCTCATTTAGCATAGAAGGAAGTAGTGAGAAATATTGTAGGAAGTGTGCGAAGGAAGCCATCAGTTTAAAGGTGTGTTGAAGAAGCCATTAAAAGGTGTAATTGTAAAGTTTCTCCCATAGTCTTGATGAAAGGCAAGTGAAGTCAATAACACTTGAAGTACCTCATGGGTGAGATTATAACAGTTTCATGTTAATATTATAATTTATTTTGATATTTCAGATTTGTCATCATTCTGTCTTATCATAGTCGATGGTATTCTTGTGTTATGTTGTTGTTTTGTTTCCAGATTACATCCACCAAACTAAAGGTTGTGCATTAGTAAATAATCATAGCACGAGGAGTTCCCGGTGAAGAATTATCATAGTGCCAGATTGGTGATGACCGACTCACCGTTTGCAAAATATAGTGTTTGACAACCTTACACTGGCTCCAACTGCACTATTTCACGCATTTGCAAACAATAAGGCAGCGAGAGCATCAAAATGAGAAGTAAAAAACTAATAGGTTTTTATAGAGGGTCCCTACGCCAAGGTTTTGGATCAGATGAGACATCTCTAGGTGCCACGAGTCCGAGTAGTCACCCGTCGAAGTTGAATGATATTTTGGTCTCAGGGCTCTTAAGGGACTACGCCCGAACGAAGTAGCCCGGAAGCAACGACCTTGTTGCGCACCAAAACACCACCTCCTCTAGTGTTCACCTAGCCACCTAGACGTGTCGGTGTAGTCGGTTTGGTGCCACGACCCACCGTTTGTAAAATATAGCGTTTGACAACCTTACACTGGCTCCAACTGCACTATTTCGCGTGTTTGCAAACAATAGGGCAGCGAGAGCACCAAAATGAGAAGGAAAAAACCGAGAGAGGATTTTGTAGAGGGTCCCTACACTAAGGTGTTGGATCAAATGAGATGTCTCTAGGTGCCACGGAGTCCGAGTAGTCACTCATCGAAGTTGAACGATATTTTGGTCTCAAGGTTCTTAAGGGACTACGCCCAAATGAAGTAGCCCGGAAGCAACGACCTTGTCACACACCAAAACACCACCTCCTCTAGCATTCACCTAGCCACCTTGACATACCGATGTAGTCAGTTTGGTGCCACGCCCCACCGTTTGCAGAATATAGCGTTTGACAACCAATCACTGGCTCCAACTGCACTATTTCACGCGTTTGCAAACAATAGGGTAGCGAGAGCACTGAAATGAGAAGGAAAAAACCAAGAGAGGCTTTTGTAGAGGGTCCCTACACTGAGGTTTTGGATAAGATGAGATATCTCTAGGTGCCACGAAATTTGAGTAGTCACCCGTCGAAGTTGAACGATATTTTGGTCTCAAGGCTCTTAAGGAGTACGCCCGAACGAAGTAGGCCGGAAGTAATGACCTTGTTGCACACCAAAACACCACTTCCTCTAGCATTCACCTAGCCACCTAGATGTGTCGGTGTAGTCGGTTTGGTGCCATGACCCACTGTTTGCAAAATATAGCGTTTGACAACCAATCACTAGCTCTAACTGCACTATTTCACACGTTTGCAAACAATAGGGCAGCGAGAGCATCGAAATGAGAAGGAAAAAACTGAGAGAGGATCTTGTAGAGGTCCTTACACCAAGGTTTTGGATCAGACGATACATCTCTAGGTGCCACGGAGTCCAAGTAGTCACCCGTCAATGTTGAACGATATTTTGGTCTCAGGGTTCTTAAGGGACTACACCCGAAGGAAGTAGCCCGGAAGCAACGACCTTGTCATGCACCAAAACACCACCTCATCTAGCATTCACCTAGCCACCCGCATGTGTCAACGATAGTTGGTTTGGTGCCAAGACCCATCATTTGTAAAATATAGCGTTTGAAAACCTTACATTGGCTCCAACTGCACTATTTCACGCGTTTGCAAAAAATAGGGCAGCGAGAGCACTGAAATGAGAAGGAAAAAACTGAGAGAGGCTTTTGTAGAGGGTCCCTACACTGAGGTGTAAAATCAAACAAGACATCTCTAGGTGCCATGGAGTCCAAGTAGTCACCCGTTGATGTTGAATAATATTTTGGTCTCAGGGCTCTTAAGGGACTACGCTCGAACGAAGTAGCCTAGCCCCGCAAACGACCTTGTCGTGCACCAAAACATTGCCTCCTCTAGCATTCACCTATCCAATTGGATGTGAAAACATAGTCAGTTTGGTGCCACAATGTCCCGAGGCATGAATTCTCACTCATCGCCTTCGTTTATTTCCTAGGACTCAAAACATTCAATGCCACTTGTTTACCTTCCATCTCTCTTGTTCTCTTTAGACTTGCCTTTGTCCTCTTAGACCTACTTCATCACTGTCCTTGCTTTTCTCTCTTGAGCTATGTTGTTGTGGTGATCTCTCTCCATCCTCTGCTACCCCAGCTATGTGCTTACATGCTCATTATTTTTGCATTGTAATAGGATTCTTCATCACATATCACTAGACACAAAATTAGGAGTATAAGTAAATCATCAAACAATTAAGGGAACACATGTGTGAGGACCTTTTATTCATAAGTGCCATCATTGATTGCATGAGATTAATCATCTCTACCTCAAATTGAAGCAATGTCTCCCATCTGAAACTTCAACCCCCCAGTCCATCAAGCAAGATCAAGCATTCATACTGCAAAGAAGGACATGTGACCATTGGGTGAGCATGATCCTTGAAAAAGGGAACATGATCTATTTCCTGAGATTATCTCTTTGTTTAGATTGTTCTTGGTCATATTTTTGAAAATCAATAGGAATAGAGTTGAGATCAAGAAAGAGAAATTCCATTGGGAAAATAATCTCCCATTTGCGAGTGAGATGAATAATTTTGATTCTCATTCCTTGGTGAGCTTAGGTGTGTTTTCATCTGACTCAGAGAACTTGTATGACATTTTGTCCCATACCATCACTTAGAGGTTTGATGCTCTAAAAGAAGCCATTTCTGATTTTGAATCCCATGAGGAGAATGTATCAAAATTTTTGGAAGATCTTGGCACAAAAATGCATGAGATTGGTACTCCTCTCAGGGAGAATAATTCCACATGAAGAATCTTCAGGATTCAAATTTTAAGAATTGGTTCAGGAAAATATTTGTGACCCTTTCCTTCAATAGTCAATACTTTAGTTTAGCCCTTGTAGAGATCATATGTTATATCTCTAGAATCATATGAAGAGTTAAATAAAAAATATTTTAGTCAATGTGGAAATATCAATGCCATTCCCGAGAGTTGCCTCAACACATTGGAGCATGTGAATATCTTGGAAGATGAGAAAGTTTCATTTGTAGTTTCCAGATTCAACAAGATGGTCTATGGAAAAGCCTCATCATTCAAGATCTTTTGCAAAGGAAGACATGAGTTGATTCTTCATTAGAGGATTCTTCATGCGATGGGTGGAACCTAAGAATACTAATAAGGGCTTCTTGTCACAAATTTTTACCCCTTTCAACTTTGGACATCGAATACACCACCACATAAAATCTCTCCCTTTCGTCACCTAAGGCTTGTAACATTCTCACGAGGTATTCAATTCCTCAAAGCACCCCAACTTGATTATGTTGCCCCCTCTCATGAATACTTAACCCCTTCTCACATTATCACCCCTTTAAGTCCCTTTGTCACTTAAGGCTTGTAACCCTACCCCCTGTCATGCCATGTAACCCAGTTAATCCGTAATGGTCAAGGATGAGTTAGAAGGTGAGTTAGCTAGGTTAATGTTAAGAGGTGAATATAAACATACACTTAGCCATTTTTTAATCCCTTTTTAATATTTCATTTTCCTTCATTTCTGCTAGTATTTAGTTATGCTACTAAATTTTCAAGAAACCCTATTGCAAAAATCACATTTTTGCTCATATCTCCTTCATTTTTGCTCCATTTCCCCTACAATTTTTCTCGTAACTTCTGCTCATGGACTCCTTGAAGATGATCTAAAAATATTTTCCATTGGTAGCCTGATTTTTTATAGCATCCCATTTAAAATTTTAGAGAAAAAACTTACCTTTTTAGATCCTTGCAATTCTAGAGATCGAAAACACTTGAAATTTGAAGCAGGAAACCATATGAAAATACCTAATCTAATGAAAACATTTCATCTCAATCCAAATACAAGAAGACATGATTAAATATTTAAATCAAACATACATATCAGAGAACTAATTTAAATGGTTATGAAAACATACATAGAAGGATATCATACATGCAATGAAATGAAATCAAACATATAGTTCAGATTTATTGTTATGAAAACCAACACACATGGATATATAAGAATCAAACAAAGCGTGCTCCAGACACATGTCTCTGAAAATATATACATAAGTTCATAATGTATGTGTACATCTTGAACTAAGTGTGTCATAATGTACATATGGGACCACATGCGGTCGCAAAAGGCTATATATATACAATGGACTATATGATGAAACATGTTCACTAGGACCAGATGGCCCATATATATCTATGTACATCCAGTGCAGACTATGAATCTACTCACGAAACATCTTCCCTCTCTTCGCCCTGCTAGAAGTAGCACGTCCACGACTTAGGGATGTAGTGGAGGGAGATGCCACTATGGATTTCATCCATGTGGTCCTAGGTGTCTCTAAGCATGCCTGTAACCTAACCTGCACATTCATAAACAACAAGTTTTTAACACCCAAAATTTTAAAATACATTCAAAATTTAGAAACTTGTACAATTTAGTTAAAATGCATGTGAAATCTTACCGCAATGTCATGATCCCTATCAATTTGTTGTTGACGCATCGCAGGGACAACAATAGACTCATGAGGGGTAAGCTACATACAAATAATTAATTTTCAAATTAAATATTTCACATACATACAAAATTTGATATTGTAGATTTAAGTAATAAGAAATAATGAACCTCCAAAATTTAACAAATTTGAAAAATTGTACCTCAGTTAGTGGATCTGCAGATGCTATGGCAGTATCTACAACAACCTCCACAGTCTGCATATATGGAGGAGTCTCTCTAGTAGTCATAAGCTATACAAAAACATGTACAAATCAATATTAAAATCTACATGATTGTGCACCACATAACAGAGGTCCAAAACATGTAATCCACGTGAACTTTCGGTAATTAGAAATAAAGTGTAAAGAGATTTACTAACCTACGTAAAACTCATGTGAGGCGTGCCGATAGCCTCGCTCCCGGAAGCGTGATGATGACCCGCTAGGCTCCCGTGTATAAAAGAGAAACATATTAATATGTACAACATACACGTGAAACATTATAATAATAATCTAGTGTAATCAAATGAAATTAAAAATGTAAGTTTGTACAACTTGAAACTTACGTTTGAAACACGCCCACCTACAAAAGAGCTAGTATGTCCACGCTGGATGTTTCCTTCACCGGCTCTTACTATTTAAAATAAAATAAAAATATAGTTTTTTACATGTATGTACATGACGTACAATCAAATATATATATATATATATATATATATATATATATATAAAATATCAAACATGTGAATTAAACTATTGTATATATATATATATTATTTATATTTATTTGAAATTTACCTATGAAATACCAATATCAGTGGCACCAGTTCCAAAAACATTCCTCAGCATCTCATCTATAGAAAAGAAATCTTGTGAACCAACAAATGATGTCTCACCCGCAGTGCATACGGCACCACATGATCCACAGTGGTGTGGTGCACTAGAACTGACACCTCCACCAACATCACCAGATGCAATCTGGTCACTATGCTGGGTCAGAGTGTCAGTGAGCTCCCTCAATGCATGCAATGTATCAATCTCCACAACCTCCTTCACTATAGGAGGGATAACTAAAGGCAGTGGGGGTTTTGGGGCATGGGGGATCCTAGGTTGACCTATGTGTGCACCAGGTCTACTTTGTGCAGAGCCACCTCCTCGACCAAAAAAGTCAGAAAAGTCAAAATAATTCGGGACCTCATTGAGCACGAACTTGCAATATAATTTCTTCAAAAAATAAAGAGGAACCTCATTGTTGTTGCATGGTGGATAATAAAAAACCATCCACCATCGGTCCCAATTTTTTTGATTTGATCATCATGGCACCAATGGATTGGGAACCATTTACAAGTAACTGCGGGGGGCATTGGTTCTAGGGTCGGTAAATAATGCACAAATGAGGTCTTTTCCATTTTTTTGTCTTTTACGACCGCATGGGATAGTTTATCTCGCATACCACCACCCACAAATCACCTCTAAAGGTATTCCATCTATGTATTTGGTTAGTTGTGGACTCGACTCAACCAATCAATGTTTGCAATGTATTGGCTAAAGTCATGCGGGATGGATTTGTAGCATGATTTTGTCTTATAGTCTGAATTAGGTTCTCAATGACAATTTTATTTTCTCGAATTCTTCCAATGATATTATCTTGTGTTCTTGCTGGCTTAGTGGGGACATAAGGAGCCACATGAGGTGGATCTATGTTTGGAGGAGGGTTTTGAGGAATGTTCGGAGGGTTTTGAGGAATTTTCGGTGGGTTTTGAGGAATTTTCTGGGTTTTGAGGAATGTTTTGACAAGCTTTGCATGATTTTGAGCTTGCTGACCAACTGATAAAACAAGAAAATTGTATACATAAACAAACATTTCAAAAACCCATGAAAATGCAAAAAAAAACCTAAAATGCAAAAAAAATGATTAAAATCGGGGGCTTACCTCCTCGTCTTGGCAGCATAGTTGAATCTATCACTATCCGTAAGTCCGATAAGCAATTTTGAGGTGGTATTTAAAGCTCGAGTGAAAAACATCTAGGAAAAATCACGGTTTGAAATGAAAAATAGGGAAAATAAGGAGTCACGGGACTGCTAATTTTTGTCTCAGAGTTCCACAATCATTTTTTATAACTGTGCTCGTGGTTTTAAACCGCGATCGTGGTTTTAGGTTCAATAATTACCAAACCTAGAATTCAGGAACTGATCGTGGTATATAAAACACAATCACGGTTCCTAAATTTCAGGTTTTTATGTCCACGAAATTGTCCACCAACTTCATGCACTTACCCTACATCATCACCATGCTCCTATCATGCTTCACCATGAATTTCTTGATCTATTTTTCAAGCTACCATACCATACTACATGCTCCAAGTTTAAGAATAGGCCTAGAATGACCTCTTCACACCATGAAAAACCATGAAATGACCAATATGAACTCTTACATATACATTAAAACTTTTAACACACCTCTAGGACCATGTATGACCTCAAAAAACCCTTCAACCATCTTAGGATGACTTATACTATGACCATGCACACTAGACCATGCTCAAGAAACACCATAGGACTTCAATAAATCTTGACATTACCAATCAACCTTCATGTTTGACCTTTTACTAACACCCAATGAGACTCACATGACATCTACACACCCTTTTCCATTAATGGCCTTGACATCAATGATAACACCTAGACATGATGGCCAAAATTCTCCCCCTTTATCATTAATGACAACCACCTTCAGAAACATTGATGGCAACTATAAGATAGAACATACATACAAAACCTATTTTTCATGTTTCTGATGCTTCTCCCCCTTTAAAATATATGAAAAAGGCTATAATGACAATTCAACATGAAAAAAATGACAACACATAATGGAAAAAATGAACGAAATTAAACTTACTTACTTATAAGCTCCCCGATGGTATACTTTATCTTTGTGTCCTCAAATACCAATAATAAATGATCTATGGATGTGTTATGAGATTCCACACAGCTCCCCTTGAGATTATATCCTCTAAATTTGTCTTCAATTCCGCTACAAACAACTATCTAGGTTTGAACCATGCTTGAATACACAAAAATTTCCCCCAACACCATCATAAGCATCTTTAGGATCAATTTCTCTAAAGCCCGATTTCAGTCTGATTTTGACAAACTTTTCAACATAATAAAAGAAAACCAAGCATGTGAGACACCTTCCAAATGCTCCTCTTGGCCTCATATCATCATATACCCACTATTTATGCAAATCCAAGGTCACATATCTTAATCAGTGTGCAATAGAGATAGGTTAAACCCAATGACACTATTATGAGATACCTTTTTAGTGTGATCACCGCCCTATTTCATCATGTATCACCCGCATGAGCTTTAAAAATACCCCCGCATCAATATTCACTAGTTCACAACTAAAACAAGCATAAATCGCCATAAAATCCTCTTCTAATACGTCCAAAGAAAATTTCAACAACAATATGATCATCGAGAACCGTACCATAAAATCTTGAGACACATGTAGCTCATAACTTGTCAAAATGTATTTTGATCCTCCCATATCTATCTTACAATTATGTTTTGATTAGTCTTATCTAGACACCTTTCTTGATTCACTTGCACAATATTTTTGTCAAGATTATACACTTATTCATCATAACGCTCCCTATTCATTGCAGGAGAAGATAATATTGAGGATATATAGTCATGATGCTTTGATTTCATGCTTTTTCACACTTGCTAAAGACCTAGGCACTGATTATTCTTGTCAACCTACCTCATCATCATTCTAGGAGCATATAAGGAGGCTTATTTTCTATACACTAGTCAAAACAGGGACCCGATTTTCTTGGCTTTGGAATATGGTAATTTCATACTCTAAATTACCTAGAAAACTCATACTCAAGTAAACTCTTCTTAAACCAAAAATGCCTCGTTTAAGATGAAACTTAGATGCATACCTTAGCACTAGATATTCTACTGGGTCCTTAACTTAAGCTCATGACTTGGTCATGGCTTCTTAGCTTGCAACCATATTTATAGGATCATATAGAAAAATAGATACCTCAATTTCTTATCTGTGCTCAATAAAATACTGTCTTAGTTTCTAAAGCACATTCATATGTTGCTACAGAATTTCAAGTATTTACCCTCATATTTGATGGAATTTATCCATGTATCATCATAATGATCACACCTCATACCTTGAGCCATTCACTTGATACATTACCAATCCTTATTAGGCTCATAATCTCCTACATTAATCTTGGACACTTATACACTCAAGGAAATCTTGCCGAGAGAACAAACTTGACAATCGCATGTTCACTTTTGGACTCATAATTACTCAAGAACACATCATACCCGAAGAATTAACAAGGCATAATATGATACATTCTTGACACATACAATTCCTTCCACAACTGATCATGCTTTTAAGGCTTCCTTCAATATTTATAGGTCAACATGGAATCGTAATGTGTGAACACAGACCTTCAAACCCTCCTATCATAGTAGATTCCACAAGCATCTTTATACCTTATCTTGTCATAAAAACTTTGAAAATGAAACGGTCATATATATTACAACAAAATTCTCTTGTCATAGATATAATCCTTACTCAAATTTAAACTTCTTACGACTATTTTCATCTCTTTATGAACCCAAATAAACAAAATCGGACAATAAGCCTACATGCACCAATGATAGTTAGATGCTTCTTCTTCATGATGTATAATAACACTCCTTGAATTACTTGATGAAATTCAAGAGAAATTACATGCTAGGAGAAACAAAACTTGGTTGTGATCAACATTCAAATAATGAAAAATGATAAAATAACATTTGTATACCAATAATATGACCTTTAGATAGATCTTTCACTTACATAGACTCATGCATACACACCTAGGACTGAAAAAATAGCTTCAAGAGGCACACACCTAGACTTATATCTTTATTGCATACCCGATCCCCTAGGATGAAACACACCTTTGAGCCATTTTATTCTTCCTTACTTAGCCTTAACTGCAAAGATATTAAGCCCTTCATACCTATGTATACCGGATTTTGTCACAAGAACACTTCTTGTTTCCTAGATACAAACTCAACCTTCTTTGATCATCATCTTCTTTTACATAACTACAACTTTCTGAATAGCCTCATTACACCTTCTTTAAGTTGATCATATGATCCTTCTTATCAATACTTATACCTTTGTTAAAGATACTATTATAGACCTAGGCCTCCATATAAAAATCATGATATATTCATAACATACTTGGTCAATCGTAACAAAGAACTTCATGCATAAAATCCTTCAAACTTAGTGGAATATTGTGTAACAAACCGTTACACCAAAACCTCGAGGTGTTAGTGAAATCCACACATGAGGATCATAACATCCCACTACGCTTTCGTAGAGCCTGACTCGAGTCTGGGTTTGTGCCAAGCCTCCCATACATATGAGCCCCGCTTCACCGATGTTTAGGCGCCCCACAGGCCCCACTACACACGACGTAACCAACCGAGTGGGATTCGAACACGGGTGGTCACTTTGATACCAAATGTAATGAACTGTTACACCAAAACCTTGAGGCGTTAGTGAAATCCACACATGAGGATCATAACATATTGTATCTCCAAAACTCATTAGACAAATTTTTATGCTTGCTTAGACATGAAATTGACTATCCTTACAAAATTCTAGATGAATGACCGAGAGACTCTTGAATGATATGGAGGCTACAAGACACTTTGATCAACCTTTTGAGACTAATCATGATAATCCACACACTCATGCTTTCTTTGTCGATCCTTGAAAAACTTAGCAAGACCAACTAATAATGGACTTGAAATAGTTATACTACCTTTTGAAGACTCTATATACACCCTCAAAAATTGTTGACTTCATATTTAGTCTAAAGCATATTTTCTACAACTTGAGACATAACTTCAAAAGGAAGGAACACCTTCACCAAGAGTCTTGAATAGACTTTTGATGGAAAAAATATACCAAAACTTGTGAAATATTAACATGGAACTAAGAAAAAAAAACATACATTGATATACAGGACATGAATACAAACCTTAATCATGCTCACAAACTCAAATCCTTTATCAATAAACAAAGACTCCTAACTCTAAATGTCCTAAACAAATCAAAAATCACAACTTATAACTCTTGAGCTATCCCAAATACCTAGCCTTCTCAAATTTTCATGTACTCCTTATTCTAATTTAAAATTGATTGAATTGTCTTCCTCATTTGAATTTGACCCTTGTTTAATATATTTCATTGGTTTATCCTTTATGCCGAGCACCTCTACTTTTAGAGCATCATTTTTATCATGCCTTGACTCTTCAACCCTCATACTCTACATATTATCTTGAGAATCAATTATCTTGACCTTATTTTCTTGATCAACCATCTTCTTAGCCTTAGGATCTGAAAAAATAGTATTATACTCATTCATGGGACTGATTTTCTTCTTGAATACTCTTCCATTTTGAGCTTGAAACCTGTTGATGAACCTAGAAGTTTCACCTTGATAGCAATGTCTTGTAATATGACCCTGTTTCTAAAAATTATAACAAACAAAATTATTATTACCTCTTGACTCATATATACTTATATTCTAGCCACAATCCTTAGCCTTGTGACCATACTCATAACATGAGTAACATTCACCTTTGAAGAAACTTTCACCATTCCTAGACAAACTTCTTTTACAATCTCTAGCTCTGTGACCAAAATCATGACAACCATACCAATAACAATTGAAAGAAGCACCATACCTAGCTATACTAGGTTTTATAATAGGGTTAGACCTTCTTGAGTCAACCCTCTTTTTAACTTCATGTTTGATTGAGAACTTGGTCTAGCTTTGTCATCTCCTTTATAGGCTAGTCCTGATTTGTCATTGGATTATCTTTGAATATTCAACATATTATCTATGGATTTAAAATTTTTCTCTAACCTCTCATAGGTTTTTGACTTGATATATTCAACTTTGAGATAAGATTCCAAAGATCTCAACTTTTCTTCATAATTGGAACAAGCTTCTTCTTTGTCCTTTAGGGCTTTAGTCACTTTCTCAACTTGAGATTCCAGCTCTTTGATGACTTGACCATGATCTATCTCTATGAAACTAATATGATCTTGTAAACTATGAATCAAGGACTATACAACATAATAAATATTTCTTATGGGTGCTTCAACATTAGAGGATTTACCCATTGTTCATGGTTTAAGAGGATCTCCTTCAAGTTGTCAAACTTTCTTCTCAAGGATAAGCTATGATACCAATTATTGAAATCACAATGGATTGAGAGGGAGAAGGGGGTGAATAGATTCTATAAAAAATAACTTCTTGATTAACTAAAATTAGAATAAGAAGTAGGAAAGTAGTAACCCTAGTTAATCTAATTAGGAGGGCTAAAACGATGTAATAAAGAGGCTAAACAATAATAAATGATAAAAACTAATATGATAAAGTGATGTAAAGTAATTGCATGATTTGATATAATGGAAAAAAACCAATAAAACAAGAGGGGATCAAGGAAAATACTTAGTTGATAATAGGAGACTGCGCAGTTGTCGCAGATCTGGAACTGGAACTTGACACTATAGAAGAACATTTAAAGGCCTTGCAGAGGGTAGATTTGGGTACCGCGAAGTGAAATAAGTGCCTTGGAGTGTCTTGGGGTGCCTTGGGCTGCCATGGTCTATTCTAGGCACTTGGAATAGTATAAATTCTCAAAACCATAATTTAGCACGATGGCTAAGTGTCTCTGAATACTCTTTGTCTGTAAATCTTGGATTTGTCAAATGAATCGAATGATGCCTTACACAAGAAAAGTAAGGAGTTGGACTGACCTTAGATGGAAAACCAATGGAATTATCACTGAGGGTTGCACTACATTACAAAATTTGATTTAGTTGTGGTGAGTGTGTGTATGCTGTGCCCTAGGTGCTATCGTACCAGTTACACTTTGTGAAATAGCGAGCTATGGTAGCTATAGAAGATGTAGATATTAGAATAGAATGAATATAATCCCTCCTCCTCTAAGGATGTGTGTGATGCATAATTTCCTATCTTGAATGTATAATTCTATGTGGATGTAAGTGGTGTAATGGATGCAACCCTAGATGGAGTGATAGTAGTGATAGGATGCAATGACCTAGGACCCTTATTATGGTCTTATAAGCTTTATATTTATAGGGCTCTCAAGTTTAATTTTGTAATTAATCCTTGACAATGCCGACTGAGGAAAAGATAAAGATGACCAATGACTAGAAGTGACCCAAAAAGGAGTGAAAGAGGCTAAGCATAGATTGGGGCACCCAGAGTGGGATCGGGGCACCTCGGGCGCCCCAAAGACAAGGTGGTGCATCCAGATTAGGGCTAGAAACTCGGGAAGTTAGAAAATGGGGTGATAAGTATCAAGAAATACACGGGAAAGATGAAGTAAAATATAAAAAAAATATGGAAAAAAGGTGGGATTAATTGGTAATTTGTACACTTGAGAACCTTCTAAATAGTAGTATAAGACCAAGCTAAATATTGTCTAATGTGTAATATTTGTGTCTACATTTTCCCCCACTTTATGTTGGTGAGCGAATAACTCGGTAACATAAAGTAGATAGAAAAGTGTACCTGATGTCCATGCAGAGTGTAGAAGAAAACACACCAATGGACTAGAAGTGTGGAATGAAAAAAATAAAAAAATGTGGAGTGTGGATTCTAAAGATGCAAAATGTAAATAAAAGTGATGAGAGTGAACCTAGGGTGGAACGCGTGTGTAGGTGCTTTGCATGTGTGTGGTGTACTTGCATGGTTAGTATGACAAGTACCATTGTGGTGTGTTGTCATTGTTTTTGTCATTTTCATTGTCACTTTGTTTGTTGTTGTTGCCCCCAATTTGATCAAGTTTGTTTATCATACGAAGGACTGTAAGGAGAAAACGCGATCAAGTAGTCAAATATGTATGTATGTAAAAATGTTGTGTAAAGTACGCAAATGTAAAGTACACTAGAATTTACAATAGAATATAAAGTGTAAATGGAAAAATGGAACATGTGCACCTGATCCATGTCGAGAAAAAGGGTGTAGAAGGATATCTTGTAATGTCGCAAGTTTTTGGGCGATCTCACGCCACCCTGGATGAAGAAGTGTAGGGAGGAAATGCTCGGTGTCCTCCAACTCTAACCACTTATACTACAATTTTTTGAAGAGATATCTATCTTGTTTTGGTTTTTAGGTGATCATACGCCACTAGACGAAGAAGTGTAGAGAGGCCCACCCACAAGAAACCCTTGATCCCGTGACCATTTCGAAATTGCCGAAGGATGCCATGCCCTGTTAAGGCCGCTATGTATGGAGTTCGTAGAATGGTCTCGAACTAACTCACTTTGTGTGTAAATTGGTATAGATATGTTGTGTTAGTATAAACCCTCATTGATGGCCCCTCTTTAGGGGCGCATGCGATGACCCTAGAAGGAGAATACGACCCCAAAAGAGGACCAACCACACTTTGACCTTATAACCAACTCATCCCTACGGGGGAAGGGAAAGTGCTTGGTAGATACCAAGGTGCACACAAAAGGGGATGGCTAGCCATTACAAGTGTTAGTCCAAACACATGTATGAAAATAAGTGTAAACGACATAGACAACATAAAGAATACTAAATAAAGTAGTGTAAACATGCAAGAAAACAACGAGACCACAAAAAGTGGGTTTCAAACATGGGACTTCACTCATGATGTCCCAAGACACACAAGGCCATCATGGTCGTGAACAAAAGAAAAGTGTGCATAAAAAAAAGGAAAATCCCGCATAAAATAGAAAACAATGCATACAAGTATAAATATAAATAGTCATCGAACATGTAGTCCTACAGAACAAGTGTTGCACATGGAACACTGTTAGCATGTTAGAGTGAAAACCAATATGTCAAAGCATGTAGAAGAAAGTAGTAAAAGATGCTAAGTATAAAATGAAACAATAACACCTGTATGAGATGAATGTGGATTCCCCCAACGACCGGTATAGTAAGGGTAGAAGGAAAGCATCCATTCCATGTGTAGAGCCCTGTATCTATGATCACACTAAAAAAGGGCATGAATATGCTATGGATGGATGGAATGGAATGTAAAATGGAATGATATGAGGAACGTCCTCCCACCGTATGGAAGTGTATGCAATGAGGTTCATTCCCCCTCGGCGGTAAGGAATGAACCATAAACGAGAGTGCGTCATAGGGAAATTGTTGAGTAGTGTTGGTTGTGTTTAGTGTGTTGTGATGAGTGTGTATGTGTAGTGGTGATGTAATGCGACATGTGTAGAAATGATGTGCATGAACCCTATAGCCAAAGCATATATCAAGAATTTTTGATCATAAGAGTGATGATTTATCTCTAAGCGTATACCATGATAGAATGAGTGTATGGTTGTGAGATGAATGGAAGGATGTGCATGGACCATATAGCCTAAGCATATACCATGACTTGTTAAATGTAAGAGTGATGATTTATCCCTAAGTGTATATCACTATAAGATGAACAGATGGGAATGTATCATACGAGAAGGTATGCATGGACCCTATAGCCTAAGTGTATACCATGACTCATAGAATGTGTGAGTGATGATTTATCCCTAAGCGTATATCACTATAGAATGAGTGGATGAGGATAAGAAGTATGGAAAAATGTGCATGGACCCTATAGTCTAAGTGTATACCACGACTTGTTGAATGGGTGAGTGATGATTTATCCCTAAGCGTATATCACTATAAGATGACAAAAGAAGGTGACAATCTAGCCTATAATGTATGTCACTACAAGATGGGTGATGAGGGTGTATGAAGCATAGATAAGTAGGTGGTGGGTAATAAAAGGTGGTGATTTTAGCACTAAGCGTAGACCACTATGTGATGAATAAGGTGAGGGTGGTGATTTATCCTAAAGTGTATACCACTAATGGATGAGTAGGAGAAGTGATGATGTAATAGGATGACTGAGAATAGGGTAATAGAATATGTGATGATAGGATGTAAGAGGATAATGTAGAATGGGTGAAGGGAGTGGTGATTTAACCTAAGGTGTATACCACTACATGATATGATGACGAGTATGGGTGACGATATATCCTAGAGCATTGGTCATGAGTCCGAGAAATGTGGTATGATGACATGTCACATGTAGGTAAGGTCCATTTGATTGGTAAACCCTCGGCAGTTGAGTATGGACCAAGGAACTTGTTAACGTAAAATTATAGCACCCCTAAATGAGCTCTAAAGGATATGCTTTTCTAAGGCAGACTCATTTGGTGTGATTGTGTAACATTGAACTTTCCCCAAGGTGTGGGACCTTGCAAAATGGGAAAGTTCTCCAAATTGAAGGATGGTTCCTTATTCCTCTGTTTAGGTGCATACATAGAAAATTACAGAGGGTCCGTTCTTAATCTTAATCTAAACTTTACCAAGGAGACAGGGATAGAAGGAATACATAAATTAAAACAAATCTAAACTATGAGGTGATACAGAAAAGGAATGATGAACACTTATTTTCTAATAGACATAAACCAAAAAAATGCATACAATAAATAAGCACAGATAGACAAATATATAATGGAAGACTAGATGAAAGAAAAAGAGACAAGAGAGGATCTAAAATCGATCAAAGACATGTTTTATTGCTCTGTAGATTGATACAGTCCATTACAAAGTAGCCAAGAGGAAGAAACATAATACAATTTTGATAGAAGGCATGAACCCCACATATCCCTTTGCTAGAAGGAGAAGGGAGCCTACAAAATAAAGAATGTCCAACCCTTTACAATGAACCCTGCCCCCGTAATTATAGATTTAACCTGAAATAAGAAAAGATAGAGAAGCGGAAAAGCAGGTTGAAGCTCAACCACCACTATTAATGCCTCTGATGAAATCTCACCCCAAATCCATATTTACTGCATCAATCCTTGGTTTGGTGCCTTGAAGGAAGAGGAAATAGTGAAATAGATCAAATCTGATCTAGTTGTTGAGGTAAGAAGATCCTGCATTAAAAGCCCGAAGACATTTCCTCCATTTCTCTTCACCTAACCTCCTCAAAATTAAAGTTTTAGACTCCATGGCATGGGTGAGGCCAAGATCTTTCCAATGACATCAGATTTGCAATATTTCAAGCCCTGAGTCGAAAGATATGCCCCTCCAAAGTTTGTATCGGGTCCGTACAGAGGGTGGGAAAACAACTCAAAAAATGGGTCCCCTTTTGATATGGGACACGTGGCAGCCAAATTGGAACAAAAATCGGGCCTACGGGTCCGTAATTTATCTTTTGCCCCTTTCTTCCAATTCCTGCTTTGGCTTTGACTCGGGCCCAGATGCTGAATTTTTCCTTGGGTGGAGTTGTGGGCCATTTTGCAACTTTTACCCCTTTTGAGATAACAAGGGCAAAGAACCAACTTTTTCCCCGACGGTCCACTTTCCCCAAGACATGCAAAATTCTGGCGCTCATTTAGAAACCTTTTCTTTATTCACCCCTTGAAACAACACCATACTAACACTTGGCATTCTCTCGCTTACACCTTTATACTTAGCCAATTTTGAGGCCCTTTTCTGTCCACCTTTTGACTTTGTTTTCTGTTATGCGGGATTGTGGTCGATCCAATATTTGGCATGGGGCGAAATATGGATAGCAGAACTAAACCGCATCATAGGGTGGTGGGTGCAGACGTAGAACAATGTAGTGTAGAAGACCAAGGTATGTGAATGTGTGGTGTAGGTAATGTAATAAATGCATAGGTGAAAGTAGAACATGTAAATGGTGATAGATAGATAAAACTAGACCCAAGCATAAGGAAATCTAGTATAGAATGTATAAGAGGTAGGGTAAATGCAATGTGGGTATGGAAGGTGTAATGCAATAAGTGTGTAGATAGGAATAGAATGTGTAATGATAATAGATAAAAATAGACCCAAGTATAAGGAAATCTAGTGTAGCATGTAGAATGTACAAGATGTGTGGATGACATAGAAAACTAGACTCATATATGATGATGACTAGTGTAGCATGTATGAGATAGATGAGGTAGAAATGACTAGTAGATGAGGTATGTATAGGATGATGTAGGATGTATATGTATAGGTCCGGTAGTGTAGTGTGTGGGGTTCGAAAGGTAAAAGTAATCCCTCACCAGTCCAGTGTGAACTGAAGCACTAGGGTGTTATGACATGTGATAAGTATGCTTATATGCGAAGAAATGAATGGATGAGAATGCAAAGATTAAAGGTGTATGTATGCTAATATGATGAAGGGGGGATTGTGTAATGGATATACCCCTAAGTGGATGATAACATGGGTATTATGTAATAAGCGATGTATGTGGGTATGTATAGGTGGTGATGTAATGGAGAAATGCAAGATGAAATGAGGTTCTTTATGGTAAAAGACCCCTCAATAGTCATATAAGAACCCCAAAAATATGAGTGTGTCATCAGGAGGGTAGAGTAACAAAAGTCACCTACCAAAGGCCAAGTTTACATGTGGTGGAACCTTGGTGGACAAAGCTTGTAGTAGAACTAGGTGGTGGCGGTGAAAATGAAAATGTATCGTAAACACTAGGAGGAGGATTAGTTGCTTTAATAAACTTAATTGGTTGGAGTGTAGATTTGGGAAGAGGCCATGTTGCACTAAGTCTCAAGGAGATTTCTTAGGTTTATTTTATAATGCAGTAGGCAAGCTAGCAAGAGTGGTTTGTGAACTAATTTTGATAGGTGGTGGACATTGTTGACTTGGGGAAACCATGGGTGATGGCTTAGGTAGTACTTGACTAACTGAAGAAGGTGTATGAGAAGTAATATCATGATGTGTAGTAAGGGGAGGAGAAACAATATCATAAATAGGAGAAGCACTTGGTGAACTAGGAGAAGGATCACTATGCACAGGGGAGGGGTTGTCAATATCACTTATGTAACAAATAATAGAATTGAGATCTTCCTTAGAAAGATCAGGAGGAAGGTCACTAGTAACCATGAGAGCTTGTGTAGATGGATCTAGACTAATCGAAGGAGAAAGAGACTTAGGAGTCCATGTGGGTGTGACCTTTGGAAGGGGATGTTGTGCACGAAAATGAAATAAGACCTTGATGCATAAGACTTTGGATTAGGTGACACAAAGTGTGGCAATCATTTACATTATGTCCATTGATTTGATGATAATGGAAATATGGATGACATGGATATTTTGCTGATTGACAAGGAGAATAGTAATGAGTAGGTGGTAGAGTGATCAATTGATGATGAACAAGATCTATAAATTTTTCATGTGGCTTGAGGTTCAACTAAATGACATGTAGTGGACATAGATTGAATAGGAGATGGCAAAGGAGAACAAACATGTGATTGTGAAGCATCCTTAAGCTATTGGATTTCAGATCTAAGGGATGTGATGGTGGATTCCATAGATTGAAGAGAGGATGTTTGTGATTGAGAAGCATCTTTAAGGTGTTGAATTTCAAATCTAAGGGATGTAATGGTGGATTCAGATTTGCAGATTTATCTTGAAATAATGTATGCAAGACTTGAAACTTATCTTGAAATGATGTATGTAAGGCTTGAATCAAGTCTAATAGTGGTTGGTTAGATACGGGCTCATCAATACTAGGGTCGAAAAAGAAACTATGAAGTACAAAACTTAATTCGTGTGGTGGCATATTATCATCAAAATATGTGGTGTCTAGGATTTTTAAAAACAACCTGACAAGTGGGATGTCTCTTAAGTAAATCAAATAAAGAATCTTGACCCATGATATCATAATAATAAGGATCCTAAGCGTGAAATATGTTGGGTTCACCAAAATGATTAACTAAAATTATACTAAGGAGCAAAAAAGTATTAACCCTAGTTAATCTAATTAGAGGACTAAAACGTCATTTGTAGTAAAGAGGATAAATAGTAATAAATGACAACACAATAATATGCTAAAGTGATGTAAAGTAATTGCATGATTTGATGTAATGTAAATAAAACCCTAAAATGTAAGAGGGGAGTATGGAAAATACTTAGCTGATAATAGGATACTATTACAGATTGTTGCAGAGATATGGAATTGGAACTCGCGCAGACGAACACTCATAGGCCCTGCAGAGGGCAGATTTGGGCTGTCTAAAGTGACATAAGTGCCTAGGAGTATACTGGGGCATCTTGGTCTAAAGTCTAGGTGCTCAAAACAATATAAATGCTCAAATCCCTAATTTAGCATGGTTGATAAGTGTCTCTTAATACTCTCTCGTCTATCGCACCGGATTCATCGGATGAACTCGAATGATGCCTTGCATAAGAAGAATAAGAAGGGGTCAAAGTGACCTCGGTTGCCAAATTGGTGGACTTATCGTTGATCGCTGCATTACATTACAAAACCTGATATAGTTTAGGTGAGTGTGTGTATGCCATACCATAGGTACTCTCGTGTGATTTGAACTTTTGAAATATCAAGCTATGGTAGCTATAAAAGATGTATATAGTAGAATAGAATGAAAATAATCCCTCCTCCTCTAAGGATGTGTGTGATGTAGAATTTCCTAGCTTGAATGTATGGTTCTATGTGGATGTAAGAGGTGAAATGGATGCATCCCTAGATGGAGTGATAGTAGTGATAAGATGTAATGACCTAGGACCCTTATTATGGTCTTATAAGATTTATATTTATAAGGCTCTTAATTTTAATTTTGTAATTAATCTAAAAAATTTTTGACTGAGGAAAAGATAAAGATGACCAATGGCTAGAAGTGACCCAAAAAGGAGTGAAATAGGATAAACATAGATTGGGGCACCTAGAGTGGGACTAAAGTGCACTAGGGCACCCCAAGACAGGTGGGGTGCTCGGCATTAGGAGCTAGAAATTCAGGGAAGTTAGAAAATAGGACAATAAGTATCGAGAAATACACAGAAAGACAAAGTAAAATATAAAACAAAGATGACAAAAAGGTGGGATTAATTGGTACTTTGTACACTTGAGAACCTTCTAAATAGTAGTATAAGACCGGGATAAATATTGTCTAATGTGTAATATTTGTGTCTACACTTCTTTTACCATGAAAAAAATCAGCAATCATTTAACCATTCATCATATATAACCACATGTGAGATTATTAGATTTGCATTAATCATTCACAAGTGAATGCAATAAGAGTGAAAAACATAAACACAAGATGTAATTGGGAAACCATAATGGGAATAAAACCCATTAAAAACCATTTCTTATATTACTCAAATTAAGGAATTGCAATAATATTACACATCCTACAATATTTGTTTAGTGAGGCACCAACCCCACAAGGAGAACCAACCCCTAAACCTTGTTGATATTACTAATAAAAAAGGATTCCTATGAATATAAATCATCATAATATATTTTCCAAAATAATTACCACCGAAAATATGACAATCCTAAAATTGAGTGTGATCAAAGTTCAGCTCTAAAGACACCAGACCATCATCCAAACAAGCTCTTTCCAAACTTGCTCAATCTCATCCTTCAAGGACTAAATATATCAATTTTCCTTACACATATGATACTAAAAATTCTTTATGTCTTCATAGGTATTCTCAAATATTTTTATAACCTCTCTTCACTCCTCTATAGGTTGCATTTTTACCCCACGCACTAGTCACAAAAGGACTAAAACACTTTCTTATATACAAGCCACTAGCTCTAAAACACTCTTCAGTTAGACATGAATAAGTAGGTCAGTCATAAAAACTAAAAATATAACAATGAAATCATATAAATTCATTATAAATTGCCATAAGGGTTTGTAGGACTCAAAACATCACCACCAAGCACAAAAACACTCAAATAAGCTCAAAACATGCTTCCCAAGATCTAGTGAATGCTCCAATAGCTCCAAGGTATTTAATAAAAATTTTCAAGGATACATAGGAAAAAACTCCAAGCATCACCAATAGGATTAGGAACAACTGAAACATTCATCTCGCATCATCAAACTCACCAAGAAGCAAGCAAACCCTACTAAGTCTTCAATGCCCGTGAATTAAGTCCTCGAAGAGTGACTAACTTGACATAGAAAACTCATCATAAAAACTCAAGTAATATATAAATAGAAAGGAATATGAGTCTAGTTTCTAGAAAAACTCACATTTTCTTCCAAATCCAAGTGGAAGACCTCAAAACAACTCAAACAATGAAAATTCTCCAAACTGGCATTCAAGAACCCAAAACTAGGTCTTCAAAATTGAGTTGGTTCACCTATTAAAACTCTTCATAGAGACAAAAACCATATATAATTTGAAATTTCACTAAATATAATTTCCATAACATCTTACATTTCCTTCCAACTCATATTGTAAGGCCTTTAACCAATCTAATCTCTGAAACTTATGTTTTAGGCTCTAAGGACTCAAGAACTAGTCTTGAGAGAAACATGAAAAAATACCTCCAAATCAACTTCAGATCTCAACTAAAACCTTTAACACTTCATGGAAACTCTTACAAACATGTAAAATCACTAACATTCATAGCTTATGTGGAGAAATCTTACCCAACACACTTATTCCTTCACACCTTCTTGAGAAGCCAACTAGGGATTACTAGGCCAATAGGTCTTCAACTGAAAAACACTTCACCATGTCATTCCAAACACTTGATAACATCATATCAGGCTCCAATAAAATATCAATGATAAAAATACAAGCACTACATAATGTGAAATGATCAAACATGGACCACTCCACAAGACTAGTATTTTAGCCCTTAAGGCCAAAATTGGTAGGGTCACTTTGAGCACCCGCTTCTTCATTTTATCCACTATTACTACTTGAAACTTTTCACCATTTTGTATCACATCTATAAATTATTTTGGAACAATTTACATTTCATTCTAGAACCTTCATCTCAGCCCTAAAACTATAAAAACCCATAAAAATAGGGCTTTTCTCTCTCTTCCCCAAATAACTGGAACACCAAACCACTACTAAAATGTGCTTGGAGGAATCATGTTCATCCCTGATGCATAAATTTTTAAATCAAAAAAATTATGGATACCATAAAATGAAAATATCTCAAGTTTCTCTAGGAGGAGGGTTTCGCTAGGGTTTCAAACCAACTTAACTTCTTAACAATTGTTCGTAAAACCCGACAATCAAACCACATAATTATTTTTGAAAAACACTATTAGCTCAATGGAAAAACATCCCCCAAAACATATGGGTACAATGCAAAGCACACAATTCACAATGAGCATATGAAGTTTCTAATTCGAGCTAGTTTTACCTTCTTCTCAACTCGGTTTTACCAAAACTGACATAACTTGTAATTTATTCTTCACTTTTACCTAAAACTTGTCATGAAGCATCATTAAAATATCATCTAACTGAAAAAACTCACCATATAGATCAAATAGACCAGAAAATATCTAGCCACAATGACTTACCCATGCTTACCTAGCTTGTCTTCACCTTCTTACTTCCCAAGGACCATGAAACATCACTAAACCTCTAAGAACTAACCTAAAACTCATCATACATGTCATGTACATCATAAAAATGCTCCTACCATGATTTAACATGAATTTATTGCTCCATTTCTCAAGCTACCATACCATACCACATGCTCTAGGTCTAGGAATAGGCCTAGAATGACCTCTTCACACCATGATAAACCATGAATTGACCAAGATGACCTCTTACAGAATCATTAACACTTTTAACACACCTCTCGGACCATGAATGAACTCATGAAACCCTTAAACCATCTTATGAGGACTCATACTATGACAATGCACACTAGACCATGCTCCAGAACACCATATGACTTCACCAAAACATGACACTACTAATCAATCTTCATGTTTTAACTTTGAATAAAACCTCATAAAGGATCACATGACATTTACAAACATTTTTCCATCAATGGCCTTGACATCAATGAAAAAAACCTAGACATAATGGCCAAGACAATTATCATTTTGCTATACCTTACTTGCAACAACCTTTTCTTGCATTTGAGTTGGTGTGGAAGGTCATTATGGATGATTTTATGATCTTGATGCCTATCCCGTGTGGTTTATTTTCACATTTTTAGTTTAATTTTAATTTTCACCCCCTTGGAGTATCAGGGTAGGTGAAGAAGGACCTAGTTTTTTTGATTGTCCATCTTCTACAACTCTTTTCGTAGATCTAGTATTAATAACCCCACCTTGAGGTCTTATTTATTGCACAAAATTCATCTACTTTATAGTTCATGAGTGAAGTATCACTTGGTGGTACCTCTTGAGTAATTTCCGCTATTAAATTTATTCTATGGGTGCATCTTGAGGAATATATGTACTCTGCACTAGAAAATCTTGGTTCAAAATGCCATTGGGGCATGTTGTTTGGGTTGTAGTAAGATAGAATAAGGGAAATACCACTCATAATATTACACTAGATTATTTTGAATAGGAAAAAGGATTTGGATGAACTAGCCATATTTGGATTATATGGTTGAAATGCTCTTGTAGAGGGGAAACCGAGTCCCATTTTTATTTTGAGGAGCAACTTAGAATGAAGGTTTGTTTGGTTGACAAGGGGACTTTTTAGGTAAGTATGGAGGCTGATAAGGTTTGAAAATTTAAGATTTATATCTTTTAATGGATAACAAATCATTCCCAAAAGTTTTCATTTATTTCATTACCTCTCGTAATTCATTTGAAGTACTTGAGGAGGTGGATGTTCAACTAGAACTTTGATTCCTTAGAAATGGAATGGGAGATAATTCAGAATGTTATAGGGAACCTATTTTCCTACTTGATGTAAGAGCATCATTCTAGATAAGAAATTTTGGATTTCTTAGGCTAAATAGCTATTTTTGGAGTCCATTTGGAGGTGTGTGTGAGGTAAGTAGTCCATTTAGACCTTTTTGTTCGTAATAAGTTGATTTTGTGAGGTTTCCCTCCAAAATCACTAGTTTAAATTTTCAAATGTGTTTGTTAGTAGTCTTAGGTGAAAGTGATAGTAAGATGTCACTTAAGGGTGTAAATTGGATATGAAGCACACTCTTCATCTTAAAAATTCCTAATTCATCTTAACCAAGGTATAAACCATTCTAAGTTAGTTCTACCATGGTTGAGAGTAGTAAGTTAGAACCCTAACTAACTCATCTTCTTTATGCTTGTAAAATTTGTATTTGAATGTACGAGGATGATGTGAGGATTAAAAGAGAGTGGGAGGTGGAAAGGGATCAAAAGGACACCTAAAGAAGCTATGTAACTATGACATCATAAATTAAATAAAAGCTTTCTTGAGTATATTCTCTTTTGTTTTCATGAATGCATGAATTGTATTGTGTTTGAATTGAATCTTAATGAAATTATGAGTATAGTTACTATTAAAGAAGGTATATGTAGGTTATGGGATTCATTAGGAAGCTTTAAACAAGAGTTATAGTGCATCAAGGAAATTTAACAATGAAGGAATACGTGGTAGTCTACATGGAGGTGAGAAAGATCGTACATGATCAGCGAGCCAAAGAAAGAGGAACTTGAATAAAATATCTATTTTTGTAAAGAATGCATGAATTTATTTATAAGTATTGTTAGAATACTATAATAATTTTTTATGAAGGTATGATATCGGACCAAGAATTCATAAGAAAGAAAAATTAGAAGGAAAACAACCAAAACGTGTTGTAGGTGACTGTGTGGTCACATTTTGGTTAAATTTTATGCTTTATTCATGTTTATGAAGCCAAAAATGTGCTTAGGAATGTGGAGGAGGTTGAAATAGAGGTTGTAAGAAATCTTGGCCCTTGAAATTCCTTACTTTTATCTATTTGTGATTTTTAGTGCTTCTCGGGTATAGGCGGTCTCTTTGAGGGTTTTGGATGATTTTGGAGTATGAATCTCTTACGAGATGATTTAAGCTCTCATATTCTCAAGAAAACATTTGAACATGTATAATATATAGAATATAGAAGGATTGAGTTAGTAATTTTTAGATTTGGGGCTATTTAGGATGACAAATTGAAAAAGATTGGTGTTAAAAACCTAGGTAGGGGTTAGAGAGAAAACATGTTTTTGGGAGATGTGGGAGGATTTAGAACACAAAATTTGAGATATAGGTAGTTTTATGGGTGCAGAAATATAATAAAAATAATTTTTTTGTCGGTATGATGAAAAAGTGTGTTTTGGATCAAAATGGCGAGTCAAGAACTAGTGGATTGATAGGAGACTAAATTAGATGAATGAAAGAGGTAGGTTGAAGGGGTTAGGAGTGGAGATAGAGTTTCAATTTTTTAGGAAAGTAAATAGGGGTATATTAAAGTGATTTTAAAGTGGTTTTGAGTTTTATAATGTCTCCCATTGCTTTTTGTTCATGACAGTCCTGTGGATTGGTAAGGATGTCTAGAAAGATGACTAATTAGAAAAAACATCTTTTAGTGATTAGAAGAAAAATACTTTGAGTTGAAGCTTGAAATTTTGCAGGCACTTGTAACACCCAAGTGAGTATATGAATGTTTTTAAGTTTCTAAATGAATTAATAAAAATCTCAAAACTATCTCATTTGCAGGTTTTAAGGGCTAGAAGAAGGAATGACTAGTTGAGAAAGAATAAAATGTGATTGAAGAAGGAGAATTAGGAATTGGGTCATAAAAATTTTCATGAATCTTAGGAGCTAAAATGGTATCTAGAAATAGTATTATTTTGTTTTGGGTCTTTGTAATTTCTTACCAACTATAAGCTTTGGATGGTGGTCTTCTTAAGAGTAAGGGAGGTTTAGGGAGAAAGGTAAAGTGAAAATATTCTTGAGAGTTTTTGTGAGAAATAAAGGGTTTGAACATGTGTATATAAATTTTAAAAACATGTTTTCATGATTTGAATCCTTGTTGGAATAATCTAAGTCCAAATTCACCATTTGAGAAAAATTGCCAAGGTTAATAATATAGCCGAATTTCTTGGTAAGAGTGAAATTGCTAATGAAATAAGGATTGAGATTGGTTGTTTGTTAGGTGCCTCATGATCCTCTACACCACTAATTCTTGAAATACGGTCATTGGAGGTTTAGGGTGAGTTTTCCAACCTGAATGAGACTATTTTTGCTCTAATAGAAACATCATAAGCATCCGTAGAGTTCTACCCCATAGACTGAATCATGACAAAAATATCACTATTCAAGGCCTTTATATAATAAATAAATGCATATTAGGGTATAAGTATTACCACTTGAGGAATTCGGTCCCAACTGAAATTTGATGTTAAAATCAATCATTTTCTCATTTGGGGCTCTTTTTCTAGTTGTCAACTACTCCACCAAAGATACATAATCTGAATTATCTTCAAAATGGTTCTAAAGGGGTGTACCAAGTCCATCCTGTGTGAATTGAAGAATGTTTCAAAATCCCGTATCATTGAAGAGATTTTCCTTTGAATGATGAAGCCAAGAGTCTAACTGCTACATCATCCTTAGTAATAAAATGGACTGAACAAACATTAACAACATCTTGGATATGGTCACTAGATAAGTGTGGTTTTCACTAGTGAAGAAGGGATACTTTTAAGTGCAGACACTGGTATATCATGTTGTGCATTGAGAGCCAAAGGACTACCACCATTGAAACTAACAAAAGGAAAATTTCTTTGAAGAGCCATGAATGGAATGGGTCTCAAAACTCTAGAGGACAACAAGAAGGGCCTACCAGGAGGGGGAGTAGAAAGAGTTATATTTGGAGGAGATGGTGATTTCTAAACTACTCTACCTCTTCTCCTTCTTCTTGGTGACATTTTTAAGTAATAAAAATGTTCTTCTCTTGATGTTCTTGAACTTGTCTTGATTCTTCTAATAAGAAATAAACACTTTTTATGCATGAAACTAGTAGATGGAGTGCTTAGAGTCACCATATATGTTTTACAAATCCTCCAAAAGGCTGGATATCACTAAGTCACACACCAAAACTTAACAATAATAAAATCTAATATTTATCAAGTCGTCCCATTGAGCATGCCATAACTCAAGTTATCACCAAAAGTTAGAACCATCTACATGTATCATTTCTTAACAATATAACTCGATGTAACATGGATTTATCTCCAAGTTTGGGACTTGTAAGTGAGAAAAATATCCATAGAAGGTTAGTTCCTTCTCTCTCAACCCAATGCAAACTAACCTATGGCCATGAAGTGCAACTAAACTAAATCTAAACTATGAATTCATAGGGATCAGAGTTAGAAAAGAGGAAAAGTTACAAAATGATAAAAGAGGTGATGCAAAAATAGATACAAGGTTAAAATCCAGCCAAAGAGACAGATTACATGATTACACAAGAAAGAATTTTAAAGGGAACAAAAATCTCATGGATCATGAATGAATGAAAATTAATACCGATATTGAGTGTAAACATCCATAACAAACAAATAAATTTTGAAAGGAGAATAACCACGATAAATTTCACTAATAATATTTCATTGATATTATAGAGAAGAGGTTCAAAGTATTATACAAAATGTAGATTGTATAGGTCTACATGCATGAAAATGGGAAAAAATATAAGATAGAGCTCAAAATTTGGTAGAAGAGAACCCTTTTCTTGTGCATCCGAAATTACATTTATAGACTTTCAAGAGAAGGAAGAGAGAGGAGGTTACAAACCATGTTTTAATGGTTTCAACCACCCACCATCCCAAAGGACCAATATAATTTCTCTATAGAGGCGGAATGAGAATTCGACAAGTCCCAAAACATTCCATCGAAAAATCTAGGTGAAATTACGATTCCCATACTTCATTAAATCTAGTAGTTGAACTACCTATAACTATACATTAATGACCCAAACTATTTTTTATTCCTTATCACCTATAAAATACCACCAAAACCTAAATTTATTTTTTCCATGATGAAGTCCTGGATGACACCTTTCCAAAGAGCTTGGTTTTTAATATTTGGAGTTGTAGGGTAAAAGTTATGGTCATTTAAAAATATTGTGTGTAGGAGGAATAAAATAGGGTTGTTTGTTTTGAGCTATGCATGATTGAAATATGTCAACTCTTGATTGGCTATGACATTGGGCTAAATGACACGTGGATTCCTTTCAAACCATAGATCTTGTGCCACATTGCACTTTATGATTAGCCGTGGGGATCGCTGAAATATTGACATGCATCCCTTTGACTTGCCTTGACCTGCTTGAACCATAAACCACTTTTAAGTCCTGGCTCATTCCAAGAACTTGGAGTCCTCCAGATACATTTGTGTGAGAGCTTGACAAAATCATGCAACATGTACCGTGTTGATGCTTTAAATTATACCACATGATAGCCAATGATTGTCTTCTAGATGTCAAATATTTGATCGTAATTTTCAGTTCGTAATTGCAAACTATGAGCTTATGGAACTACATTTTAGCCCCCAAGACCCCTTTATGTAATTGGGCCTCAAGGATCCAAGTGTAACTTACAAGGTTTCATATTTTCCCCGTGCCTTAAGATTTGGGGAATATTCCCTTTGTGGGCTTCATGTTTTTGCTTGCGTATGTTACAACTTTGCACGAAAAAGTGAAAAATACATTAAGGACACGAAAATCCCAATTGCCTTGAATATTCCTTCGCGAGGCTCGGGATGATTATAAAAGTTCACAACCTGTAATTGTAAAATACAAAGTAACTCACCTTGCTAATTTTCTTAAGTTTTTGAGATGGGTATTTTTACATTCAATTTAGAATGACATCGTGGAGGTTTGAAGATCACACGAGCTTTGAATTCATGCATTTTTCTTCTCGTAAATGAAGGAAAACATTTACATCCATTAAGCTTTAAAATATTATGCCAAAATCTAGAGTGAAATTGCAAATATTCAAAATATCTTGGGAGGTTATTTTAGACAATAACAACCTTTGACATTTCCTAGTCAAAATGACATAAAAAATTAAGTTAATTAAATGAGGAGTTAACAACAAAACTCATCAATTTTTATGGTGTTCTTTGGGAAATTCTAGTGTTAATTAGTATAATTCAATTAATAATTTCTCTTGAGAACCTACCTGGTTAAAAAAATATATGAGTAGACCCAAAGACTCAAAAGGTAGATTTCTCCCAAAAGGTCTTTAACCACATATCTTTCATTCTCTTGAAATATCTATTGATTAATCAATTTTTTTGGAAGAATACTTCTTATCGCCTACCAAAGAGGACACAACCTTTACCCTACCACAAATTTAAAAATATTCCCCTAAAATAAGGCCTTCATATATACAAAAATATAAATATGAAGATCTAGTTAATCCAATTTATCAATCCTAGATTAGTAGCCTTCCACCCACACCAGATTTTTCACCTAAGTGGAAAAAAATTCTTTACAAAGTCAATTGGGAAAGAATGGCAGTTGAAAATGAAAACCAAGATTTTAGAACAACCCTCATAATGGGGAAGTCATTTTCCCCTAAAGAACATTTACCTACCCCATTGTCATTGATGAAGAAGATGATACCCCATGAAAAACATATCCCCATCTGTGTTACCCACATTTCGAGGTATGACAACTGAAGATATAGATCAGTTCTTATTTGAGTTTAAAGTAATATGCCAAACTTATGACTATAGGACTGATAATCAAAAATTAAAATTGTTTCCTTCCACATTGAAATATTCAACTATGAGATGGTTTATGAGTTTACCACCAAACTCTATCCACTCTTGGGCAGAAATGGAAGAACATTTCCTAAATAAATATCAAGATTATTGTAGAGGGAGAGACAGAAAGGAAGAATTCTTCTAGGTCAAACAAAATGAAGATGAAAATTTAGAAGATTACTTGGATAGATTCCTCTTTCGCATAGAAAGTGTGGACACCCTTTAAGTGAATATTAACTAAAACCATCTTTCTAAAAGAACTAGATGAAGAATCAAGAGAATCTATGAATCTTATGGGAGGAGGATATGTGGATCATTTAACCTTATACCAAATTGATTAGGTCTATAGAAACTACTCTAGAACTAGAGGATACTCTTGTACGATGGAAAAGTGACAAGCGAGCATGGGAATCTACGAGTAACTCTTCCTCGCACCCGACCTCCCAAGGTTGTGCCGAGAAAGCCAGTGGGGATGGATTATGTATGGGATGTAGAAAACTAGTTAGGCAATCTAATGTCTTCAATACGCACTAGTGGAATTTGTGAATCTAAGGAAAAGAAGGCCCTCCTAACCTGAACTAGTGTGATAGATCGATCGGCAAGGATGATCTTGAAGGCTCCAATCAATATCAAGCTCTGGTGTGATTCGATCTATGGGTTATGGAATACGTGGAAAATGACACAGGATAGTTTTTGTATGTCTCCGATAAGTTCATATGGTGGATGGTAAATATAGTTGACTCTATGGACGATTCTCCGGCCTAGTCCGAACTCTCTAGCTTTGTTATTTGTCAGTTGTATCTAGTAAGGATAACTGTTCGATGATGATAGGTGGAAGTGGAGTAGATCTGAATACTAGTGTGCGTAGGCTAGTGTCTATGTCTGATTCACCTATGGATTCGTTGGGCTGTGGGATTTGTGGGTCACAACCGTAGACTCGTAGTTGTTGTGGTCCTGCTATGGTCATGTGTGGAATCAACCCCTAATCCCTAGTATCTAGTAATCATATGCTTTCTCAGCTTCTATATTTAGAATCAATAACTGTGTGATTTTCTCAGAATATCTTACAGGCATTCGTGCAACCTGAATTCTTAAGCTGGTATCTATATCTGTAAGAGTGTCTCCTGCGTCTGCTATGGGACCAAAGGATCACAACCAAAGATTTGTTCTCTTTCAAGCCCTTCTACAGTCATATGGATGTTACCTAGGGTAATCTGTAGTTTGGTTGATTCGACCAAAATGTGTGCGCTTGGTCGTCTTCTATGTTTAACCCGCTCAACTGGGAATTGATTTGTTGCAAGCTTTTTGTTGTTCGGAAGACTTGGATCCTAAGATTTTGATCTATATTAGTTATTGCTATGATGAGATTGGGATGGGGCACGATTGGCTCGAATACGTATTCTCTGGGCTCCCTAGGTCCTATGATTGTCATACAAGAGTAATAATGTAAAACGAACTCATAGCAAAATAAAATTTAATTACGTGAAGTATATCTATAGCATATATGATTTCTCTCTCCTTTTTCTTTTGTATTTTCTGATGAACTTTTATGAAGGAATTTTTAAAAGAGCAACTACTTTAACATACCTAGAATTTGACAATTAATCTAATGATGAAATTAAAACAAACAAGATAACCGAGTGTAGTTATTTGTCTGTGTAATTTTGAACCTATTCTAAACAATGAAATAATTGACTTAATCTATTTGCAAGGCTCTCGATCCTACCTCAGAAGTGAGGAGTGAATCATAGTTTCTCAGAAACTATCAATCCCCACAGCTTCCCTGGCAATATCGAGAGTAGAATTGACTGAAATAAAGTGATTGGCTACTTTATTTGATATGTTTCTAACTAGAACTTTGAAAGCTAGAACCTGGATTCCGCAGAACAGTGGTGAATCTGATGGTGTATGTGATCTTGTCCCCTCAGTGTGATCTCCTCGTTCCTTCGTGTCCACGTGGATCCAGAAAAGCGTGTAATGCTAGCATCAACAGAAGTAGATATTTAGGATAAAGGCAGCTCAAGATACAGACTGAATACAATGCGAGTAGGAGAGGGATAGCGCAAGAGTACAGAGCTTGGCTTATGCAATTCCTAGCGGGATTTATTGTGAGTCATGCAACATGAAATGTCTAGAACCTGAAACTATCCTGTTTGAAGAACAAAACCTGCAACTTTAATGGCTTCCTATTGAAAACAAACTATTCTACTCCAATGGATTGGATAAAATGATAACAACACCTGCACAAGATGGATATGTGGCTTCCTAACAACAAAACAACACTAACTAGGCATGCAATGAAAGAAACTAAGAACTCTAAGCAAAATGAAAACTAAATCTATTGCAAAGAGAAATTCAGAGGAAAATTTGAGGGGCCATTTTCTTGAGCACAAGCCAACTATTTATAGCATTTGCATTTACCCAAGGTAAAAACCAAATAGAACTCTTAAACTATAAACAATGGCAAAACACTATTCTAGGGAACCAGAATCATAAATGCAAGCTTATGGCGGTGAAAGAAAGCTGGTAAAATGTTGAAATTACGTGAGTCGTGTTAAAAGATCTTTCTGGAAAACACGTAAAGGACTCGCCACCCCGAGTAGGAGGCGGTTACAGGACTGCCACCTTATTCGGGGCGGAGGTCATGAGACCGTCGCCTAGGTAGGGTGGAAGTTTCGTCACATCCTTTGAAGAGCAAAAGGCCAAGAAAAGAGGGGAAAATGGAAAAACAAAGCACGTGGGGGTTAAGTAGGGCATGCGGGATGTTAACGCACACTTGGATATATCTTTTTCGGATCCTAAACACCTTGCGAGGAGACCTATATCATCATTGGGGCACTTCACGTTGTTTCGGGCAAAGATAATACCTTACAAATTTGGGTACATAAAGATACCTAGGAAGAGAGAGATAAAAAGACTAACCCGATGTAAAATAGTTAATGGAAGAACTCTCCAATTTCAAAACTAAAATCTTAGTACACTTGAACACTATCTTAAATGGTATACAAGCATATGAACAAGCCAACAATGAACCACTAACAATGTATTTTCTAAGGTGTAGACAAAAACATGATCTTAGATATTTCCCTTGAAAAAACAAAAAAATGTGGTATATGTGACAAAGATCATGATACTAAGAACTGTCGTTTCCTACCAATCCTCAAAAATAGTTCAAACACACACCTTTTAAAGATATCAGTTTTGTACAAAAATAGGGAAATCAAAATCCACAACCGCAATCCCATTTCATGCCAAGAAATAATCTTAATCCATGGAAGATACCATGGCCTTCAAACATGTATTCATAGACTGAGAGCATAAATTCCCCGGGCTCCATTAGAATGGACACCCTAACCATGGGTGCCACAACCATCTCAATCACGGACACCCCAACCATGGATGTCACAACCTTATTCCTAACCATGGACTAATCCACAATGGGCACAAAAACTAATTTCCCAACTATCCAAAACAAAGGAGGTTTCCGCCCCAACAACCACAACATCAACAAAAAAATTAATGCATCCCCTTATTTCTCAATCTCAATAAATTGAATCAGTAGTTTAACCTCAAATTCACCCTACCTTTGGAGCTGAAAAATAACCCACCGGCATGAATTCCATAGATTGCAAAGACATTCAATTAAGATCAAGAAAATTTGTGTAAAAACCACCGATTATCATCACTGAAATACCAAATGAAAATCCAACACCTATAAAAGGAAAAGAAAATGAACATGAGGAGAAAATAAAAAGACATCAAGAACAATAAAAAATTTCTCCATAATTTCCATCCCCAAAAGAGTCAAAGAGATCATTAACAAAGAATTCTATCTGATCGGAAATAAAGAAATTAAACATTGAAATTCCATTGTTACAAGAAATCAAAGATATAATAGAATTAAATAGATTAATCAAAAGCCTTTGCATCAAGACTCTAGGAAGAAATAAACAATACCCAAAAACTATACAGGTAGATGGAAAACTTGCTAACATGTTATCAGGAAAACTATTGCTGCCTAAGTATGGTGACCCTAGTAGTCTTTTTATTACTATAACAATTTGAAAAATGTAAATACAAAGTGTGGTTGTTGATCTTAGAGCTTATATTAATGTTATGACAATTGATACTCTAAAATAAGTTCCATTAGTTGGGCTTTAACCTACTACTACCATTCTACAAATGGCTGATCAATCCATTTCCAAACCGTATTGAGTCATAGAAGACGTTATGGTGACTGTGGAATCATAGGAATATCTTGTAGAATTTATAATTCTCCAATCCAAGAAGTAATATATATGGATATCTAATTAACCTAGGGAGACCATGGTTATCCACTGCAGCAACCTTAATAGACTACATGTCTAGAGATATGGAAATATCAAATGGAATAAATGCTAAGAAAATATCCTTATTCCCACCCTCAAAACCATTTTTATTATAAAGAGTATATTTGGGTTCGTGATTTTGAATTATCTAATTAAAATTTATCATCTTTTGCTATGATTGCAGTCAAAAATCATGTTGCATAAATTGAAGAAGAGTTAACACGAGCTCTGGAGATGATCAATATCACTTCAGAGTCTCCTCAAATAGATTCGAGTCTTCTTGTCTCACTTTGGAGTCTCCTAAAATAGATTTGGATTCTTCTTGTCTCACTTCAAAGTCTTCTTAGCTAACTGATGAATCTTTTAGTCTCACTTTGGAGTATCCTTAATAATCTCTAGATTCTTTCAGTTTCAATTCAAATTTTTCTTGTTCAACTTCTAAATCCTTCAACTGGACTGTTGATATGAAACTACATCATGAAAACTTCCCAAAATATGTAATCAACATTCTTCATGATAGGTATGAACCCATCCTTTTTCAATAGAATGTAAGGAGATGGATAAGATAGATAAAAATGTATCTACAACAAATTTTAGTTTTCCCCTAACAAAATTGATTCCACAAAGGAATCCTACCTTTGGGCACATGAATGCATTCCACATGTTATTACCACATGAATTCCCATTGAATTCATTTTTGAGTGAATTTAAAACCACCAATTTATTGTATCTAGGAATAACTTTTTTCTTCCATTTATCCAGGGAAAGAACTAAACATCAATAGTTGGTTAACTAATGATGAGGAAGCCAAAGTTTTTGATGTACTGAGAAGCCATACTAAAGATTTTTCTTGGGATTACAGTGACATGAAAGGAATCCATCCTAGTATATGTACCCACCACATTTATACAAGTAATGTCAAACCAATTAGACAACCACAAAGAAGAATAAATTCGCATTAAAAGACATGGTTAAAATTGAAATTGAAAAACTATTGCAAGTTGGATTCATTTATCCTATATCAGATAGTCAGTGGGTTTCACCACTTGTGATAGTCCCTAAAAATAATGGTAAGTGGAGGATTTGTGTAGATTATAGGGAGCTTAATAAAGATACTTTGAGAGACTATTTTACTCTACCTTTTTTGTTGTCCTGTGTTTTTACAAAGGTTAAATTCACTTGAAAATATGGCAACTATACCCTAGTGTCAAAATTTTTCATCGTAAACCTTCCCTGGAGCCTCTCTAGGTTAGTCTACCCCCTATGCCAGGATTATCCCCCATATAATGTCCATGTATGTGGTCCCACCCTTTCCAATGTGTAGAAAATAATAAAACAAGTTCAAAGGAGTCTTTCAAGGTAATGCATTTCAAGGTGAATCTTTCAATAGGGCTTGGGAATGGCTATTTTTAGCCTTTCTCAAGTGGCCACATATTCTTTGGAGTTGAGTTAAAGTCCTAAATTAATCATGGAGGTGTATTAATGAGCCAAGATAATTGTGAAATTTATTTAGGAAGATTTTAGAAAGACTCGAAGGTTTAAGAGCTAGTTCGAAAAAGTGGGTTTTTGAGGCCAAAGGAGATTACATCTTTGTGAAAAAGAACTCCGATATTCGGAGATGATTCTAGGAGCTCCAAAATGAGTTTGAGGTAAAAAAATATATCAATGGAAATATAATTAAATTCTTTACATTGTGATAATATCATATTTTCACAACACTTATGCAATTCTTTCCACAACTCATTCTTTTTAGGCATAATTAATAGTCTCGATCAAAAGGAAAATTTTGAGAATTTTTACAGATGAATAAGACCTTAAGACCCTCCCATAATTATAAAAATATTTTTTCAGTCAAAATAATACAAATGAGTTCCTAAAAATTCATTCGGGAGCTACGACAATGTCGTTTTCAAGTTCTTCTCCAAAGTACAAGCTCCATATTTAGCCAAAAATTTTAGTGAAATGTGTCACCGTGAGGCTGAGGTGAAATTTTAGTGTCCCCCATTTCCATTCTAAGGGAAAAAGGGGGAAAATTTTCCCCATCTTAAGCCTCATGAACCCCCAACATGACCCTAGGGAGCTACGATAAACACCTTTCTCATAATTTCTAGCCCCGCTCCAACTCCCGCATGTTTGATAAGTGTCACCACCAAGTTGAGGAAATTTTTTTATGTCCATATTTAATTTTACAAGGGGAAAAGGGGGAATAAAAATTAGCTCCCCCACCTTAAGCCACATCGACTCATCCTTTGACCCCGAAGACCTCACAAACACCTTTTGCTAGTTTTTGAGCCCCCTCTCCTCGCTCTGCATGCATGCCAAGTGTCACCACCATGCTAAGGTGTACTTTTGATATCCCCATGTCCCATTGTAAGGAGAAAAATGGGAAAAATAATGTTTCCCCCTTTCCATGCTTCCACTAAGTCCCTCATATGACCAAAAATTAGCCTTGAGAGCTCAAACTAAGCCCTTTCCTCATTTTTCCTTGCCCTATGCATGTGTGCCATGTGTCACCCCAGGGATAAGGCACACTTTTGGTGTCCCCCTATCCCATTACAAAGGGGAAAAGGGGGAAGAAAATTTCATGCCCTCCCTCTCTCCCTCTCATGCCTATATATACCGAAACTTAGTCATTTTCTCCATTCCCCCCACATTGCTCCATTTTCACTCTAACTCTTGCGACATTTTTCCGAATTCCTCCACCCTTAATTTTTTTAATTCATTCCCACATGTTATCATGATTGTGGAAAGAGTAATTTTATAAAATACTACAAATTTTAAAGGATTCGGGCACATTTTTTCATTAGATTAACTCATGTACCCACTTCGCAAAGTGAAAATTTTCGTAAGTTGCGAGACTTGTGCACAGATTGACGCAATATTTTTGCATTCATCCACATTTCCAGTGCCTTGAAGACCCAAGTGAAATAAATTACATGCACGGCCTAGATTTTTGATGGCAAGAAAACCCCAGTTTCATGCCCGTAAATTTAATAATTTTATTTCCCGCTATTCAAGATCGGGTTGAGCTAAAAATTCATATGTGAGATGAAGAAAAACCCATATCAAAAATTAGATTTCATAAAAATTTGAGGTCACAAGAACCACTTTATAAAGATAGTAAGTCTCTACACAAGAGCTTACTATAAATAACAAACCTTCACAGAGGGAAGATTTTGCAAAGGCAGAGTTTACATTGAACATTCAAAGGAACGAGAAAGGTGATCGAAGGTGTTCCAAGGTCAAAGAGGTGAAAATATCAATTTACTACAGATAGTAAATCCCCATTCCAAATAGAGAGAAGTGTCATTTTCAATCATAAAGTTCAAGTTTTTAGGGATTGAAATAGTCTTAGCTCTCTTTTAGTACTCAACTGTGGGGGACAGTAATTTCACTACATGGACCTCGAGGTTCTCAAAGACAACATGTTTGGAGGACTGAGAGAGCTAGTGGAGGAAGACATTTTCATGAGTGGAATGTATGCAAAGGTTGGACATACATTCTCAGTGTAGAGTGTGGAATTGATTTTGGCATGTTCTCAACACTACAGAATCAAGACCAGGACCATTTGAGAAGATGATGGCTTAACCATGATAGTACTTACTCCCAAAGCCATATCTCATTAAATGAAGATCCCAATTTGGAAAAATATGGCCATCATATCAAAGGAGGTTGCAGCAAAAGAGTGTACCAAAAAAAATTCATACGTTTAAGGCCTTGGTCTTGGTTCATGGTTGAAACAAGTGAGAAACCCTTCACAGGTGCCCACATCTTTCCTGCAAGGTGAATTCCACGAAGGCTATTTAGATGCAATCATCCTTCTCAATTAGGTGATAAGAGAACAAATCTCAAAGGAATTTCAATACTAGATGGCTCTCTTCATATTCATGATCATGGAAGACAAACAAAGGATTGATTGGGGATAGATCATTAGTGACAACCTACACCATCAGTTACTTCAGGTACCGGTCTCAAATAAATTCACAATGACTTCATATCTAGTGTATGCTCTCTTGAGCTTGAGACCTTTTAAAGGATTGGAACTTGCTTAAAACATATCTCCCAAGGCCCTAACATTCGAGAGATATCCTCATTTGGTTTTGAAGGAGAGAAATCGACACTTTACAAGGGTAAATGATGCCTTCATCATGTTTGTACTTAAGACACTAGAGGGGAACCTTCACTTAAGGTTGTCTCCACAAGTGGATTCTTTGATCAAGAAATATGGGTCATACTTCACACAATTTTCCACTTTCTCATACATTTGAGTTTCTGGTTATGATCTTGCTCCGCTCAGATCGCCTCGGTATCTCAACAATAAGATTGTATTATTCGAGCTTTACAGATAACTGGCACATGTTCACAATAAGCTCAAGAACTGGAAAAGGAAGAATGGATTCTTCCCCATCTCACTTGGAATCTTCACTTACAAGAGTTTCAATGATGCATCACACCTAAAAGATTCCTTCATATCCCTAAGTTTGTATTCATATACACCGAGGGCAGACTTTGACATCCGATGTGATCCAGACACTTTCCATCTCTTAGAGTCATATCATGTACCACATATCAAATATTATTGGGTAAATTTCATATACGAGTTTGATGTCGGGAATGTAACTATATACGATGATGCTTAGAAAAATGAGGAGATCCAGGACTGACATTTGGTATGTAAAGGGAATTTAAGATAACAACACAAAGTTATATGATCGAGAATATAAAGAAGTGAAGGCTTCATCTCTACCACAGTAACATGGAGTGTCCATGAGGCGTGAGAGATAAGTGAGCGGACCAAAGTTGTAATCAAAATAATGGTTCAATAAGAAGAAGGTTTCCTCCATCATGTCAAGAAGTTTCTCCACCATTCAAAGACATGTATTGCACTACTCTTCAAGAAAGGTTGTGGAGAATACTTGAGGCTTAGTACATTCCAGAGAGAGTATGAAGCATAAATTAGTGGATTCAGATCCCCCTACTACATGAGATTGCATAAGAAGGTTAGATCAAAAAGGACCTTGCGGTATAAGTAGAGCTTGAAGAGAATGAGCTAGTTTACCTCTCGGTTTCTCAACGCCACAAAGTTTCCCACCTTTTATAGCCACTCCCTGCTCCTCATGTGCAAGATCCACCATATCACCTCGAGCAAGATACATTAGTCACATCATTTTCTCGAGTATGGAATATATGAGATGTTTCCCCAGATGAAGGAAATGATCACTAAAGAAGCTCATATAGTCTAGTAGGTGATGGTCCCTAGGCTTCACGTTTTTAGTGGTGTCATAAGAAATTAGTATGTAGAAGTAGTCATGACAAAGTTAATCAATCCTATTGAAGAGATGACATCGTCCAATTACAAAATAAGCACCATTCCCCTAGGCCCAACCACTCATGAAGGAGATGTACAAAGATTCTAGGAGTCTTCCAATCACCTCCTCATGAGGAATCAAGAGTATAAGGTGAAAATTGATCAGTTGGAAGACCAAGTACAAACACTCTCCTTGTATGTGCAACACTTCATGGACCCAAATGCTTCATCGTCACTCCCAATTAAATAAGTTACCCCAATTAATAGATTCAACCCAAAGTCCATTAAGAAGACACATGCCTTCACCATGCAGGGATGAGAAAATGATAAATGGATGAACATGATCATTGAGAAAGGAAAAGTAATTATTCCAGAGTTGATCTCACTGTATAAGTACATTTGTGCCACTGCAGACAAGGTCTAGATGAAAAGGGAAGGATTAGAAAAAGAAGAAGAAAAATTAGACCAAGTTCATCCACTAGTTGTGGAGACACTCAATCCCAGTGTTGGTGATAAAAAACATATTTAATTCTCCATATGAGGACTTGTCACATGTGTGGGTGAGAACCCTTTCCTCTCATTATGAAATGTTGAATCAGGCCATTGATGAGCTGGACTCAAATGAATATCATGCCTTTAAGATGAAATACAAAATCAAAATTAGAGCACAAATCTTGAGTGACCGCCCTTGATGAAGGAATTACTGCAAATGAGTTATTGAGGCCATTTGAGGATTATGTTTAGAAAAATGTTGGGACCTCTTTTCCTTCAACAATATTACATTGGAGTCTTTATCTAAGATTAGGGACATAATTTCAAACATTGCGAGATAAACATCCATCATGATTTGTAAAGAGAAAAACATCAATTATATCTCGGATGGCTAGATCTATTCCTTGAGCTATGTATGCATTCCTCAAGTGGAGAAGGTAGCACCTATAGAAACTGATACATAAAGAGTTTAAGGGAGTGAAAATATTTCTAGTGGAGCTTAGAAAAGATAAATCGATGGAAATGTAGAATTAGAAGAAGCAAAATATTCATCAACATAGTTATCTCTCCTTCTCTCTCTTTATTTCTCTTCTCTTTTCCTCTCCCCTCCTCCTTCATACTCTTTTCCTTTCTTTGGGAGGGTTGCACCTTTTCATTTTGTCCTATTCCTATTCTATCTTATTCATTTCAATGCAACTTTAATTTTTAATGTAATAAGTCACCCTTAATTAATAAAAGGGAACTTAATTCTACACTTGAGAATATGAAAAGTCATATGTTGTAAGGGGACAAAACAAAATTCATGTTGGGGGTAGGCGAAGAGTCATTCTTAGGTCTATAAATTGTGATGGTACCATCATTTTTAAGGGTTGTCCATTTTGTATGCTCAAGAAGAGATTACTACTTGAAGTGAAGAAAAAGAGATAGAAATTTTTCTTCCATTCCCCTCCTCTATGTTTCTTCCATTTCTCACTATGTACAATTTTTCCAAAACATCAATGAAGAAGAAAGGAGTTTCTTTCCTTTTTTGATGAGAGAGTTATTGAAAATTTGTGTTCCTAATTCTACCTTGTCTGATGTAAGTAACGATTATGTGTGTGTGTGTGTGTGTGTGTGTGTGTGTGTGTGTGTGTTAAAGTATTTTAATTAATGTCTGTAGGAATTTGATTTTCTACCTGAGATATTAATCACCCTTTCTTTTCCCACTCCCTTTCCTACCTTCTCAAAAAAACCCCCCGCAAGTAATTGTAATATTTTTCTATAGGTTTAGTAGAGTGTTCCTATTAGATCCCTAGCCTTCAGGACACCATAGATTTAAATTTCACACACACATAATAATTGGAGCTACACCATTTGATAAAAGGGACCAAAAGTCTAAGAGTGTTTGTGGATACCCACCAATTTTTCCATCTAAATTTTTTTCTCACCAACAATTTTATTAACCGAGTCTTGGATAACTTAGCGGGGAAGAAGTTATTTCCTTTTCTACATGGATTTAGTGGTTACAAAAATATAAGGGGTAGTTGCGAACACTACGACAAAACAACATTCACTTTCCCTTGGGGAACATTTTCTTACAGAGTGTTACCTTTTAGTTTGTGTTATGCACCAACCACTTTTCAAAGAGTATTCTTGGCCATATTTTCTGACTTGACTAATGATTGTGTGGAAGTATATATGGACGACTTAACATTATATGGAAACTCTCTCAAGGAATATTTGGGAAATTTAGACAAAGTATTGACAAGATGTGAACAACACAACCTATCTTTGAGCGATGCTTAATGATGGTGGATGAAGGAATAGTTCTTGGGCACCACATCTCAACCCAAGGGATAAAAGTGGATCAAAATAAAATTGAGGTAATTTCAGATTTACTTGCACCCAAAACTTAGAAATATGTTAGAAGTATTCTTGGGTATGCAGGATATTATAGACGCTTCATTAAATATTTTAATAAGATTGATGCACCAATGTTTTACTTGTTATTTAAGAATAATGAGTTCATTTGGGATGAGAAGTGTAAAAAATCCTTTGAATTTATTACAGAGAAATTGACTTCATACCCAGTGTTGAGAGGACCAAATTGGGAAAAATATTTCCATATTCATAATGATGCTTCCGACAAAGACAATAGGGAAATATTGGGATAGAAAGATGAACATGGTAAAATATATGCTATCTACTATATCAAGATAAACCTCAATCCCATAGAGAAAATTGTACTACTACTGAGAAGTAATTTCTTGCTATTGTCTATGCCATAAATTAATTTCATCATTATACTATAGGGTATAATACATTTGTATAAATTTATCTTGTATTTATTGAACAAAAAAGTAGTAGGAGGAAAATCAGTAGATGGTTACTCATTTTGCAATAATTTGATATTAATATTATTGATAATCCAGAAGATCTAACTTGGTTTATGATTTCTTTTCAAGGTTAAAAAAATTAGAGAGGAGGACCTATTGATGATAGCTTTCTGGCGATGAACAAATATTTTCTATGTCTACAAATTCACCATGATTTGTTGATATAGAAAGCTATTTCGCAAAAATATTTTTTTGATGATTTTAATAACAAAAAGGAAACAATTGATTAAATAAAGTGCTAATTTTAAATGGTTAAATGGTATTTTGTTTAAATGTGGATCTGACTTGGTGCTACGTAGGTGTGTCAGAGAAGATGAAGTATATGATATCATAAGAGCTTGTCATGATGAACCTACAGGAGGTCGTTATTTAGTAAAGAGAACTACCCACAAAATCCGTGGATCTTGATACTACTAGCCTCCCCTTCACATAAATATGCAAAAATACATTTGGCAATGTGATGCATGTGAGAGGATGGGTAAACCTACACTTTGTTTAGTGAAATACCTTTTTAACCTCAACTAGTTCTTAAACCTTTTGAGCAATGGTGGCTAGATTTTGTTGGATCAATAAACCCACATTCACAAGGAAAATAATTCAACCTAGTTTTCACTGATTATGTGACTAAATGGGTATACGTACAAGATTTACCACAAGCCAAAGAAGAAGTAATAACAAATTTCTTATATCATAGAATTATGCTTAATTTTGGAGCACCAAGGAGCATAGTTTCAGATCAAGGGCCTCTGTTCATGTCTAAAATGATAAAATCCTTTGTAGAACTTTATTAGATTGATAATAAAAATCCATCTCCATACCACCCTTAATCTAATGGACAAGTGGAAGTGACAAATTAAGGGCTAAAAATTATCTTAACTAAAATAGTCAACACTTGTAGGAGAGATTGGAAAAAAACTACCGAGAAGCGGTTTGGGCATACAACACTACTTGGAATACCACTATTGAATTTTCACCATATGAACTACGTATGTAAAAATACCTTACTACACATTGAATTTGAACTACAAACAATAAGAACAACAATCAAAGTTGGAATAGAGTTGGATGGAGTAAAATAATAAAGGATACTTCATTGAATGAACTTTATGAAATGAGAATGGAATCACTTCACAAGGCTGAATTGCTCTAATAACGAGAGGATACTATGCCATGCCATACACATTAAAAAAGGAAGTTAAAGAGGGAGACTGGGATTTTCTATTCTATTCTAAATACCGAACTTTCCTATAAATCTTAGAACCAAACAGTGAGTCCATATGAAATTGAATTTTTTTGACAATGGATTTGTTTAACTCCTTCACGTAGACCGAAATACTAAAAATCTCTTGGTCAATGGCCATAGACTAAAATTTTATCATAAGCCATTGAATAAAAAAGAATTTCTACAACAAATCCAATCAAAAGGTGAAATTGAATATGAGGAAGAACCTGGTTCTTCCATCATGGTCAATCAATAAAAAAAGAATGATAATAAAGGAGAAGAATTGAAAACCAATAATGACGGTTTTCTCTTTAAAAATAAAAAAATAAAAAATAAAAATGATAATAAGGGAAGTTGAAAACCAGAAATGACGGCTTTCCCACCAAGCATGCAACCAAAACAAGAAAGTGTGATATCTTCAATTTTCAAGCAATGACCGAATTTATGTTTTTAGGACACATGGAGTGAGCAATACAAGTCACATCACTATTGAAGGTAAAAGTGCTTTATTTTCTATGTATAGGATTATTAGGAAGTTAGAAAATGTCATAATTATTTGAATGAGTGGGGAAGATCTTGGAATAAAATGTCATAATGACATTTTGAAACTTCCCACTTGAAATGATTAAATCCAATGAGGTAACGGTCATCATATGAGTTTGACAACTATCCTTTTGAGGGATGAAATGGTAGTTTCTACATGTATAGTAACATCGACATTATAGTTAACAAACTATTTGAAGTGTTATAACATATATCTTCCCCACGCCGACTCAATTCACAACTCCGAATTAAGAAGAAGAAACTCAAACCCTACTTTGAAGTGTTTGCTGGAACACCCGTTTACTAGAAAATGGGACAAATAAAGTATTATGAACTAGAATAAACTTCAATTCTACTGCAAGATAAGGAGGTGGTGGAAATATTTGAATGGACAGGATGGTTGGAGTTTATGAAGAAATTCCAGGGCTATAAGGAACCATTGATTAAAGATTTTTTTACCAATCTCAAAGGAGACAAAACAAAGGTAACAGGCAAAAAATTTCTTGTTAATACCCATCTTATTAGTAAAATAAATGGAATCCCTTGTGAAGGGACAAAAATTGGATGAAGGTATAATTTTAGGGACCTAATTCAAATATTTCATGATTAGTAGTTCTCTTTTTATTTCTTGTGTGATAGTGATTGTGTCCGCAACAACCTTGTGGAAAAGGAGCCCCTCATGTGATGTGAGACACTTTTTCTTACAATGAAATCTATTGTATCCCTTTGTTCATTGCATTTTCCCTTTGTACTTGTTTACCATGTTATTTCTCAACTTCTAACTGATACTTACTATGGTCTCCACTCTTGCATGATTTTTCACCTACTGCAAGGTGAGTGGTCAAAAATTTCACATCGCATGAACACACCTTACTGTAACCAACATACTATTTATAAAGTTCCACAAATAGGGGTTTTTTCATTGTTTTTGGGTGTTGTAATTGCATGTAGATACATTCTTGGATGAGTTAAATGTCTTGAAAACTTGTGTGTGTTATTATACCCTTATTTTCTTTCATTTCGGATGCATTTTTGGGCGAGTCGACATCCATTTGAGTTTTTTTTCCTTATGACTGTTCTACACTCTTTACTCTCTTTGAGGATGCAACATGGAGATTGTTTTTCCCATACATATGATTTATAGGACCGTTACTAAATTACAACCTCAAAATATTATTATTAGTAGGGATAACTATACACTATGAAATGCGAGCAAGGATTGTTTCCTTATTCAAAATGATCTTTATCTCTACTTGCATGGAAAAGTATCTTGCCCTAGTGTTCATGTTCATTTTGAAGACTGGTTTGAAACTTGTAGCATGGCTATTGGTAATTTGTTGATGTACATTTCCAAGACGCTCCACCATCATGTGGCACAAACAGAGTGTCCTCACACAATTTGGAGCATTATTTAGTCCTTATTTGGAAACCCTTATGATATTGTCATTGTTTCTTATTCCTCTAATATAGTTGTTTCCTCTCCTTCTTCATGTGATGATAGTTCTGCTGACATATATTTTCATGTTGTAAAATCCTTCCCTTTAGAGTCCCAAAATTTATGAATAATAGACCATCAACGGTTTAAATGAAGTTAACAACTGAGAGTCTTAGCTCACACTGCTTGAATTTTTTTGTCACATATACTAAATTGAGATTCATTGCAGGTACATGATCTTGGGATCATCACAATTTAGCCAATAAGAATTTAGGAAACACACAAGTTGCAGCTAAAAAATTGGGAGATTTCACATTGTAAGGTCCAATGGGACCAATATTATAAAGAAAACACAACTTAGGAAAATATGGATGACATGTTGGTTGCTTTTCCTTTTATGTTTGACCAAGTTTCAAAAGAAAACAATAATATTTATTATTACTACTTTATTTTGGTTGACTGTATTAATGAACATATGAGTCATGAATACTTAATTTATTGTGAATTACTATCTTTATCAAAGTTGTTACAACTTGAAGAAATTTTGGAAGTGAAAATTTTCTGTAAATTTGAATTACAGTCATGATTTTCTATACGTAACAACTTGTTATATTGGTAAATTTTTTTATCTTATTGAAAGAATGAAATATGTTGTCGAGATGATGAATATTTTTAGGTAAGAGTATGTAACATCATACCATTTTCAGTCCCAAAATTGACAACCATATAGCCAGCCAATAGACCGTCGATTGGTTTAAATGAAGTTAACAACCGAGAGTCTTAGCTCACACCGACATTTTCTGTCACATATATGTTTAATCACATGTTGGATAATGACTTTTTGGGTTTTTGATCACTTACAAGATCACCATATGATCATCATAATGTTGGAACATTAGTGTTTGATACTCCTAATCTCTGTAATAAAAAATTAAAGTTGGAAAGTATTTGTGCATAATAATTTTATTCATGTTTGTTCTCTTTCTTGGACTCTTCTTTTGGGTTGTTTGTTAGACCACTTGGCACTAGCTATGGCAAGTTATAAGTTTGTGACTTGTCTATAAAAAGTATTGATTCATTAAGCTGTGGCATATGAACATGGATAAATATACCAGTTTTAATTTGTAAACATGGAGGTAAGTGGGTTTCATTATCTCAACATATAAAATCACTTGATTAGAGTGGGTGGCATATATAAATTTTAGTCATTTTTATGTGCCCTTGTAACAACACTCTAATCCCATGTGCACCGGCCTATCATCTAGTGAGCGCTGGTGCTCACCCGAGGCATGCGTGGGTGCCAAGCCCCTCCTTTATGTGAGCATTATGAGAAGAGGATGCCATTGATAACAAATTAAATGCAGAAAAGTAAATAATCATGCATGCATTATGAAGGCATAGGATGAGTTATTATATCAATATACCCATTCAGATAAGAGAAACATCATACAAAGAGCAGATTTGAGTCATGACATAAAGAAAAGATACTAGGGTTTGCACCCATGAACAATATATTCAGAACAAAGAGATATATTTATATTGATCATAGTTCCAGTAACCACATTACATTCAAAAGGGTCATAACAAACCAAATGTATCAAGACAGACATGACTCATGTATCAGAGACCCTAGCTATGCTTCCCTTATTACATAATTTTTCATAAACCCATCCCTCTAGATATGATATCATTCCTACAACCCTCTAATGGTAACCCCAACCCTTAGAACCTCCTAATATTTTTTGCAGGGCTTCTCCTTTCATCCTCTCTGTGATGATGCTGAAGCTTCCCCTCATTGAACTCTCTCCATTCAGGTGCGTCTTCCTCTCTCTAGAGTATCTCTATAAATAGGTTTAACACCCACCACCATGCCTTCCTCTAGGAGCATATTACTTTCCAAGTGTCCATGTGGTCCTCCAATGGAGCATGCTTCTTCTGATATGAGCTCTCCACTTTTTGCAATGATGTCTTTCAAGAATGTTCTATGCATGGAATATTCTTTCCTTGACCACCAAGTCACTAGGCTAGCACCTTATCCACTCAAGCACACCTAGTTGGGTCATGTTTTTCCTCGGTGCTTCTTAGAGAGATTAATATGGCTAAGTCATGAGATCCTTTGTTCTTCCTTGCACATGCACCGTGGTTTCTACTAAACCCTTCTAAAACCCATGTCTTGCACATTTTTCCCCGAGTGCCATTCTTATTTACTAGTCTCATGTGCACACGTGCCCTTTGGTACTTAGCCAATATTTTGAGGCCCAAAATCACCCCACACTAAGCTTGTTCTTCGTCCCGGAAACATCCTCTCTCCAAAGAATAAAGAATGGTAGGAATTTGAATGGTTGGAATAAATAATGAAGGAATGAAGAATGAGAAGTGGAATAAATAAAGAATGGAGGAATGAAGAAGAATCTTTTTATTGCTGAAGAATGAGTCAGAAATCCTACCTTATATCTACCTCAATATTTTCCTAGGCATCCACTTCATACTACGCATGTTGACAGAGGTCACCTACTAGGGTGCTTACCTCATCAAAACTTAGTTAATCATCTTTAGAATTTAGCATACTCACAACTTCTTCCAATTGTTTCTTGAGGTCGTCCAATGCATCCATTCCAGTAGGTGATCTAGGGATATAATTCCTTAAGACAATTTTTGATCAAGCCCCATAAGGTCTCGATGGCTTCGAATTCTTCTCTACTTCGGCTAGGATCTTATTTTGCTCTACCCTATTTCCCTTATTCTTCTCCTGAAACTCCTTGAGATCTGCCTCATGTGTAGTGAATAGAATGCTTGCTACTCTATCTTTGTCAAGTATAATTGTCATAAGTGACTTTATCTATCTGCGTGACAACCTTTATAGTGGAAAAGATCTTAGTGTATTGAGTGACTATCTCCATAACCTTTTTATTTTCCTCTTTCTCTGACATGCCAGTGCCTCTTCTGCTGACTCTAAGGTGAGTGGCCACCTTTCCATCGTAAGGATGCAAGTCAAATCTTCCAGGCATTACAAGGTTGACTCGTATTTTTGTTCAAGCGGGTTTAGATCTGGATGCTTCAAGACAATAACATTTGTAATCATCTCAATTTTATTATATACCTCATGCACCTTTGCCTTTTCCTCCCTTAGCTCGCACCTTAACTATGTGCTGATCAGCTCTTCCTGCTTCAGATCCTTGCTCTTTTCAATGAGCTCCTCATTTTCTTCTCCAATTCTCCTTCTAGGAATCTCACCCTGTCATTCCTCCCGAAGAGTCTTGCCTCCACCTCAACCGACACCTTGTTGAGTGCATTACAGACTGCTCATCAGAAAACTGTTGAGCATTCACCAATAGGTTTATTCCTTTGTTCTCTGGTACCTTCATCAGTGCCCCTTGGCTTACTTCAAACTCAGGTTCATCGACGTGGGACTAAAATGCCCAAGATAACATTTTCCTGGTTCGGGGGTACGCACCCTCTTCCTCGAATGAAGACCATGCAATGAGTTGGTCTATAGGCATAGTACTCTAGAAACACACGTGTAATACCTTATTTGGGTCGTTAATGTAGCTCATCCCTTTCCTTTGTGCCACTATCACACCTTTTCCTCCCGTGCGCGCTGATTTTGGAAAGCTCACTGCTAGGCTGGGATCTCCACCCATGCTTCCATACTCCTTCCCTAAACTTTCCTCTATTTTCTTGAGTATCTCATCAACGCTTTTCTCCACTTCCTACTCTACTAGATTTTCTATTATGCCCGCTACTTCTATTTTCGCGACCTCTTCTATCTAATCCTTAGTGAGGCTGGGGTCCTTTGATCCTTAGTATTTAATTCTTCACTCTCCCATTTTCCTTGAGTTCCTTACTCTTTTCCACCTTTTTCTTCACTTCTTTCTTCCCGTGAGTTGTTAATATTATACACGATATGATTTTGAAATTCTTCATCCTCACTCGATCCAGAGGATCCTCACAGAGAAACACTGATTTAAGATCTTCTCAGAAAAAGTTGCAATCATTTTTAAAGCGTGGATAAAAATTATACAATTCTTTGATATCTTGTTTGCAGGAAACAGAGCTTGTTTGCAAAAGTTATAGCCTGCTGAAATTTTCGGGCAACTGGAAAAATTTGGAGTTTTGTGTAGGTTGGACATGTGCACACTCACCAAGTGTTTCAATTATATTATGACACGTGGAAAATTTGTGTGACAAACTAAAAGTGGTTTTTGGGAATACCGGTCTTGGACACTCGTTCACAGAAAAATGGACCCCACTATTTACTGGCTAGGGGCCCTTAGCTAGGTTTGACACACTCGATTATGGAGGGGTGTCTTGGCCTCCTTCTCATATTATCACTATACCAACTTGTGTATATATATTCCTCTAAATGCATTTTTTCTATGCATGTGGGACTAATTGATATGCCATTTAAACTATGCAATTAATTAATAAATACTTATCCCACACATTTTCCATATACCACGCATTAAATCCCAAGTTATACGCTATTACCAAGTCAATAAGTAATTAAATATTACTAATTGAGGCACAAAACTCCACAAAACAAGGCCAAATATCCTCCATGTGCCAAAAATTGGCAATACAAACCACCACGCTTAACATAAGGTGGCTCTTAAGCCAATCAATACATGCACCGCTCCTTATCTTAAATGCTTTCCTCCTTTCGCGCACCCACAATGTGGGATAAATCTCTACAAATCCACCTAAGGAGAAGGAGAGGGAAGTGGAGGGGATTTGAACCACTAACCTCCCATGAAAAATTTTAGGTGCCTAACCGTTGAGCCAGCCATTGCTTGGAAACATTATAAAAGGAGCTTTATTGTATTTGAAGTGGCATTCGAGTCTGTGTAAAATATTGAAATGCTCATAACTTGAGCTAGGGAGGGAATTTTGAGATGAAGTAAAAAGTGACTACTATTATTTTTGGTAGAGAAACATGATGAGAAGATCAGATTATTGTAGAAATATTTATAAAGATTTATTTTCAAGATTATAATAGATTGGTCCCATTCAACCGAACCCGAGAGACGTAGGCCACAAGTGCCAAACTCCGTTATCAATTCTTGTGTCAAATTTCTGGTGATTCATCTCTTTATCTTCTATTTTTACACAGTACTTTAAGTTTTAATTATTTTATTAAAAATACAAAAGGATATAATGCTCAATCTTTACATCGAAAATTAATACAAAGCAAAAAAATGTGTGTGCACAATTGCTAGTTAAATTTGATTTTCGGATCACTCACTTTGTCATTTCTTTCACCCCTATAGGCCTCCAAGCTCTTCGTCTCTTCTAAGTTTTCCTTCTTTGATATCTTCTGCTTCTTCTTAATTGGGGATTCTTCTTCTTCTTCCTCTACCAGTAGGTGATTCCTTCCTTGGAGAATCTTCTTACTCTGACACCTCTTCCTCAGGTGTCTTTTCCTTCTCCTTCATGGGATACTTCTTCCTACGAGTGTATGTGCTTGGCTTGGCACCTGCCTCTAGCATTCCCACAGATTCTGTTTTCTACACACTTGGTGATTTCTTCTCTGGTGCCTCTTCCCTCTCCCTTTTCCTTGATGCGACCTTCTTCCTACTAGTGGGATCCTCTAGGATGGAGACATCATTCTCCAAGTAAGCACCCTTTTCATACTTGGGCATAATGCGTAAGTATACTCTTGTTGCGGTTCTTCCAAAAATTGGAAACATCATGGGTTTTGTCATGTGCATCTCATGGGAGACATAATTATCCACATAAGCACACTTCTTGGGGTATACAAGATTTCTCCATAAGTCATGGTGGTCTTGGTCCACCTCGCTAAGGTTGAACCTTAATATTTTAGCTTCCTTGAAGTGGTTGACCCTTGCTTGGAAATATTGTGCAATGAAAGAGAAAGGTAATTTACATAATGGGCTCTTGGTCCCATTTGATAGAGTGAAGATGCCAATGCAAAATTGCTGATAGAAAATGAACTTAGCTTCTCCATCTACTAGTGTTGGAAACTATTCAGGTATCCTCCACTCAACCCCGAATGCATCGCACATTCGCTTGTACCATTTCTCTAGGCATGCCTTGTGGGCAGCCATCATGGTGTTGCATGTGTATTTTTCAAACATCTTCATGGGGGTAATTCATCTAGATACTCCCATACAATCTTCTCTGGCCCATTAGGCACTTCAATTTATGAGATTACGATGGTGAGAAGAACATTGCCAAACATAATCTTATCTCCTTCTTGCATGGTGCTTGATGATCTCTTCTGCAATGTAGGCAGGACAAGTTATAGATGGTTCCTTCTGAAATTTTCCGACACACATTCAACCAGGCCTTGTTTACCTATGTCCACCTCTCTTGACCATTCAACTTGGTTACTAGGCACACGACCATCCTCATCACTAGGTTGGAGATATCAGGGATGTCAAAGTAGTGAGACCCCTTCTTATATTCATACTCCTCCATGGTCTTCTTAATAGCCTCTTTATCCTCTAGGTCATCATCTAACAAATCTCCTTCACAGATCAAGCCAAGAAAACTTAGAGATGAGTTGGGGAGTTATGCACATTCTGCAGCCCATAAAGTAGAAGTGGTCCTTGTGCACACATGACATCAACCATTGGTATAGCCACTTGGGCTTGCAAAAATGGGGCAACTCATAAAGTTGCAGCAACCCAACCTTATCCAATTTTACCTTCACCTCATCATTGTAGATTGGCATCCCTTTTGGTGTCCTCTTATCTATTGGATGAACCATCTCTAATGCCATCTCCTTCTCTATGGTACTTGTGTGATGGTTGTAGTCACTCATAACCATATTCCTCACATGGGATACCCATTCTTTCCCAAGTAACACTCCATCTAGGTATTACATCTCCACATACCACTCCTCATTGAAACTAGTGGTGGTAGTCTATTTTCATTTTCCCTTGCCCTTCTTTGGTGAGATGGCTACCTTCTTTGGTGTTATTTTCTTGTCGGACTAAAAAAAAAAAAATTCCTCCTTGCTCCTCTTCCTTTCTCTTCTCAAATATATGGCTCAACTTCACGAAAAATACTTCTATTCACATGCCCTAGCTATAGAACCCTAACTTGGAAAGCCCTTCCACAAGATGGTGTACTCTTTTGAAACCTCCCTACGCCCGTGTACTCCATCCATGCTAGTTCACAAATTAACCTAGTTACGCACTCAGATTTCTATGATTCTTCCTTCATACAAATATTTTTTGTGGATGCCCTAGTTCACAAGAGCTCTTCAATCTCGTAATAGTAAGGTAAATAATGATGTTCCTAACCCTTTACTTATAGACTTTTATCTATCTCTCATGATCAATGCTCCACCTAGTAATGTACTTAACATTAAATGAATCTTTTTTCCATTGAAGCCACTCTTAAGTGCTCTTACCCACGCACCCAATCCTGCGTGAAAAACCTCTACAATCTTCTGGTGCACAAAAATCCTCACCGATCAAGACACTTACATGTGCGTCTATAACTCCGAAGGCACTTCTTCTATCTTTGACCTGATTTTTTCCCTCACCTACCTCATGTTGTTCCTACACTTCTCATCCTTTGTACATGGTCTTTGTAAAGCCTTCTTGACACCAAAATTTCTCATCCACCTTTTTCCACGTACGCTCTCCTACCTTACACACTTTTTATCTTTTAACTTGGGCCATTAAAACACAACTTTCACTTCTAGCCTCTATTTCACTTCGCTCTACTCCACCCCACACTAAAACAGATCGTGGCCCTCTGCACATACACAACCCTTGAAAGTAATGTGGTTACCAGTGCACAAGGTGCACAAAAAACACAATAGAAAGGAACAAACAATGAGAAAGGGAAACACAAGGGAAATTCTAGGCTAAATGGCAATATTGCCTTATTTACAAACACAAGACTTATTTATAGTAGGGCTTCACCTACTCCCACCGAAATGGCCTAATAGTCTTATCCCATCTAGCGCTTATAATCGACAAGTTCCTAGATGAAGGATGTACAAGATGATGTATGCTCCCAACCAATGGACTTTCAACTTCCTAGGATGACACATAAATTTAGAGTCATATAAAAAAACCATCTAACCAACCTCAAATTGTTTGTTTTAGATATGACGATTATGCCATGTTGTTTATCTTTCCTTCCTTGTCCTTTGACTCCATCTAGCAAGTGATCACCTTTCGTCTAGCTACATTAATTTATGAATCTTCTCCTCAAGCACTTGTTCATCAACCAATCCTCCTGCGCACACTATATGTAGTTATGGTAGCATAAATTCAATTAGTAAAATAGCCTTTGTGATAAATACCAATTGAAATAGCGTGGATTTGTTCAACCTCTTGTAGGTTGTCTGTATGCCCATAAGACAACTCGATACCTTATCATCCCAATCTTGTATTCTCACATCACAAACTTTAGTCAAAGCATGACTTAGTATTTTGTTAAATGCCTCAACAGTTCCATTTGCTTGGGGATGATAAGGGGTGGTCTTGTGATGGACCACCATAAATTCTACTAAAAAGATCCTGACCGTTTCATTTAAAAAAATGTGTATCCTTGTCACTAGTCGGGCTTAAACGACATCCATACCTGTGATTATGTTCTCCCGTAAAAATATGAGTTGCTGCTATTGCTATAGTGCAATCCTTTGTAGGTGTTGCCTCTGCCCATATTTTCAAGTAGTCAATGCAAGTGATGATGTAACGTGAGCCAATCCTCCACGTGGTAGGTGAAATAGGTCCTGTAAAGTCAATTTCCCATTTTTCAAATGGTTATGCACTCGACTATTGGTCTTAAGGACATATCATCCCTCTTTCTAGGTTTTGCAAGGAGCGACAATGGTCATAGGCGTGAAAACTCAATACTCTTGGTAGATACTATCCCACCAAATACACCTAAGTAGAATCTTCTTTGCGGTTGCATTTCATGCATAGTGTTCTCCCGCAATCCCACCATGTGCTTCTTCCATAATTATAATGTGCTCATGTTCTAATACACATCAGCGCAAAACCTCATCTTAGCCTAACTTGTACAAATCTCCACTAATTAACATGTAGGGTGTGGCATGTATAACTAATTTCTTTCTCTCCAAATAATTCATTGCTTCCGATGCCACACCTGTTTTAAGAAACACTGCAATACCCTCTAAGTGATAGGGTGCGGGCCGTAACCTAAATAGTTGCACGTCTGACATGGTATCCTCAATGCTTTTCGCATCCTCCCCAGAGCCAATCCTTGATAAATGATCGGTCTTGAATTACTCTTTTTTAGTTTTACCATAGCTGAAAACTAAAATTCTTGAAATAATAGGACCCAATGGAATATGTGCCCTTGTAAAATGGGCTTATTCACCAAGTAATTCAATACCATGTGGTCCATGTAGAATATGAATGGTGTTGCTAGCAGATACTACCTGAAATTATGCAATGCATAGATCATTGACAGAGCCTCACGCTCAGTAGTTGTGTAATTCTATTATGTTGGTGTCAAATTTCTACTTACAAAACAAAGGGGTGATCAACAATCCCCTCACTAGGTTTTGTTAGTATTGCTCCAATGGCTATCCCTGAGGCATCAACATGCACATGGAAAGGCTTATCCCAAGAAGGAAAGTGTAATATGGGCGTAGTGACAAGCCTATCCTTCAAAGTGTCAAATGCCAAATGTTGTGCCTTTCCCTACTAAAAGGCACTCTTGTGTTTTAGAAAATTTCCAATGGCGCGGTGATCTTGGCATATCCCTTGATAAATTTCTTGTAGTATCCCGTATGTCCAAGGAATCCATGCACTGTGCTTTGACTAGTAGGCTTCTCTAATCCCACAATAACTACAACTTTGGCGAGATGCACAAGCAAGCCTTCCTTACATATAATATGCCCCAACAGGGTTCCAAATGGAGTAGTAAAACACACTTCTTAATGTTGAGGGATATCCTCAACTACCGACATCTCTCAAACATTAGCCTCAAATTGTCACAATGATATTTTACTAGTCCATAAACAGTCCAATCATCCAGGTAGACTTGTAGAAACATATTAATGAAGTCCTGAAATTTTTGTACCAAAATGTGTAAGAACATGACAGTACATTATAAAATCCAAAAGGCATGACCGTGTAGGAAAAGCTTCCCCATTCAGTGGTGAAATTCATCTTCTTCTGGTCTTCCTTTGCAATCCTAACTTGGTGATACCTTGAGAACCCATCCATGAAGGAATAGACCTTGTGCCCGACTACTCCTATAATTTCTTCAGTGAAGGGGGTTGGAAAAGGATCAATGACACACACTTTGCATTCAGGTCCATGTAATCAACACAAATCCTTATCCTTCCATCCTTCTTAATGCTTATGACCATTGGAATTACCCATTCTGATTCCTCCACAACTTCAATGATGCTGAAGCAATCGTGTTGTCTATCTCTTCCTTGAACCGTCGCGCGCAGTAATTCCGATTTATCCAATATGGCCTCTTCCGGATCGGGCACACACCTTCCTTCAACTTGATCCTCATTTCCCCCAAGGAGTGGTGAACAAATTTAAGTTCATGGTACCCGTGTGGGAACAATTCCTGAAACTCACGCAAAGGTCAATGATCTTAGAAACCTCTTTCTTTGACCAATAATCCCCAATGATAGCTTCCTTAGGTTCTACCTTTGAACCAATGTTAACCTTCTTTGTTTTCAAGGGCTCATGGTAAGCGTGCACTCATTCATCAACACTATCCATGACTTTTTGTGTACCTTCAATATGGTTAACATCAAAACTCTCTATCTCTTCACCATCTATTACGTAGACCATATTTCCTTTTTCATTTTCCATGCACGCACACTCAAGTTGTATCTCCTCTGATTCTTCCTCCTCAAAGCATATCTCCAAACTAGGTTCACCTAATAAATCTAGTATCCTATCCTCCACCATAGCACTATCTCCCATTGTAAGGTGCTTGACAACCTACAATGCCTTATCCACTGATGGCTTTGTAATATGATAATCAAAAGCTTGAATGAGATCAACCGCCAACTCCTATGAATTCCATGTATGACGGAACCTCTCCGAGTGAATGTACCATGTGTGTGGACAACCTTGTAAGGTGGAATAAAGATTATGCACCCATAAAGAAGGTGGAAAAGCTTCCATGCCTTCCATACAAGAATTCTCACACGCTTGGACGTGAAATGAGGTAGGTTGTTTTCCATGGTAGTCTTGTATGATAGTGGGCATGTTGCTTCTAGAGAACCTAACAAAGAATGTGAATCTCACCTCGTGCCACTCTAGAAGGCTATTGTGATGTGTTTCCCACCAACATGATGTAGTCCCGAGAAGGTTATAACTAAGCATCCCTCTTCTTTTATCCTCATTTCTCCACTGAGCCTCCATCTCCCGTAAGAAATCATCAAGGTTGGCTCCTCTAGAGTAACTTGGCAACTTCTTCCCTCTCAAGTGCTTGACTGAGTGTGCCTTTGTTACCCTTGTCATAGAGCCTCTTAACTGTCACCCAATTAAATCATAAGTCATGTGCACCCAATTTTCACATGATATACTACCTGTATCACTCATAGACTAAGCATATTCAATGAATAACCACTTCAATAGGATGAATTACTTTAGGGTCCTTGACAAAGTGCAAATAGATTATGTCAAGGAATTCCTCTCCCAAGGGCTTAGTATAGGGCGTTGAATTCCCATATGTTAAAGGGATGATAACCCATTCTTCCTTGTTCTCAAAACTGACATACCCTTTGTTAAAATATAGGTCATCATTATTTTTGTAACTTCGTGGGCACCCAAGTAATGCTAGAAATTTATCCGCCTCAGCTAGCACTAAGACTTTGAAGTCTCCAGTGAACTTTTCCCCTTGAATAGTGATAATGACATCCTTCAAGACACCAATGAGCATTACCTTCACCTTGTTTTCCATATACAACACATTCGAAGATGGTTGTAATGGGGGTATTCCCATTTGATGCCAAATATCTAGAGTGAGAACATTGACCTTTGCACCCATGTCAATCAAAATATTCCTCAGAAGCCAACCATCTACAAAAACATTAAAAGTTATCTCTTTGTCATAGTCAAGGCTGTGGGGAGGAAGGTTAGCATGCATAACATGCCTCTCGTGCCTCCTCCGGTGCATGGTACCTTCTCCCATAACCATTCTCCTAGTAAGGGAATGCTATTCTCTTGGCTTAACATCTTATATACTTCCCTAACCTCATCTAGATCCTTCTCATGGAGCCTTAGCATTATTCCTTTACTCTAACTTCCTTAACCGCTCCTTCGGGGAATTGGATCTTTCAATGTAGGATTCGAATCACATACATGGTTTCTTGATACACTTTTTTATAATGAGTAGGGTCTGGATACTTTCCATGCACCACCTATTATCGAATAACCAAAGTGGCCTTTGCCTTGGTACTTATCTCGCGTGTGTAACCTTAGCTCGTGTTGTAACTAGTACCGGTTCTAGTTCTGACTCACGCACCACCCTTGGCATCCATTGTGAATCAACCTTCCTCACGCATACCATCCCGATGCATTTATCTTTCTAGTGCTTTCTTTGCTCATGTGCTCAAAAAAAATCTAGGAACTCCTCATACTTGTGCTTCTTTCTACACCACGAGCATTGTAATAGATTAGGGCACTCGCGCTTGTAGTGCTTTGTGGATCCATAGTTGTAACACATCCCACGTAAGAACTCACTTCTTCCTCCTCTGTGGTTACCACGACCACAAAATCCTCCTTGAAAGCCAATCCTACATGCTCCTCCATCTCGTGCGTCTTTCATAATGATGACCATCATCCTTGGAACTACTTATAAGGCTGGTTTGGAGTAGACCAAAATCGATGGCATCATGTATTTGGTCAATAAACCTACAATACTTGGTGTCATGGGTCATAGAGGTATAAATATTGCAATAGAAAGACACATTCTTACGGATCACGTGTTGTAGTAGTGGACACATACTTGCATCATGATCCCCGTGGTAAATCTCACATCCCACCATCATGGCATGTACTGACCTTTGAGTACAATTTTCCTTTGTGTGCCCCTCTCTCTCACACTCCATGCACCACGAGACCACGTACTGCGAGTCTCGTGTGCCGAGTTCACGATATTTTTTCTTTTTTATTAGATTAGGTAAAAATAGGGATTAGCTCCCAGGGGCCAGAAAAAGAGAGGAATGCAACCAGAAAAAAAATAGGAAAAAAAAACCGAAAAGGGGTCCTAGAAAGATGAGTTAAACAGGCTTAACTCTTACATTGTAGGATCTAGACCCCAAAGAGGACAAAAAAGACCTAAAAGCAACATGACACCACAGTTTTCCAGTAGTCCGCACACCATTTAGAGAACAAAAACCTCTGCAACAAGCAAAAACCACCAGAGGCCCCAAGCCAATAGCAGCCATCCTGGATTCTAGTACCACCTACTCCTCCTCCGAGCTACTTATGCGAAGGTTGAATCTCCTCCTTTTCTTTTCCCCTTCAATCCCCTCCACTCTGTCAAGTAGAACTTTAACCTGAATCTCTAGCTTCTTCATTCTGTGTTTTATCTGGACCTGATCTGTGACCATCTTCTTGAAATGTTGATGATGTTTAGAATGGACTCCCTTTGCCCCTCATTCATGTCCTCCATGGATTTTAGGACCCCTTCTAAATACAACATCTTCCTGCTCCATTCTTCAAATACAATGGGGTCTCCCACACATTCATTCTTCCTCAAAGCACTGGCTTCCCCAACACCACCCTCATTTTTGTCTTTATCTTTCTCATTCCCCTAGAGGATACCCTTACCCACTTTCATTTTAGTTAGACACTCCAGAGAGTAATATCATCTTCCTCGGCTTGCTCCTCTAGGGCCGTTGTCAAAGGATAATCCAGAACCAGCTTTCCATTCTCAACTAGAAGAAGAATGCGTATTTTTTCTAACTACTTGGCCTTTACATCAATTTGAGCCTCAAGGAAAGGGCTAACACTAGTATCTACACTTCCAACAACCTCAATGCACAGGGCAAGCCTCCAAGGCCTCATGTGGCTCCATGAATGTCTTGTATGAAAGTGCTCTCCTAAATGGTGTTATCAATCCTCCAAAAAACCACTAAGCATGTTGAGAAGGATGAATATCATAAGATAGTTTTGACAAGAGAGTCTTAAAATGTGCATCATATTCCCACACACTCTCTGCCATTCCTGCTAGATCTCTTTCAAAGTGCTAATGCTCTTCTGCTCAAACTCAAGGATATGGAATTCAACTAAGAAGGCATTTCATAGTGTGGTGTAATCTACCACCATTTGATGGGGGTCATACTTTCGGTACTAACTATGTATGCGCTCCCACAACACCGTTGCTAAATGACTTGCCTTTCATTCCGAGGTAGTGATCCCCTTCGCACACCATAGTAGATCACACTTATGCACATGCTCTGCAACATCCTCAACACCCTTGGAATATGGAAAATGTAAGGACATCTCAAAAAATACTTGCAGAGGTGGCTAAGGTCCTTATCCTCCTGATCCAAAACCTTGATTCCCTCCGGTGTTTCCTCCACCACCGATCTAGATCCAACAGTCCTATCCCTCCCTCCCGATCCTTTAGATCCACTATGTCTTCTAGATCCTATTCCACCGTGATCCTCCTCGTATAGGCTGGTAATGAGCCCAAAGTGGCTGCACCTAACATTCCTAATGTTCCACTGAACTATGTGCCAACGGTTTGTGATATTACTCCACTACTAGACATATATCCTGCACCACTCCCAGACATAATACCCAAAATTTATGTACTTGCACTTTGCCCAAAAATCCCTCCAAACACGAAATTGTTTGTGTGGCCATAGATGTCCCAAACAAGAAATTATACCTCCTAGGTGCATATTAGTCACTTCCACTGATACTAACTAGGTTAACAATACTTGTTTCTTGATTTGGAAAAATAAACACCAGGGGTTAGTCACTAGGTGGGTTTAGATGCATGATGACGACTCTCCTTTCTCCATGTGACCAACTCTCATCAGAAGATGAAGGGGTTTCTCTCCCATGCTTACAAGATGGGGTAACAATGACTCGATCGGGTTCCACGTCCTCTGTGTAAACCTCAATTCCTTCTCGCAATGTTTACCTTCATATATCCATCACTCCCGTAACCTCACATTATATAGCCAACTCCCTTTCACATGATTCACTATACTTGAGCTATCTCTCCTCTCTTTCTTTTTCATCCACAATTTCTGTCATCTTCCTCCACCCTAGCTTCCTTTCCCAACACTCAGAGAAGCTTATCCAGCCATAGGGAATGCCTCTAAACTTAGCGTAATGATCAATATCTTCATAGCCAATAGGATAGCTCATAAAAATATCCTCTAGGATCCCTTAGGAACTAAAAATCAATAACCTCTCGTACAATAATACGCAGAAATGACATATTCCAGGTATAAGTGGTCATCATTCTTCTCCACCAAAGTGATCAATAACATGTGTTCAAGTCGGATCCACATCTTGTAGCCTCTGGTAATCATCTTGGGTCCACACGCATGATCTATAGTACCAACTTGATCTGATGCATATGTTGAGAGCCATTCATATAATTCTAATGGAAAACAATAAAAGAAGGTCTCATATAACTCATGATATAGGTGTTCTTCTACCCATTTGTGTGCATAAAACTTAGGTACTCATCCTTTGTGCTTTTAAACCATGCTTCAACACTTTCTAAGGTCAAGCGATCTATCATCACACATCATTCTCACAACAGACTCAAAAATAGGTCCCGACAACGGAACCAATATGTAGTCATTTTTATGTGCCCTTAGAACAAAAATCTAATCCCATGTGCATCGACCTATCCCTTAGCGGGTGCTTGGGGCTCACCCGAGGCACATGCGGGCACCGAGCCCCTCCTTTATGTGAGCATTGCGAGAATAGGATGACATTGATAACAAATTAAATGTAGAAAAGTAAATGATAATACATGCATTCTGAAGGAATATGATGAGTTTCTATATCAATATACCCATTTAGATAAGAGAAACATCATAAAAGAGTAGATTTGAGTCATTACATAAAGAAAAGATACTAGGGTTTGCACCCATGAACAATATATTCATAACAAAGGCATATATTTATATTGATCATAGTTCCAGTAACCAAATTACATTTAAAAGGGTCATAAAAAACCAAATGCATCAAGACAAACATGACTCATGTATCAGAGACCCTATCTATGATTCCCTTATTACATAGATTTAATCGGACCCATCCCTCTAGATATGATATCATTCCTATAGCCCTTTAATGGTAACCCCAACCCTTAGAACATCCTACTCTTTTCTGCAAGGATTCACCTTTCATCCTCTTTTTGATGATGCTAAAGCTTTCCCTCATCAAACACTCTCCATTCAGGTGTTTCTTCCTCACTCTAGAGCATCTCTATAAATAGGTTTAACACCCACCACCATGCCTTCCTCAAGGAGCAGATTGCTTGCCAAGTGTCCATGTGGTCCTCCAATGGAGCATGCTTCTTCTGATCCGAGCTCTCCACTTTCTGCAATGATGTCTTTCGAGAATGTTCTACATGTGGAATATTATTTCCTTGACCACCAAGTCACCAAGATGGCACCTTATCCACTCAGAATGCCTAGTCGAGTCATGTTTTTCCTTAAGTGCTTCTTAGAGAACCGAATATGGCTAAGTCCCGAGATCCTTTATTCTGCTTTCCCCGCACACCGTGGTTTCGCTAAAACATTCTAAAACCCCTATCCTATGTGATTTTCCCCGCATGCCCTTCTTCTTTATCTTGGTCCCACGTGTACTCAACCAATATTTTGAGGCCCAACACACACACACACATAAGTGGTTTTTGTCCTTCTTTGTATATTAAGTTGTGTGGTATATATTTAAACCTCACTTGGATTTCATACCATGTATAAAGGTTTATAGCTATTATGGCATATTACATTGTGGGGCATTAGTGACTTGGAAAAAAGGCTTGGAAAGTATAATTCAAACCATGTTAGTTTAATGCAAAGTTAAGTGTAAGGAATATGTGACAGGTGGAAGAAGCATTAAGAGGTTTTGGGTTTAATGGAGATCCATGCATGGCCAAATCCTTGGGAATGGTTAGATTCACCGAGAATCCAACCCTAAACATGGTCACCTCCTTTCCATTTGATTAGTATATTTTTTACTCTGAGCTATTTTAGGGGGTTTTCAAAGGTAGTGGATTTTTTTTCCACTATGCACATTTTTCAGTCATGAATGTAATTTTGGAAATGGATAAAGAGGAACTCTATTTCAAAAGGGAATGTTTGGATAAAATTATTGTTGTTTTTTATTTCTGGAGAAGATTACAGGAAAAAGGAATTCGAGTTGAGCAAAAAAAGTGGAAGTTATAGTGATGAGCTTCTCCCTGATACTCTAAATCATAATGGTTATATTTTGTTAATAGTGTTATGAGTTTTTGGTGAGTTTGGTTTTTATAACACAATGTTTACATTCAATTATACATTATTTGGGGTGTTTTATGTGCTAGTTTTTATAGAAAAAATGTTTTTATTGGGTTATACCTGTCTATTTGGATTGCATGTTGAATTTGCATACATATTTTTGAGTATAAGTGTTATAATGCTTACTGGGCATGCGTATTTTTATGAGAAGAAATATTTTATGGCTTGACTATATTTTACTTTTTGGGCATGCATTTTTGTGTGAAGGGAATGAGTTTAAGAGTTTTTGGAAATTATGGGATGTGTTTTATTTTAGGTTATTGTATTTTTATAAAGGAAGCAAATATGAGTTCCCATACTATACTACGTTCTGGTTTGTGTATTTTTATATGAAGAACAAATATGAGTATCCTAGTTTGGAGCTGTGTTTTAATGTTTAGAGTCATTATTTTCTAGCAGCAATTTGATTATAAACATAACGGGTCGACATGTTATGGTTATGGTGGAACAATGTATGCGCATATTCTAAAACAAGAAGCTACTGATTTGATTGTCTCCTTATGTGTGTTTGTTTCCCAATATTGGGTATGCAAAATGGAGAGAGCATGAAGGTGCTTGATTATTTGTTTTCCTTTATGGGTACGAGTCTTGTACATGATATTAAGACTAGTATGTGTCCTTATGGGTCTGAATATTTATGAGATATTTTTATATTTTTTCTTATTTTTGGATTTGAATGACTTGTAGGAAACTGAGTGTTTTAGTCATATGATCCTATAAATAGATAAATGTTGTACTCGATATTGTACTTGAATATAAATTTGGTTTGGTTGAATAATGAAACTATAAACAATTTTTGGAATATTGTTGTTACAGAAAAGTGATTTTGGGATTGTAGATATTGATGTTTTTGCGTATGAATCCATAACCGAGGGATTGTAGAAAAGTGTGAATAGTCTTTATAAGTCTATTCTAGATTAATTTAAAGGATTATTGTGAATTACAAGTTGAAGGTAATTATTTGATGATTAAATACAATTCAATATAAAATAAAAGTAAACTTGATTAATGTTGAGTTGTTTTGGTTTGATATAAGCTAATGATGTTATATTTTCAATTTAATTTGTCTAGTTTTAATTAGTAAGTTGATTTGATATAGTATAGGGAAAAACCTTGTGAGTTTTTATCATTATATAATGATTATGATATAGACAATGAGTGACTTGACTCATGCGAGGTCTCTTAAATCAACCCATACATATTTCTCTCTCTAATAGATGTATAAGTAAATAAGAGAAGCATTGACGTGAACACTACAAACTAATTTATAACTATTACATTTTATTAGGACCTTGCAGACATATTTAAAAAGGATAAACTTAATAAGTTTCTTATTTGTATTAGATGATTTTGAGCAGTAAAAAATTGACGGGAAGGGCATATGACCCTAATGTATAATCCCAAATATGGATTTTGTTGATTTTATAATGATGAAAGTTGGTTTTACAACCTTGAGTGATTTGTGTTGATTAAGAACTTCTTTGATTAATTAAAAATAAATGGTCTATTTAATCGGGCATGGTATATGTGAGTAGATATTATCTACGTCCCTATTTTTAATAGCTATATCTTAGTATAAACTATTGTTGGTCTAATAAATTAAGTACACCCAAGATCTTTAGATGTATTATTAAAGAATTACTTAAATCCTTCACTTAAACTAGTCTTATGATTAAATAAAAACAGTAGAAAGAATGTTGTTGGATAAAATGTTTATCATGGAAAAATGGTAATTATCATCAATGAATTATGGAGTATAATGTATATGGCCATAAATAATAATATAAATTATACTTCATAATATGAAGGTTTGATGTCCTCCCCATGGTTTTTGCAAATTGAATTTTGATGGATCCTCCAAAGGTAATCCTAGATTATCGGGGGGTAGGGTGTATTATTAGAGATGAGTATGGGAATGTTTTGGTCACAGGTTCCTTTCCTTTGGAGGTTGGTACCTGCTACTTAGTTCAATCTCAAGATTTGATGAAAGGAGTGAAACTAGTAGTGGCTTTGGGTTACGAGCGTTTCTTCATCAAAGGAGATTCTCAAGTTATTCTCCATTCTATTCGGAAAGGGAGTTTGGAGAATTGGACTTTAAATTTTTTCATTAACAATATCTTGTTTTGGTTGGTGAAAATAAATTCTTGGCAAGACTCTCATGTTTTTAGGAATGCTAGCAAGATGGCCAATTACTTGGCCAATGTTGGTATTGTTTCAAGGGGCGGGAAATAATTTCCCGCATGTTAAATATTGGGAAGGCCTTCAAGACATCAAGATTGGTGATGATTGGCCGACATCGATTAATTTATCATTGGTATCGACATATGTGGGTAGGATTAAATTTGTAGCCTCTCCTTTCATTCCGTAAGTGCATTGTTTCTAGCTTGCTCTATTTCTATGGTGATGCCTCCTTTTCTATAGGTGTTTTTGCACGGTGAAAAATAGGAAATGGAATTTTTAATGCAATTACATAGTATCGTCTATGGAAGGTCTTCAAAGTTGGTTCTACCCATGTTTGGGAAGCTATTGAAATGATTTTAGGGGATGCGTATCTTATTGGCTCCAAGCAACCAAGGGTCAATTATGAAATTGATTCAATTTTGTGACTAATTTACTCCTCATTAACCGAGCAAGGATAAAAATTTAGTGATTTCTTTATTTTTCATATTTCCTTCTCAAAGGGTGGGCTTGGACGATGAGGTTGTGAATTGTAACCTATCTTCTTTGTTTTTGTTTGAGGGAACCGTGACAACAATAAGTTGGGTTGAGAAAGGTTTGGTGGAGAAACTAGTGGAGCAGAACCTCTCTCTCACTCGGTTCATGCATGAAGTGTTTGATTTATATGAATCCCCAAGCCCCGGCCATGACATCTCCTTCCTTTGTACTTATCGAGATCATAGCCCTGTCGGGTCTTGTATCTACTTAGGTTTCCACTTTAAGGGATAAACTTGGCCATTATTACTCTCTCCACCTGCTAGCCAATACAAGTAGTGGGTGTTGTAGGATGGAAACTCGAGAGGAGCTTGGTGGGACCTGCTTCCCCATCTGCAAATGTTAAAGTGGAAGTTATCGAAATCTTGGATGATGATTAGCATGTTCAGTTTAGTAGTTGGTTGTGGTAGTTTTTTGGCAGTGGGTTTCATCATTTTACTCTCTTTTCTGTAACTTGTCTATTTTGATTGGTGTTTTACTATATTATCCTTTTATGTTTGTAAGGGTGGGGCCCTATCAACCCTCCAGCTCATAACTATGGTTTAAAAGCATTTAAAAACAAAAAAATATATGAAGGTTTGATGATAGTTAAAGTGATTAATAAAATGTTAGCTGAGAATAAAAAAGGACATGATTAACTTAAATTGATTAGTATTAATCGTTATTTCCTCATGAAATAATAAGTCAACCATCGTAAGTAAATGGAATTATCACCTTTATTAAATAGACAACAATTAATAAACTAAACTAGACTTTGACCTGGGAAACCTATAACTAAAACAAGATAACTTTATAAGAGGGTAATTAATAGTTAAATCCATAACATATTAAAGCCACTTGAAACATATCGAATGACTTAGAAAATTCTTACAAAAGAACCCTTAGCTATAACTTAGATAAATACGGGATAATTTAAGTCTCCTATAACTTGTTCAATGAAATTTGATTACGGATTGAAAATTTTAATTACGACGTAGATTGGATATAATCTCATGTCATCATGCAAACATTTAGGCATAGTGCTAACTAGGGGCGATCCATAAAAACACACCACTTCATCGGTTCCATCAGCACCAAGAAGGAGAAATAAGAAAAGTGAAAAGAAATGAAGTAAATGGAGATTCTGGATGAACCTCCACTCTGTATAGAGCGGCGGTCTGAAACCACCGCCCGGTAGGGCAGGTAGAGTCCCGAGACCCGCCTGTGCAGGGGAATGGCGGTCTTGATACTTTTGAACGAAAATAAGAATGGAAAGCAAATGGATGTGAATTTTAAGTGCCCAACCGTGTCTCTTCCCTTCCATGCCCTTTCACATTCTCCAAAGCACGGAGGACATGTGGAGTATAAATTCATGGAAGGAGTAAGAGAATAGACATTCGAAGGTGAATCAGAATTTAATGAGAGCAGTGAGCAAGATCTTTAGTGCTAGAATGGAATTATAGGAGCAAGGTGTAGAAACAGAGCAAGCAAGTAATTGGAGAGAAGGTTTACACTGTTGCTTCTTTTCATACTTATTGTAATATGTAATTGTCTATGTTAGACCAATAAAAGTGGGAAGAAAGAGTAGTTTCCCTTCTTGACTAGTTTTCCTCCTTGGAGGTTTCCAGGATAAAAATTGTTGGTGTTGAAGTTTTGAATTATTTTCCTTCTCTACAATTTCCTTTCTATAACACTATATAATTAGTCATGAAGCTCTAATATTTAAGCATATCTGTCATTTTCCGAGTTGAAAGTAGAACAACATAGTTGTGTGATTCATAGAGTCCAAATTATAATTTTACGGATCATTTTGGTATCAGAGCTGATTAAATATCCAGGACTGTGGTATTCGAATCTTTCTTGTGATTTTGTATGACAGTGAAAATGTCCAAAGGTGAAGAATTTTTACCTTGCAAGCCATATATTTCTATGAAGAAGTGGAAACAAATAATTCGAGCTCAAATGGAGGAAGAGAACTTGGTTCGTAGAGTTGAGATGCTAGAGACCATGATGGATAGATTGTATAGAAAACAAGAAGAGATTTCAGATCTACAAAAGACGGCTTTGGATAAGCAAGATTCCATGGACTCAGTGGTTTGAGCACTAGCCAAAAATTTAGTATTGGAAAGAGCCACGAAGAGGAAAAATGGGAAGAGCATGAAGAGACACCAATTGTAGGCGAGAAGGTAAAATCTGCACATACACCTTTTAAAGTTGAAAAAAGTGGAAATTAAGAATTTTGAAGGACAAGTAGATGCAGAATTACTAGATAAATGGATAAAACAATTGGAAGTCTATTTTAGTGTGCATAATGTTATTGAGGCACAAAGGAGCACATTTGCACGTCTCAAAATGGAAGGTCATGCTCTGGTTTGGTGGGAAAACCATCTAGCCACTTGTGAGAAGAAGAAACGTCCTATTATCATTACTTGGAAAGATTTTAAAGAATTGATTAGAGCTAACTTATATACTATTGGCCATAAGACTGACATGATGATTAAGTGGCAGTACTTTAGATAGGGCAGTGGTCAAAGAGTGCAAGACTACACTACGGAATTTCAGAGACAAGCCATGTTGCTTAATATGGACTTGGAGGATGAGGACATTCTGACCAAGTATTTAGGAGGACTTCACACTCACCTTCGAGGAAGGTAATCTCCACGAAGCCCAAGGATCTCAATGAATCTTTTGTACAAGCATACTACATTGATGACGAGAAGAAGCAAGGAGAAATAGAGCCAAAGGGAGACCAGTCAACAAAACAATAGGACAAAGAACAAGGGAAGACAAGTAGCAAAGGTAAATGGAAAGGTAAAACTACCGCTAATACTTTGCATACTTGTAAATATCCTAAGAATTTCTATAAGAATTGTGATGTAAATGGACATACTGACTCCACATGTTGGAAGTTTCATCTGGAATTGCACCCAAAGAACCAAACCAAGGATTCTAAGAAATCAATGGCCACCATGAAGACAAGAGAGAGAGGTGGAGATTGAGGATGATTCAAATGTAGACGAGAGGCTAGGATGCATGGCCACTAACATGTATAGGGGCAGAAAAAGAAGAAGAGATGAGTAAGCTATTTCAAATCAAAATCCAAATCAAGAAGACTAAGGTAAACACTTTAGTAGATTCTGGTTCTCAATCAAATTTGATTTCTGATGTGGTTATAGAACAGCTTGGTCTAGAGACTTACACACATCCACATCCATACCCACTTTGGGATGGGTGAAGAAGGGTGTAGAAATACAAGTTACAAGGAAGTGTAAGTTTCAGTTTGGGATAAATACCCAATACATAGATGTATTAGAGGCTGATATTATTCCACTTGATGCATTTTACGTTATATACAAAAGTCCTTACTTGTATGCTAGGGATGTTGTGTTCATAAGGAGGGAGAAATGGTTCAGATGGTTCAAGGATGGAGTCGGTTTTAACATCTGGGAACACCAGAGCAAATTAAATAAGGCTATGGTAAGTGCCAATCAAGCACCAAGACTTATTCAAGAAAATAATAAGTTTTGTTTGCTTTCATTAGAAGAAAAGCAAAATGGGCGTGAGAGCATGGATATTTCTAAATAAAGGATGGAGAATTTGGATAACACTTATCAGCTTTTATAGAAGAAGCCACCACAGAAATTGCACATTCAAGGAGCAAAACAAACTTTTGCTATACAATCACCGTATCTACCTACGGATTCACCGGACTCCGACCGTGGGACAACAACAAGAGGAGATAGAAGGAACGATGGTGACTACAAGTAGCAATGCGCTTGGAGAGGATTCGGGAAGTCCATCTCATGAAACAAAGACACGAAATAAGGACTAAACCACTTTAGTATGGGACCTTTGCCATACTTGAGTAGGTTAGAGAAGAAACCTTCAGGCCATGCTTCATGTAGATGCATAGGATAGTAGGTTGCAAGAGCTCACATCCAATACCACCATCTATGCATGATAAATAAGGAAAGATACATAAATTACCTTCCAAAGAGTATTGCACTCGAGGAAATTTAGAGGAGGATGTAACACTAGAACAACAAACTAGAGTCCATAGGAGTCTTGGCAGGTTTGTTGTGAGAAGACACCAAGGTAGACCCAGTGGCACTCGAATGAGAATGAGAGGGAGTTGATTCCTCTACCACTCCCCCACTAAGATTTTATGGGACAAAAATCCTCCTAAGTAGGGGAGGTATGATCCATAGGGATCCAGAAAAACACACCACTTCATCAGTTCCATCAGCACCAAGAAGGAGAAACAAGAAAAGTGAATAAAATGAGGTAAACGGAGGTTTTGGAAGGAACCCCACTCTGTGTAGAATGGCGGTTTGAACCACTACCTGTAGGGGTGATAGTCTGAAACTACCACCCATCCAGGGTGGAATTCTTAAGACCACTGTTTACGCGGGGTGGTGGTCATGACACTTTCTAACAGAAAAGAATGGAATGCAAATGGATGTAAATTTGAAGCACCTAGTCATGTCTCTTCCCTTCCATGCCCTTTCACATTCTCCAGTGCACGGGAGGACATGTGAAGGCCTATAAATACATGGAAGGAGCAAGAGAATATTCATTTGAAGGCGAATCAGAATTTAATGAGAGCAGTGAGCAAGATCTTCAGTGCTGGAATGGAATTGTAGGAGCAAGGTGTAGAAACAGAGAAAACAAGTAATTAGAGAGAAGGTTTACACTGTTTCTTCTTTTCACACTTATTGTAATATGTAATTGTCTATGTTAGACCAATAAAAGTGTGAAGAAAGAGTAGTTTCCCTTCCCGACTAGTTTTCCTCCTTGGAGGTTTCCAGGAGAAAAATTGTTGGTGTTGAAGTTTGAATTATTTTCCTTCTCTGCAATTTCCTTTCTATAGCACTAGATAATAAGTCATGAAGCTCTAATATTTAAGCAAATCTGTCATTTTCCAGAGTTGAAAGTAGAACAACATAGTTGTGTGATTCATAGAGTTCCAAAGTAGAAGTTTACGGATCAAGGGGTACTTTTGGAAATATGGAAAGAGGATGTAATGAAGGTAACCCATTATGTGGTCCCTCCCTATTCCATAAAGACCATGAATAGGTTATGGTTCTTTTTGTTTACGGAGATGGTCCTAGTAAAGAACACACTTCCTCTTTCTTAACATGTTCACCTTCTTAAATAAAAATATCCAGATAACTGTGTCGAGATATTTTTTTGGGGATGGAAGACTATATCCCTAAGAAATTTTTACGGTCTCGAGATAATTTGTTTATGCATGGATGGAAAATTTGGCCAAAGTAATGTAAGTAGTTGATTGCATTTTCTATTCACTGTAACCTTATTTTGCATATGTCAGATACCAGAATACAAAGTTAAGTAATTGAATTTCATGGTATACATTTAAGGATGGAAGCATAATTTTCTCAACCTAGAAAAAGGTAAACCTGAACATACTAAATATTGTATGGTTTCTCACTTACATTGGATTGAAGGGAGATATAGATGTAACCTTCTCAGCTACACAAGGTTCATACACAGAAGAGTTATCATATGGATCAAAATTTACTAAAATACTATTTGTTTAAAAATATTAATCAGTTGTTCTAATTTAACTCTATTGTATACTCCCAGAAAGGATTTTAGAAGCTTAAAAAAATTACTTCAGTTATGGGAAAATAAACGAGGTACTCAATTTTGGTATCGGAGCGGAAGGTTCCACTCTTGGACTTAATGGGTTCATTTTGATAATATTAAGTTATTCCTATTTTAACATGATATAATGGTAAGAAGAAGAATGAACAATGATGTTGCAACCAACTCAGCAAATCCTAAAGGTTCACCTAATGATAAACTGGATGAGATACTCTTGGTTCTCCAAGACACTTGTAACTAGAATATTATCTTAGAGAAATGGGTTGGGGGTGAAAATGAAGAACACAAGGAAGAACATCCCGGGGATCACAACAATGAGAATCATTGATATAATAATAAAACTCACATGATTGATAAAATGAATAAAGATATCAAAAGAACTAGCCCACAAAACTTTGATGGAACTACTTTAGGAAATGGAGTTGAAAATTGGTAGAGTGAAATGGAAAAAAATTGATATTAGAGATTTCTCTAAAGAAACCAAGGTTATGTGGGGTGCTTTCCAACTCTCTCATGAAGCTTCCATTTGGTGGGACAACCGTAAAATGGAACTAGGAATTGAGACATCAACTATAACTTGGGAAAAATTTAAATTATAATTTTCTTAATGTTGGCTGCCCCATATGTATTTTGACTAGAAAATGACAGAATTTCAGAGTTTAGTTTAGGGAAATTATCAGTAACAAAGTATTGGGAATGGTTCACTTGAACTTATAAAATAAATTCCCCAAGACCATAAAGATGAGAAATTCCAGATCCGTAAGTTTAATTTGGGTTTGAATCCTATCATAGGGGTGAAGTGGATGTGTATGGACCATCCACTATGGAGGCAGTTTTTAAAAAATCCATAAATTAGGAATAAAAACTATGTGGGATCCTCACTTTAAGAGAGGGAAAATTTAAAATATCAAGTAATAAATCCTCACCTCCATTCACTAAAAAGACATGTCAGAAAATATTTTCTCAAAAGGGAAGACCTAAAAATATGTTGCAGATAAGTCTGTTACAAATAACAAAAAAAGAGGGGAAAAATAGTTCTAGTTTTAAGAACAAATTTGAAATGAAGGGGCTTGCAGGGGCTGTTTCAAATGACAAGGTGATTATTATTCTAGTAACTATCCCTAGAATAACCAAAAAGAATAATCAGTAGTGAAAAAACAAATTTGGGTCTACAAAACCATTCCAACAAAGGATGCATGCTTTGCTATGGGATATTTCCAAGATTAGAAACATGCCCCTCCCATAGAAGTGCATGGTAATTTGTTTAGCTTACATGTTACTACTTTATTTGATATTGGAGAAAATGAATGTTTTGTTTCTTCTAAGTTATATTCTAAATTTTCTAGAAAGGCCGGATAAATGGTGATGTATCCTAGAATCCATTGTATAAAATCCAAGCGCTAGCACATCACCCACCTAAGATGAGTGCTCACCAAGTGCGCAAAGGTATCGAGTCCCTCTATAGAGTTGCTTGTGCAAGATGTTAGTGTGATGAAGATAAAGCATATTCGAACCATAAATAACCACAAATATTCCAAATCTAGATCTTAGAGAATCATGAATTAAACAATACCTATAATAAGATCAACCACACAAGAACTAGTTATAGTCATGTTTAACACCATTATCCAACCAACATAATCTATTACATTAAACACTTTATAAAACATAAAATCTTCTTACATTATAAAGTATCACCATAAGTCATGCGCGCATCAGATCCAACAACATAACTCTACAATAATTCACTACTGCTAAACTACATAGTTCAATACATACTTATAGGGGTGGGGACTTGCCCTTCACCACCTAAACACTTCTCAAAATAGGTTGCATGATGATAATAACCACACGCCTTTACAATAACATGCACACATGGAAGTGTGTTAATAATAGACATCCTATAGTTAACTGGAAGAAGTAATCCTATTATTAAATCAAGTTCATACATGTCAGTTATCAATTCATCGTTCCCAAAATACCAATTGCATGTTGTGCAAGTCTCCACCTCGATATGTGCTCCACACGCTACCTCCAAAAATATCTTGTATCCATGAAAATGGCTAATTCCTGAATCAAACTATCATGGCGTGCGTTTCCTTTCCTATCTTTCCACACCTTCAAATGCACCTTGTTCCCACGTGTGAATTCTATGTGTGTCTTCTCCTTAGAACAATATTGTCTACTCAACATTACCCCACACTAAAGTACATTTTGTCCTAACAATGGGGATTATTTCTGATGTTCCCAAATAATAAAGAATAATAATTGAAAGAATGTAAAGAATCACTATACAAAAGAATGGATCTTTACTCTGTAACTTCCTCTCCTTCAACTGGAAGGATCAAATTTGGATATTTAGTTTTAATCTCAACCTCCAATGTCTCACATAAATCTAGCGCAATCCTTGTCTTCTCTAAAATGTCTGTAGCGATGGAATATAACTCATCCTGATTAATTTTTCCTTCTCATTCTATAAAATGCAGAAAACATTGGCCATAACAGACATCATTCCCTCCAGAAGATCCATATTCTATGCTATGAGCTTCCCAATCTCATATATCCTCTCCTTATGTGGATCTTGGGCTATTACAAGGGCTTCACACTTTTGTTTCACTAGTGCCAATATTTCTGCGCACCCTAAAGTATCATCCTTCATTTTTGACATAACTTCATTATCCTCAACCAGAGTTTTAGTCTTTATTACTGCTTTTGGAGCTACACATAAATTCAAAGCTTGGTCTAATTTCTTTAGTTCATCCTTCAAAGTCTAGAGCAATGCCTCATACATCAAAATTTTTATGATCATAGAGGCCCATGCTCTCTTTGCTTCTTGTTCAAAATATTTTGGTGCAAGAATTCTAAGTACGTATTCGAGCACCAAATCAACCAAAGTGCACACATAATGCATTGCAGAAGGAAAACTTTCAGTACCTTTGGTTATAGATGAGACATTTCTTTCAAAATGTAATCACCAATCTCCTACGCCATGCTAATGAAGGCCTCATTATTTGTTTGTTATCGCTCCTTATTTTCCTTTAAGCGCTCTATCTCCATAATTTTATCCTTGTTATCTTCCATCAATGCTCTAATGGTGGTGGCCTTATCAATATTTCTCTGCGCCACCTCAATAGATACCTTGACTAAGGCATTGCTGACCTACTCATCAGACATAAGTGTGGGATTTATGGTCATGTGCTTGCTCTAAGGTTCCTTCTTTACTCTCCTTGAGACATAAGACTCCTCACACACATCAAAATATGGTTTGTCCATGTGAGTCTACATGGACTAAGATAGATGTTTCCTTGCATGCGTAGTGGCCATATCTAGGTCCATTAGCTCCCACCCATATAAATCCTTAAGGTCCACTATACTCAAAACCAGTGCAAATGATTTTACTTGTGTCATTAGTGTAGCCCATAATTGGCACAACACATTCTTAACTTATCCTCATCCTAGGCCCCTTAGGAACATGAGCACCAAGGATTAGAGTTGGCCCTTCTCCTATATAGTTTGTAACTTGCATGATGGTTTTATTGCGCTTAGTTTCTTATACTTCTTTCACCCCTTCTTCTTCATATTTCATTTCTTTATCCATAGGATCCTCCCCATCTTTTTATTGTATTGGGGTTCTAGGTGTGCTCTCTTTAGACTCCTTCCAATCCTCATTAATCATTAACTTTCTCCTTCTCTTCTTCTCGATGATTATTTTTGAGGGGAGAGTCGAGGTGATCTCCTTACAGGCTATGGTGTTCCTGTGCCTTGGGTCATGGTTCTTCTAAATACCTTCTTGAACTAGCACTCTTTAGGGACTGCATCTATGTTCAATTCCTCTTATAATTCTTGCTCATGTGGAAGAGTATCTCGCACGCTCACTCTCTACTATGTCTATGGGTTATCACAAACCCTTATAATCCAAGCCTCCACTATCTTCATGTTCTTCTTCTTCCTTGTCTATCTCTGTATGGTCACGAAAGGCTTTGGATTTGGTGTGTTCTCCATTGTATGTTTTCCCTTAGGCGGCCCTGGGAGCATGAACTCATTCTCCACATACTTATCATTCTCTAGCCTAGGATTAAGTGAAGATATATGAGCACAACTCCACTGTCCCCAATATCCAATCTTACTAGCTTTATGTTTATGACATCTGAAATGAGCCTCTAAATGTAGGCAGACTCGCCTGGATATACATATGTTTTCCTGAGGGTATGATAGTCACAATCTACCTTGTCTGCATTAAATTTCAGCCGATGTGCATCGATAAATATATGAACTGAAGCTTGGAAGTAGCGTGCTCAAGGCATAGGGTAATTTACACCATGGAATATATGTCCCATCCTTCATGGAAAATGTGCAATGGAAAAATTCTAATACACTACGAATTGTACTGCCTTTCCTACTATTGTGGGTGGCTCCTTCAGATTACGCCACTCCTCAAATGTCGCATGAAGTCGATCAAACCATAATTCCTCCATTTTCTTGAACGATCCACCGATTGATCCTTCACATAAATATTTCTCAAACCTTTCAGCAAGGTACTTCTTCTTAGTGGGGTATTCCCAAAAATTTTTCTTTAGCCCATCGAGCACTCCAATTTCTACAAAAACAAGGGATAGTAGGATAACACCAAAACTTATCTTCTCACCTATGCATGCTTCCTCAATAATAGTCTCTATAATGTAGCCAACCAAGTTGTAGATTTCTCCCTCTGTCATTTTATTTGTAATGTGTAGCCACATGGTATTTACCTATGACCATCTCTCTTGATCATTTAACTTGGTGAGCAGATGTGCGGCTTCCTATACTACATGAAACTTCTTCAATTTTTCTATGTCCATTCCACATGGACCTTTGGAGTATCCTAACTCCTTGTTGGTGGCTATAATAACTTCCTTATCAGTCAAATCACTCATAATATCTGTCCATATTCCCTTTAGTCCTGTCAATGTGGAAATCAGGGTTGTCTATGATCCTTACCCTCCATCTAACAAAATAGAAAAAGTCCTCATGGAATATGCTCATAAGCCATTGGTATAAATCCTTTGGTTTTCCAAAGTATGGGAGTTCATATAACTGATAAACCCCTACCTTCTTCAGCAACTTCTCTCCAACATCATCATATACTGGCATATCATCCATTGTGTGCTTGTTGGTCTTCTTGTTCAACAACGCATCCAATTCTCCCCTGTTGTCGGTGGTGCGGTGATTGTAATCACTTACTTTGCATCGAAAAATGTGGGAATCCCAATCCCATCTAACTATCACTCCTTTTGGGTATTGCATTTTTGAAAAGTTTCTCTCGGGTGTAACTTCGACCTCAACCTCCACCTTTTCCTTCCCTTTGCTCACTGTGCTTTCTTTGGTGCCATCGTAAAAATCCCACCTTTTGTCTTCTATATCAAGTAAACTCAAACCCTAGCTCAAAATTATGTGCCCTAGCTTGAAATTTTGTGCCCTATCTCCTTCTCAATGTTTCTACTATGCTCAAACCCTTCACCAACGGGGACGCAAGCCACTTCCATGCACAAATCTACTCTCCATGTCTAGTTTCGTATCTCTCCACACCTCAATATGATTCTCTTGGCTTGGTCACACTTAGCTCACTCAAATAATTGTGATCGCAAAGGTAAAAATGAACCTGCATCACGTCCTTATATAGATTTTCAAAAATTTAGTTATTTATTACTCCTTTACCTACCAATAATCCTCTCATTAATTGACCATTTTCCCAATTTCCATGTGGTACACCTTTGCACCCCAGCTATAATCTTCTAACGTGCCTTGCTAACTTATGGCTATAGACTTCTCTTCTACATGCTTCCATGTGTGAATTACCTCACATACTGCGCCCTCTTCCTGGGAGTTCCACAGACGTTGCTTATCTCTTGTTATACTATTTATTCATTCATTTCCATCTATGGTATTGTTTAGAAGTAATCACCTTTCAAAAAGATCCTTTCCATACTTGAATAGGACCTATAATAGTTTGTTGTCACATGTACTTAGTTTTGAATAACAAATAACAACCACCCCACACCAATGGTATGTGCAGTCCTTTGTGCATAAAAATAGTTCATATTGTAATTAGCTTCTAATGTGCAAATGTGCTTATTACACAAAACACCAAACTAAATTGAAAAAGCATAGCGATGAAGAAGGAAATACATTAAAGGAAATACAAAAAGGGAAACCTATACTGAATGGCTATACTACCTTATTACAAACACCAAGAAGACTTATTTATAGTAGGGCTTTAGCCTACTTGCGTTGAAGTAACAAGGTAACCGTATTCCATCAAGTGCCTCTAACTGAAAGTGCTAGATTCAAGTATATGAGTGATAACATATGGTCCCAACCAATGCACCTTAAGTTTTCCTGGATGGCATAAAAACTTAAAATCATAAAGTAGTACCATCTATCCAACCTCAAGCTTCTTGTCCCTGATGTGTCAGTCATGCAATGCCTTCTTCCCCGGCATTTTCCTACTTCTGACTCCAATGTGCTTTGGCGCGCCCCTCATCTAACTGTATTAACCTGTTAATTATTTCTTCTAATTCTTTTTCATCAGCTATAGCTCTAATGTACACAATACACAATGATGGTAACATGAATTCCATTAGAAGAACTACTTTTGTGCCAAACACCAACTGAAAGGGTGTGGCCTTATTCAACCTCTTGTATGTTGTTCTATATACCTAAAGTATAGTTGAAAATTTATCATCCCAATCTTTCCTTCCAACATCAATTTTTTTGTCAAAGTCTAGCTCAATTTATTGTTGAATGCCTCCATAGTCCCATTTTCCATGGAGATGATAAGGTGTTGTCTTATGGTGCGCAACCATAAATTCATCCAACAATATCCTAATTATCTCATTCAAGAAGTGTGTGCCCCTATCACTTGTCAAGCTCAATGGACATCCATACCTAGTAAGAATATTTTCCCATAAGAACCTGGTTGTTGTAGCTGTTGTACAATCCTTTGTAGGCATTGCTTTTTCCCACCTAGTAAGATAATCTATGCAAGTGATGATATAATGCGATCTAGTTCTACGCACGGCTGGGGAAATAGGACCCAAAAAGTCTACAACCCATTTCTCAAATGGCTCTGCACTAGAAATAGGCCTAAAAGGCATTTCATCTCTCTACCTATGTTTTCCAAGACACTGACAAAGGTGATCACACACCTTACAATACTCTTTTCAATCTTTGTTCATGGTCTCCCACTATAATCCAACGAGTATAATTTTACACATAGTGGCGTAACCTGCATAGTTCCCTCCTGCAATACCACCATGAGCCTCTTCCATGATATCTATGCACTCATGCTCTAGTACACATCGACGCAATACTTCACCTTGACCTAGTTTATATAAGTCACCACTGATCAACATGAAGGGTGCCATGTGAATTGCAAGTTGTTTCTTCTCAAATGCTTTCATTCCTTCCGCAACAAAATCCTCCAATTTTAAAGGTGCGCGATGTAGCTTGTACATAACCGTGTATCCCATATTATGTCTTCAATTTTCTACACATCCTCCCCGATTGAATCCTTAATAAGTGGTCCTGGGCGAATTACTTTTCCTGGTTTTACCATGATCAAAAGTCAAATTCATGGAATAAGAGAACCCATTAACATATGCGCCCTATAGAACTAGCTTATTTACCAATTATTTTAATGCCATGTGATCAATATAAAATACAAAGGTTGTTGCTAGAAACACTGTCTAAATTTATACAAAGGCGTAGATCATTGACAAGGCCTTGTGCTCTGTAGTTTTGTACTTCTTTTCTGTAGGAGTAAACTTTCTACTAGTAAAATAAATAAGCTGATCTATAATACCCTCTCCAAGATGAGCTAACATCACACCAATGGCTATGCCGAAAGTGTCCACATTTACATGAAATGGTTGGTTCCATGATGGAAACACGTAATAGGCATTGTAGTAAATCTCTCCTTCATTGCCTCAAATGCGTGGTGTTGCGCTTATCCCCATTAGAATTTCCTTTCTCCTTTTAGTAATTATTTTAAGGGCATGGAAATCCTTACATACCCTTTGATAAATTTTCTATAATACCTTGTGTGGCCCAAGAATATGAGGACATCATTCTCGACTGGTAGGTTCCTCCAAGCCTACAATAACTGCAACCTTAGCTGGATCTACTAACAAACCTTCCTTGTAGATGATATGCCCTAATAGAGTTCCAAAAGGTGTAGCAAACACACACTTCTTGATGTTTAAAGAGATTCTTAACTATCTACATCTTTCAAACATTAAGTGCAAATTATCACAATGACCCTTAATAAGCCCATATACTATCCAATCATCCAAGTAAACCTGTAAGAATTTGTGAATAAAATCATGTAATTCTTGAATAACTATGCGTAAAAATACAACATGTGCATTTTTCAAACCAAAGGGCATCACAATATATGCAAAACTTCCCCATTTAGTGGTGAAATTCATTTTATCTTGATCCTCCTATGCAATTCTAACTTGATGATACCCAAAGAATCCATCTATAAAAGAGTAAACTTCGCACCTTGTAATGCCTTCTAATATTTCCTCTGTGAAAGGTGTAGGAAAAGGATCAATCACACATGCAACATTCAGTTCCATGTAATCCACACAAATCCTAATCCGACCATCTTTCTTGATACTGATTACCATTGGGCTAACCCACTCTGATTCCTCTAGGGGCTTAATGATGTCAGATTTCAACATTTTGTCAATTTCTTCCTTAACTTTTACACACAGGTTCGGGTTCATCCTGTAAGGTCTCTTCCTGATCGGGCACGCTCCTTCCTTTAGCTTAATCTTCATCTTACCTAATGACTCATGCACTCCTTTTAACTCATGGTAGCCCCTAGGAAATAAATCTTGGAAATCACATAGTAATTCAATTATCTTTTCCACTTCAGAATCAGACCAATAATCCCTAATTATTGCCTCCTTAGGTTCAACATCCGTGCCAATGTTCACTTTCTTGGTCTTCATAGGTTCATGATAGGCATGCATGTTCTTATCCACACTATCTAACACTTTGTACATACCTGCTAAATGAGATATATCTAGGTCTTATACTTCCTCATCATGCATCATGTAGACCATCTTTCCTTTCTCCTTTTCAAAGAAAGATCATGTAAATAGTTTGACATATATATCATCTACTTAAAACGTGCTCCTAAGTCTACCTCACCAAATAACTCCTGAATGATTTCTTTAACCTTTGCACTGTCTCCCATAGTTAAGCACTCTATGACCCTTAATGCCTCTTCCACATGAGGTTTAGTAGAGAATTATTAAAAAGTCTGGGTCATTCCTGTAATCAAGTCTTTCCAATTTCTAGTCTCCCTATGCAACTCTACATAAACATACCAAGCGCGTGCAAAACCTTGTAAAGTGGAATAAATCTTGTGCACCCATAGTGAAGGTGGTAAAGCTTCTTGCCCTCTGTCTAGAGTCTCTCACACTACTAAACATGGTGCTGAACATGTTGATTACCATGATATATGTAGATTGTAGTAGGCACATTGCTCTGAAGAACCGAGTGGTTAGAGAAATTATGACTTCATTCCATTCTATGAGATTATCCCTATGAACCATCCACCAGCACATTGCTATCCCGTGTAGGGTATACACTAACATATTTCTTCTTTCCACTTGATCTATCCATTGCTTCTCCATGGCATGTAGGAATACCATAGGGTCTCCTTCTCCAGTGTACCGAGGTACAAAGTTACCTATCCTCCTAACACAATGAGGTTTGATTCTCTCGCACAAATGTGCTTCTTACTTCATGCCCAACCATCTCATAGGTGCCATGCACCTAGTTATCACAAGCAATACTTGTAGTATCACTAATAGACTATGCATCTTCCCATTGGAGGATTCCTTCCTTAGATGGCTCAAGTACTTCTAGGTCCCGAATGATGTGTACATAAATTCTATTCAGGTCTTCCTCACTCAAAGGTTCAACATAAGGTGCATATTTCCCATATTTCAAAGGGATAATCAATCTTTCTTCCTTGTTCTCAAAACTTATATACCCCTTGTTGAGCCGTGGATCACCATTATTTTTATAACACCAAGGGCACCCAAGTAGAGTTGAGAAGCTATCTACTTCTGCAAGTGCTAAGACCTCAAAGTTCCCAATGAACTTGTCCCCCATGTATAGTATTGGATGCATCCTTCAAAATCCTATGGGAGTGGCCTTAGTTTGATTAGCCATAAAAAAATACATTAGAGGATGGCTGTAATAGAGGTCTTGCCCATTTGTACCCATGCATCTAAAGTAAGCACATTCACTTCCATGCTTGTATCAATCAATATATTACTCAAGAGCCACCCATCCACAACAACATTCAGAGTGATCTCCTTGTCATAATCCAAACTATGAGGGGGAATATTAGCATGCAGGATCTTCCATCCATTCTCAATACTTGCGCACGGAGTGTTTCCCTTTAGCCAATTCCCTAATAATGGAATGATATTCTCTTGGCACAACATCTTGCATACCTATTTTAAGTCATCAATATCCGATTGGATTATCTTTGTTGCCTTCTTTTGTTCTAACTTCCGTGACTATTCCTTTAAACATTGTATTTCACCCTAAAGATTTATAAGTACCTCCATGGTCTCCTGATAAACCTCCTTCTGATGTGTAGGATCCGGGTACTTTGCATGTAAAACTTCTTCCTTAGTGATGGTAGGATTCTACTATAACACTTCCTTGGAGCATGTATCTTCAACACATGTAGTAATCTTCACAGGTAACACCTCAAGTTCTGGTGCCAACTTTGTCATCCACTAATTTTCCACAGTGCACTTTATTATTCTAACCATCCATGCGCCCTTGTTCTCCTATTTATGTTGCTTTTTAAGATGCTCATATAAGTCTGGGCATTCCTCATAGTTGTGATTCTTCCCACAAAAAAGTAATATTCTGAGGACATTCACTTCTGTAGTGGTCAAGAGATCCACATGTAAAACATGTTTCATGAGGGAACTTTTCTCATCCACCACCATGGCCTTATTCCCCAAATCCACCATGGTATCCTTGACCTCTGCCACAACCTCCTTCAAAGCGCCCTTTGTTCCGATCATAGAGCACTTGAGTGTGGTCATGATCATGGTGCTCACTTTTTCCTTTAGAGTTATCTGATACTCTAGTCTCTGCACAACAATATCTATGGTATCATGGATCTGACCAATCAATAGAAATCTTCTGTATTATGAGTCGTGGACCGGAAAATCTTACAATAACAAGATACATTCTTTCTTATCGCATGTTGTAATAATGGGAAGTGGCTTACATCATGGTCTAAGTGACATATCTCACGCTTTAACAACAATGACCACACCGATATGTGAGGACAAATATATTTAGTGTGTCCTTCCACTTCACAATTTGTACACCAAATCCCGGTCGCATCTCATGTGTTGAATTTTCTCGATAGTTTCTTGAACTGATTTGTCATAGCTACAATCTATGCTTCTAGGAATGGGCTCACTCTATTTTCTATACTTCAATTCTTCAAAGACGCAAAGTGGCTTCAAGTGATTCACGTGGGTTCGTATATGCCTTATGTGACAACACCCTCTCTAAAAGGTGTGATCCATCCCCAATGAACCACGGTGCATGTTGGCTTGCATGAATATCATAAGAAATTTTAGATGAAAATTTCTTGAAACATTCATCATATTCCCAAATGTTGTTAGTAGTTCCTGCTTAATATCCTTGAGCGTGCTTATACTCTTCTGCTCAAACTCAGGGATATGAAACTCCTTGACAAAAACAACCTTTAATGATGCATAATCTATGTAAGTCTGATCACGGTCAAACTTCTTGTACCAACTATGTGCATGTCTTTATAATGTAGTTGTAAAATGAATTACCTTGCATTCAGAAGCCGTAATTCCTTTTGCGTGCCACATTATCTCACACATGTGCACATTTTTAGCAGCATCTTCTATGCCCATTTACTGTGGAAGATAAAGAGAAATCTCCTTGTAAATATACTAGGGTTGATGAGGACCCTGCCCACCTAATCAAGAACCTCCTTTGTTACCTCTACCTCCAGAACCACTAGATCCACCAGAAATAGAGCCACCTATGCCCCCTGATCCTTCACCTATAGCTGAAAGTGGACTAGTGGATGTAATACCCTGTGTCCCAATACTGGTGATAAACCCGAACTCATACAATCTGCAAAGTGGTACTACTCCCAGCACTGATTCCAAACTTTTACAAGCCTCGAGTTCTGTGTTGACGATGCACCTGAGAAAGTACCTCCAAAAACAAAGAAGAAGTTTTCCCAACCATAGATGTACTTGCTATTTGATTTACTCCTTCTATTCTACTACTCAAAATAGTTTACTAACTACTAGTTGTATTAGATACTTTGGAAAACCAAGCGAAAGGGCTAGGTTGTCGGGTAGATTCGATATGTGCACTTGCGGTCTATATCATCTTTGTTGGTGTGCTCCCATGTGAGGCCGAGGAGGGTTCCCTATTATGCTTACCCAAATGGGGGAGTTCCAGATTCTTTGCTCTATTCCTTCTACGTGAGCTCTAAATCCTTCATGAGCCATCTCTCTCCTCAATGCCATCTCGCTCTACAATATCACGTTGCTTCTCTATCTCCCTCTCGTGCACCTCATTATACTTAATCTACCTTTCTTCTCACTTCCTCTCTCGCCATTAGGTCTTCCATCCTTCACCAAACCCACTCCTTTCCCAAAGACATGGTGGGGTTTAGCTAGCCATCGACTTCTCTTCCAAGTTTAGGGTTACCATCAAGATTTTGATTGCTAGTGGAATGCCTTGAAAATAAGTTCCCTTGGATAACATAAAAACTTGAACTCAGATATTTCGAGAAAGAATAAGTGGATATTGAGTACTCCAAAATATAGCTATTCAAAACACCATGAAACCAAGTGTCCATGGCATGTTCCAATTTAGATCAGCATCATAGAGGGCCTGAAATTCTTCCTGCATCTAAACAAGTGTGTGATACCTCCAATTCCTTTTAGACACATAAGAAACTAACCACTCATACAACTCTACCAGAAGATAACAAAGAAGATCTCATACAAATAGTCATACAAATTCTGCTCCACCCATACGTGTGTGTCAAACTTAGATCCAGTGTTGAACCTCCGAGTGTACTCTTCTTCTAGATCTTTTATCCACTCCTCAACACTTTCTAAGGTCAATTGGTACGTCTTCATCATGAACCATCTTGAAAACAACTGAAAAGAGGTCCTAATAACATAATCAATGATGCAGCCTAGAATCTATTGTATAAAACCTAGGCGTGTTGACACATCACCTAACCTAAGATGAGCACTCACCCAAAGTATGCAAAGGTACTAGGCCCCTCTTTAGAGTTGCTTGTGCAGGATGTTAGTGTGATGAAGATAAAGCATATTCAGAACCATAAATAACCATAAACATTCCACATAGCATATTCCAGATCTAGATCTTAGAGAATCATGAATTAAAAAATAACTATAATAAGATCAACCACACAAGAACCAATTACAGTCATGTTTAACACCATTATCCAACCAACATACTCCATTACATTAAACTGTAAAACATAAAATCTTCTTACATTATAAAGTATCACCATAAGTCATGCGCACATCAGATCCAACAACATAACTCTACAATAATTCACTATTGCTAAACTACATAGTTCAATACATACTTATAGGGGTGGGGAATTTCCTTCACCACCTACGCACTTCTCAAAATAGGTCACATGCTGATAATAGCCATGCACCTTTATAATACACATGTAAGTGCGCTAATAATAGACATCCTATAGTTAACTGGAAGAAGTAATCCTATTATTAACTCAAGCTCATGCATGGTGCTTATCAGTCACTCATTCCCAAAATACCATTTGTGTGTCACACAAGTCTCCATCCCGATGTGTGCTCCACACACTATCTCCAAAAATAGCATGTATCCATGAAAACGGCTAAGTCCCGAATCAAATTGTCCTAGCACATGTTTCCTTTCCTATCTTTTTGTGCCTTCAAATGCGCCTTGTTCCTACACACGAATCCTATGTGTGTCTTCTCCTTAGAACAATATTGTCTTCTCAACACATGGAAAATATATGGACTATTAAATATGGGAATAATGTTGTTCATAGAGTAACCCAATGTTTGTTTGAAGAAACCATAGAACTTCCTAAGTTTACTACATAATTGAATCTTTTTGTAGCTCCCCTAGGGTCTTATGATGTTGTCATAGGCATAAACTAGTTGTCCCTAAAAATCATCTTTTGATTGCCTAAGAAAACAAACAAGATGGCTTGATGAAAAAAAAAAATGATCCAAGGTGTAAAAAGAGATTTCGTTGTGAGAAAAATCTCTACCATGCAATTGAAAAAGGATAATAATAAAGGTTGTGTTTTACATAGTTAAAATAACGAAGTACAACAAAGAAAGTGATCCAAAAATAGAGGATTTTCCTCTTTTAAGTGAATTTAGAGATGCATTTACGTAAGAACTACTTATTTTAAAACTTAAACATGAGTTTGAATTTATTATAAAACTTAAATCGGGAATTGAGCCTATGTCTAAATCACCATACAAAATGACCACAATTGAGTTAGTAGAGTTGAAATCTCAACTTCATGAGTTGTTATCCAAAGGATTGATCCACCCAAGTGTATCACCTTGGGGGAATCGGTAATCTTCATAAAGAAGAAGGATGGTTCCCTAAGACTGCATTGATTACCACATGTTAAACAAGGTAACAATAAAAAAAGATACCCCTTGCCTAGAATTGATGATATTTTTTATCAAATGAGGGGTGCTTCAATTTATTCAAAGATCGATCTATGATCTAGTTACCATCAACTGAGAATTAAGGATGAAGACATCCATAAAACAACATTTAGAACATGCTACATGAATTATGAGTTCACTATTTTTCCTTTCAAACTCACTAATGTGCCTACAACCTTCATGAATCTGATGAAAAATGTGTTTTGGGAATACTTAGATCAGTTTGTGTTAGTGTTCCTTGATGATATTCTTATATATTATAAAGATGTAGAGGAGCATGATAAATATTTGAGAACAATTTTATAGATTTTAAGAAAGCATAAATTGTATGGTAAGTTTTCCAAATGTACTTTTTATCAAAAAGAAGTACAATACTTGGGTCACATAATCAATAAAGAAGGAATCTCAGTTGACCCATTTAAAATAAAGGCTATTGTGGGATTCCCATCCCCTAAGGATGTACATGAAATCAAGAGTTTAAGATGACTTGATGGTTACTCTAGGAAAATCACCGAGGAATTCTCTAGAGTGGTAGACCTCCAATCACTGTCTTACAAAGGAAAGACAAGAAATACTTTTGGGATAATAAGTGTGAAGAATATTTCAACTTATTAAATGAAAAGTTAACTTCAGCTCCTATTTTAAAGGTTCTAGATCCAAATAGAAATTTCATAGTAGTAATTGATGCTTCCAAAGGTGAAGGATTGGGAGGAGTCCTTCAAAATGAACATGTAGTGGATTTTGAGAGTAGAAAACTAAAAGTACATGAACAAAAATATGCTACCCATGACTTAAAGGTTGCGATTATCATGGACACATTAAAATTTTGGAGACATCATCTATTGGAAAATTTTGTTGAACTGAAAATAGACCATTTGGGTTTGAAATAAATTTTTACACAACCAAATTTGAACTCAAGACAATGCAGATGGCTAGAATTTTTATCACAATATGATTTTGAGATAAATTACATAAAGGGAAATGAAAACTATGTAGTAGATGCCTTAATTTGCAGGAATCATGGTGACAACTCTATTGTGTAACAACAAAAATAAGGTTGCTCTAAAATTATTCTCCAAATGATGCTCACTCTATAAGCACAAATCCTTTCCCATACTTGTTCCAATCCCTTTTTTTCCTTCCTATCAAGGTTGTCCACCACTTTGCAGCATTTCCCATCCACTGAGGGGCATTCCTCTACCATTTTAATCACCGGGAATCCAAATGCTTCATCACTTCCTAATAGTTAGGGTATCCAAATGTTTCACAACTTTCTACTCGCTAATATGCATGCGTCTACTATCTTTAAAACACTATTAATTCACAATAAAAATTTCAATAAGGGTAAATGTAGAAACTCTAAAACTACTCACCATGTTCCGAATGTTATCCCAATACACCCCGTTATTCACCCATTTGTGATTAATTGATTGAATCAATTAATTTCTACATATTTAACCCTTTGGATTAATTAAATTAATCCCTAGTACCTCTTTAGCTAAGTTAATTATCATTTATTAATTAAATTATTAATTAATTAAGTGTGCACATTCAACAACCACTTTGGACCCCATATGGACTCCACTTCCTCATCTCGATCTAACTCCACATGGACTCCACTTCACCACCCAGGTGAAACACACTTCTAGAATCTTAGGAAGGTGGAGGCAATTGAATTACACGTACAACCACCTTTTCAGACACAACTTCTATAATTAATTCATTTACTACCCATAAATGCCCTAGAATTGTTGCAACCCCCTCAAATGCTAGTTTTATGGATGCAACTTCTACAATTAATTCATTTATTACCCCTAAATGCCCTGGAACTGCTGTAACCTCCTAAAATGATATTTGTAGCATGTTCATTCAACCGTGTTCAACCTACTTCCAACTACTTCTGCCTCTATAAAATGCAGGATTAATCTCTATCAAACCCTCTTGGATTCATAGTTTAATAACTCGTTAAAATTTTTCCAATAATCCAAGTCAAAGTCTCTATGTTCGTAGCAATTGCACCTACATCTGGAGTTCATTCAAGAGCACTCACATCCATTTATAAGGTAACACAACTTCTAATATCTTACAACCTACTAAGGTTTGCATTGGAAGGTTTCAAGGAGGTTTGCAAGTTTTTTTACTTTCCATTCAATCACTTTGCTTACATTTTGGCATGCTGATGTGGACTCGCACCCCCATCTTATTTTATTTTTCATTTCATCTCTTATTCTTATGTTTCATAGTTAATATATTTTTGTGTGTAGTTTCAGTGTGCATCTTTCACAAGTTATGTTTTTATAGGTTTTTTCGGGAAGAAACCATTATTCTAACAAAAAAACTTACTATACCTTGTTGTTGTGTTTGAAGGTTTTTTTACATATTCTACAGCTTTGTTTTTTATAGGATTCATAGGTTTTGGTTTATATCAAGATTTTTGGTTCTAATTTATATTAAGTCTCGTGATGGTATTTGATTTTTGATCTATTTGCAAAAAAAATGTTTTCTTTCATATTTTTGACCCATCATTGTTTATCTTTCTTACTGCTCTGGTATATTTCCTATTAAAAAAACTCCGCACAAAAAAATAAAAGTTAAATTTTTACAAAAATTATAAACAAAATCACAAAAAAATTAGCTTTTATTAGAGAAACTAGAAATCAAACTAAAAATAAAATAATCAATTTTTTTCACTCTAACCTATCTACCCCCATCCCCTACCCCCATCTCGTCTATCTCACCAATCTCCTCCTCACACCCCTCTCCTACCCATTCTCCCATATCCCTCGAGATGACCCCCTACCTATCGTGTAACCTATCCCATCCTAATTCTACCCAAATACTCCTATTCGACCTCCCGCGTGGACCTTGTCTACACTCCCAACCATCCCGCCGCCACACTACTTGAATACCCCACAATACCCCTTGGCCTTGACTCTCTCTCACCCTCACCTCTCCTCGGATCCCCGAGCCATCGATCCCTAGATATGAGCTACCTCATTCCCCGCAGACTTCCCATACCCCCAAGCTCACCCCCAACCTAAACTACCCTAGATCCCACCCCGAATCCCACCCCAACCCGACTTCCTCCTTCTACTCGGTGAGCAGGGACTGCCAAGACCTTAATGCAATGACCTCCCCGAGCCCTTAGCTTGCCTTCCTCGTCTCTCCAGGACCCCCAAACACATCCCCCATGCTCCATGTTTCCTCCTCAAGGCACCCGACACTTATTCACTTACCCTTCACCTCGAGCTCTTCCCTCCATGTAGACCCCGCACTATTTCACCTCGGTCACCGTTGTTCTCACCCAAATGATGTCATTGCCTTATAGACCCCGCACAACAAATACAATCACTAAGCCAAAACCTGAAATATACACAAACAAATTTTAGGTTTAGCATATTGTTTTCAATGCAAGGTTAGGTTTTATTTTTTAGTTTTTCCTATATACATTAGTTCTAACTTTAGGATTTAATCTTACATTTTAATTTTAGTTTTTCTTAAGTTTAAACTTAGGTTATCTTTCTTTATTTAGGTGATGTTTCATTTTTAGTTAGGTTTAAATTTATTTATTTAATTTTTCTTAACTTCGTTAGGTTGGATTTATTTCATTAACTTTGTTAACTAGTTAGGTTTAACTTATTCCTTAGATTAATTCCTTAGTTAAGCTTTTTTCATTCATTTAACATGTTTTACTAGTAAATTAGTTTCATTATTAATTTCCTTTAGTTTAGTTTCAATAATTAGTTCATTAAATTTAGATTATTTCTAATTAATTTTTTTACAAGAACTTTCTTTCGTTAATTTGTTTCGTTTTACTTTAGGTATTTTAAATTTAATTAGGACTCTTTTATTAAATTTTCGTCAATTTTCATCTACTTGCACTAATCATGAATCTCATTTTTGTAGGTCTTGAGGTGTTTTTGGGGTTTCATCTATTCAAGCACTTTTTCGTTATTATTTTCAACCTTTTCGCACTTGGGATTAATCATAAAGCGTTAATATAACAGGGTTATTGGACGTTTTGTCCACTTTTGTATTTATTTTTAGCCATTTTTGTACACATTTAGTCATTTTGAAAACTAGACTAACACTTTCTCCTGTGTTTTGCTTGCCTTTCATTATCATTTTTTTTTTTTTTTTGAGATTAAGTCATTATGTGATCACATGTATGCTCTTCCCTCATGCTTTCTAAGTGACCTTGGGAATCATAAACATGATTGTTTCTCATTTTGTTTTTGGGAATTAACATTTTCTTAATCAAATATTGTTCACACGTATGCTCTTTCCTTGTGCTTTCTACGTGATATGGGAAAATAGAAACATGAACTTGATTATGTCGTCTTGGCCTTTACCTACCTCATGAGAACTTTCTAATCTTGTTTTACAAGAACCTCTCTCATGGAAATTTATAAAACATTGAAAACTACTAACTTTAGAGTACCTCACTTGTGTGCTTGAAACTACTAATTCTTGTGTGCAAGAAATTACTGCTAAAGATAAAATTAAATTTTTACACACTATATTTACAGGTTTGGATAAGGGTTGAAACCCGTCCACATAACTATGGGAAATGCCTTAGCATAAGCCATAAAAATATCTTGAGGATTACCACAGGAACCCCAAAGTAGTTAGCACATTTAGGGAGCCGGTTGATGAAACAAACACCTTTTGTCCCAAGTGACTAGTAAATCCTTGTGAGTTAGAGTCACATATACCTAGTAGTGGTGATCCTGAAGCAGGTGTGATTTATTTTGAGAAAGATCTTTTCTCAGGGTTTCAAAGGGGGTAAAATAAAATTGTCGATAGAAATAACTTCATGCTCACTCGTGTACTACTAAGACCTAGTTGAATGAACCTCCTTGGAAGACACACCTTGTCCAAGAAAATTTAAGGTATAGGCCAAAAATTTCACAAACATCATTTTTCATTTTCCTCACATGTTACACACTTGTGTTTCACTTATGTCATTCGATTTCTCTCTCTCATCCACCTTTGTCACTTTTTAAATGTGTCTAAGTCTTGGGTTATAGACATCCATATCCACACTTAAGAACTTTCATTCTTCTTCACTAAGTCTTGACATCATGATACTCACTTTATCATGGTCAAACACCCTCTTGATCACATTGATCTTTCATTGTCGTAAGTATTAAGTTTAATGTTTTTTTAAAACTATAAACATTCCATATTCTTACGTCATCACATTACACATTCCCTTTGTTGAATTGTCAACATATTCACCGTCATTTTTCTCATCATCTTATGTCATCGCATTACACAATTCACTTTGTTGAATTAACGACATTCTTCTATCTCGCTTTCATCACTCTTGCGTTTTCGTACTTTGCCACCACTTTGTTGCATTTTCAACATCCTTGTCTTTTCGTCACTTCTCTCTTTAAAGCATCCATTTTGATTTTATTTGAATTCATTAATTACTCACTTACCCTTTGTCTCTTATCTCCACTTTTTCAAGATTTAGAGCTTCTCATCATCACTATTTCATTTCTTAAGATAACATTTACTTTGTCATTATTTTTAATACCTTCTTTTCTTTGATTGTGTCTCCTCTTTTAGCATACTTTGTTAAGAGTTGGCATCCTTCATCGTATTTCTATGTCTCCCCTTTTAACATCCATCTGGTTAAAATTTGAGAAAATTCATCACATTTTACTAAGTCTCGTCCCATAAATTTTTTTTGTTAAGGGTTGAGCATAATTCATCGTGCTTTAAGCCTTCTCTTGTTGCACTTAATTTTTGCAAGTTAAGAACACTAACTTATTTCGCTCTTTTCTTCCTTCTTTACAACCACCAGTAAATGATTCAAATGCCTTTTAATTACTTCGTCACCTTTTTTAACACTCATTTTGTTAAGAATCATCTTGTTTTCCCCTCAAAATTTTCCTTCTTTTCCAAGTCTGGACTTAGAAATTTTTGAGTTGTTACCCTTTGAAAATGGTCTAGTCTGAGTATTTTGAAATCTGGCACTTCCTAAGGGATCAAGGATTCTTAAAAACACCTTCATTAGATAGATAATTCTTTCCCCTTTCCGAAAGGTAAGGAAGTTCTCCTAACTCCTTGTATTTTATGAGTTATGAATCGACACGGTTTGGAGGGGAAATTTTCCCAGGGCGGGCCCACGAGGGCAAGATGGAAAATTTGTCGAGAAAATTGGTGGAGCCATGGAGGCAAGTTGGAAAATTTTCCAAGAAAATTGGCAGAGGCATGAAGGTAAGTTGGAAAATTTTCCAAGAAAATTGGTGGAGGCACGGAGAGAAATTTGGAACTTAGCCCTTTTAGGGTTAAAATGCACAAAGTCAAATTTTGGCTAGCGGGCCCAAAGAAGGAATGAAGCGCACTCGTGGGGCCAGAGAGAAAATATTTCCACTTAGATTTTGAGGCAAAAAGGTTAAAGTCAAAAATCAGCCCACGGATCTGACAAAGGGAAAGGAAAAGAAATTGCTTAAGGCCTGCAACTATGAAATGATGCCACGTGTCCTCGGACCGGTGGGCTCGTGGGGATTTTTGGTAAAATTTTCCCATTTTTGCAAAAGGGGAAAATGTTATTCTAAAGCCCATGGATGAACCAGAAAGTGCCATGTGTCATTAGGTTGGTGGGGGTGCGGAGATTTTGGGGAAAAATTCTCAATTTGAAAAAAGAGGGAAAAAGGTCAAATTTTGGCCCGTAGACCCTAATTTTGCCAATTTTGCCCTAAATCTTCAAGAGGCCATATCTTTCGATCTAGAGCTTGGATTTTCACATTTTTGGTATCAATGGAAATATGGTGAAATTATCCACACGATGGAAACTTAAATTTTAAATTTTGATGGAGTTTTGTGGGAGAAAATTGAGAAAATGTCTCTAGCATGCAAAAATGCAAAAAAGTTTCCCTCGACTCTGCTCCAATGTTCTCCTGCCACATGGATGGCTCAAAGTGAAAAGCATAGAAGGTGATCTAATAGTCCATATTCAAACTGGAAACATTTGTAATAGTTTCTGGTTTTTCCCGCCATGGTCATTTTTCGCAATAGAGGAATCCAAAACGGTGTGAAATGATTGGATTTCGATTGTAACTACTTCTTGGCCATTTGGGGAAGTTGTAACCGCCCCTTGCATGCTATTTCTTGTCCTCTAAGAGTGATTGTATGGGTTGGAAATCAAATTTGGAAACTGGAAGCACGTTTTTGTGAACAGAGGACAAAAATGATTGTTAGTCTTCTTCTATTCTCCTCCTATGCATATTTCTTCTATTCCCACTCGTTGTACAAGTTTCAAATCTGAGATCAATAAAAAGGGAAGGAATTTTATGTCCCCTCGATGGAAAAATAAATTGGTGCTTTGTTTCCAGCATGTTTTATTTTGTCTTGTGCTCAAAAATTGTAAATTTGTCTTTCTTCAGTTAATGAATGCATGTAATGAAACTTCTAGTTGATGTGTGTGGGCATCTAACACTCTACCCACAACATTGATTTTTCCCTCCTTCATTCTCACTCCCTCCCCTTTCTCAGATCGATTTCTGCTATAGCAAGGAGTTACTATTATTTCCATAGGGACAGTGGAGTGCTCATGTGGATCTCTGGTTGAAAAACACCATAAATCCACTTTGGTTTTACATGCTAAACAATGGGAGTTGCACCATTCAAATGTAGAGGGACTTAGATTCCCATAGCGTTGGCGTAAAATCCACAAATTTTTCCATAAGACAAATTTTCTCGCCAAAAGTTTTTGGCGCCCATCGTGGGGTAGAGTTTACAGATCTGCACCCTAAAATGACCACAAGGTTTTAAAGTATTTTTTAAAAAAATTTGAAGTCTGAAGTTCCTTGTGATCCACATGAATACGAGTATGAATATTCTTACAAATCCTCCTAGAGACCTTCTTCATTCTTTCATATCAAAGAAGATATCATTTTAGACTTGAAGGAGGCTATTTGGCATAGTAGGTAGAGTGTAAAACATTACTTTGTTGCTAAAAATATTTTGGACTGAGAAGAAGAACCTGATTTTGAGTTGGAAGAGAAAAAATAGATTCTAGCACCTCAGAGAAGACAATAAGCCTTCAAGCTGGCTGATAGAAGGTATACCCTAGCTGCAGAGACAAGGAGTGGCTGATCCTACTTTTGAAGAGTTGGAGAGAGAATAATCGGAGGTTATATCTCAGTTTGGTAGGGAGGAAGAATCTCAACTTGAAGAAATTGCAAAACTCCAAGTGCAGTAGAGAGAGGAAAGAGAAGCAACCCTAGTTCTTGAAGAAGCCAAAAATAGAAACATAATGGCTGATAATGAATGTGAAGCATATACACCTAATGTACCATGGGGAAGAAATATCGGCCCACTTGCTCTCCCATAAATTCTCCATGATCTGCAAGAGGTTCGAGAAAGAATTTTCCCAAATTCAAAGGAGATGGCTCCTAACTCCATGAAGAACATGTAGCACTTCATCACTGCTTGTGGTGTGTTAGGTGTTGAAGATGAAGATGTGTTGGTTAGACTTTTTGTGGAGTCACTCCAAGAGAAAGTTGTTGAATGGTTTTACATGCTTCCTGCAAGATCTATTACTAGTTGGGAAGATATTAGAAAAGCATTTGAAAATAGATTCAAGAGCACTGAAGATGGTCAAGAGCTGCTGGTGCAATTAGTCCAAATAAAGAAAGAAAGCTCTGAATCCATGAGGGAATTTGTAGAAAGGTTTGACAGATTGACAAGAAGAGTCCTTGAAGATGTGCTACCTCCTAAGAACCACTTGAGAAGATTCTTCATTAGTTCCTTGCCATCAAAAGTTGGTTTCTTCCTCAGAAGATCCCAACCAAACACACTAAGGGAAGCTCAAGACTTTGCCATTGAAACTGATGATGACTTAATCCTCTCTGGAAAGGTGAAAGGCCCAAATGGGAAGTAGAAGGGTCGAGTTTGGCTTCAGTAACTATAGATCCTATGTTCTAGAAAATGGCAAATGATTTGGTTGCCTTGAAGAAACAAGCTGTCCCAAATGACAACGAGAAATGCTCTAAAGAGGCCAAACTTCCCTGATAGGTAAATAATTGCACCACCTCCTCGCCAACTTTCCCTTGAAGAACCTCCTGTCAATGTTATCTGTGACACCAGAGAATCAAGAGAGGATGCTAAAATTGATGAACTTGAAGGAGAAATAGCAGAGGATTACGAAGGCTACCTCAACATTGAAGAAGTTGATATGCACAATGGCCTATTTGAGTTTTTTTGATGATGGGGAAGAAGAAGAGGAAGCCCCAAGATTCTCATGTGTTGTCTTCACTCGAGCTCAATCCAAGAAAGATGATATACCCTCCGTGGCTCAAAAGGAAAAGAAAACTAAAGAAGATCCCACTCTAGTAGCCACACAAAAGAAGATCATCAGCAGAGGCTCATTATTACCACCCTCAATGGATTCAGCCAAAATGAAACTAGGCCAAATGGCTGTTAGAGATCGGGTTGTTATATCTAGTAAGTCACCTTTTCCTTCTTCTAGCTCACAAGTTATTAAAAACACTCCTCTTCCAATGAAGTCTATCCTAAGTCAGCTAAAACTCGATCATATCTTCACCTTCACCTCCTTCTAAGCCGATGGCCTCACCCTCAAAAGACAATCCAATTTCCAAGTAATCCAAAGTTACTCAAAGAACCTCACCATGTAAACCTTCCCTCACTCCAAGAAATTCCCCCTCATCCAACATTGTCCCATTTGATTTTGTGGAACATGAAAGTAAAACCAAAGTCCAACTCTCAGAGTTAGAGTACTTGCAAACACACCCAACATAATTTGACAGATTTATTAATGCAGTCCGAGGTAGTAGATCTATATCTTCAAGTTCCACTTCTAAAGGACTCCTTCCAATGCCATCCACACCTCCATCTCAAAACATGTTAGCTCTCAGTGCTACCAAAACATCTAGAGTTGAGCCTTTTTATTTGTCTCTCCTCATAAATGGTTTTGAGTTGAACAATTGTATTATTGATTCCAGAGCTTCTGATAACATAATGCCACTCAAAGTTGCAAATGCCCTTGGCCTAAATTTGACTAGAGTAAATGGAGCTTGTTATTCCATGGAATCTAAACAAGTGCTGCTGATTGGAAGAATAAAGGATGCACAAGTAGCTCTGGCTGACTTCCCTGATAAGAAAGTGCTTCTAACTATTTTAGTGGTAGACATCCCAACATCTTTTGGCATGCTTCTGAGTAGAAGTTTTTGTAGAGACCTAGGTGGAGAAATTAAAATGGATTGGTCATCTACTACTATCCCTATAAAAGGTGAAATGAAGAGGTTTCTTCCAGTTAGGAAAATGAAATATACTGTGCAAAAATTTGAAAGCCTAGGAGATAAAATTTTGTACCAAAATACTAAGCAGATGAATCACTGGGTGACAACCGAGGAGGAAGAAGATATTATGATCTTGATAGGGCCAGACATGCCTTCCCAGAGGGATTTGAATTTTGAAGAATCACTGAGGAGATTCAAGTTATAGGAAGGCAACCCCGAATCACCAGATGATGCAGACCAAAAAGAGGAGGAGATGGTTCTCAATAAATTTCAAGAAGATAAATCATCTTGCATGCTTTAATAGGATGATGATTTATACCCATTTCCATTTGGGGGTGAAGATGATCCCAGTCAAGCCATCTATGGAGATACATAATTAGCTTGTGATGAGCCTGTAAAAGGACTGAAAGAAATATATGTATAAGAAATGCTTGAAGTCGTAGAAGAAACTGAAGATCCCAATCTCGAGTCTCGAGCTCCCGATACAAACGAAAAATCTTCAGACAAGCATGAAGCTGATTTGGAAGCCTTAACAAATGTGAAGGTTGGCCACATTGACAATTATGATGCCACTTCCGAGCTAATGGTTGATGGATGTAATAATGAAGTTTAGGTATTTTATTTCTCATTCGAAGAGGAAGAATGCCCATGGTGAATAAATTGAAGCAATGATATTTGAGACCTTTGAAGGTAAGGCTCCTTTTGAGGAAGGATCGGTAGAGTGCAATGATTCTCAAGACATTGAGGAAACAATGAACCATAACTCGTGCAAGAAATCTTGGAAATAATAGAAATTGTGGAAGATCCTGAGCTAATTCTTGACCTCTTCACTCGTGTCATGGACATACAAGGAAAGAGTGATCCTACTTCTGATCCTACCACCAATACTCAAACAACTCACTATGGAGAGTCAACTATATGGATAAACATGGAAGGAAACTGGTATGATGAAACTAATTCTAAAGAGCATAAAGGTAGTGGAAGTTTCAAGAAAAGACATGAACATCAAGAAACTCACATGGACTCAGATTACAAACTAAAATGGAAATCATGGGAACACCTGGCTTCCATAAGCAACTGAGGAGGGGAGGGTATTTTCTTGAACTAGTCAATGGCTTCACAGAACAACATCACTCAGTGTTGCCTACTCATGGGTAACTTTTGAAAAATGGAAAGTGCTTCAGTGAAAGTGAGTTGTCCCTCACCTTGTACCATAGTTTTGTTGTTTCCCTTTTCTGATTGTGTGTTCCAGTTTTCCCCTTTCTGTCTTGGTGTGGTTTTGGTTGGTGTGTTTCCTTCCTTCTTTCTTTCCTCAGAATTGTACAATGACTCTGCAAGGCCCAATGGATAAGGCACTGGTCAATGTTATATGTTTTAAAACTTGAGATTCTAGATCCTCATGCCATGTTTTCTCCCTGTTCAATCCATGCCATGTCCCCAAGCTAGAGCCACTGTTGTCCCCTCAAAATTTTCCTTCTTTTTCCAAGTCTGGACTTAGAAATTTTTGAGTTGTTACCCTTTGAAAATGGTCCAGTCTGAGTATTTTGAAATTTGGCACTTCCCAAGGGATCAAGGATTCTTAAAAACACCTTCATCAGATAGATAATTCTTTCCCCTTTCCATAAAGGTAAGGAAGTCCTCCTAACTCCTTGTATTTTGTGAGTTATGGCTTGGCAAAGTTTAGAGGGGAAATTTTCCTTGGCGGGTCCACGGAGGCAAGTTGGAAAATTTAGCTTTGAGAAAATTGGTGGTCAGGTGCAGAGGTAAGTTGGAAAATTTGCTGAGAAAATTGTGGAGGTATGGAGAGAAAGTTGGAGCTTATCCCTTTTAGGGTTAAAAGGCACAAATTCAAATTTTGGCCCGCGGGCCCGAAGAAGGAATGAAGCACACTCACGGGGCCATAGAGAAAAAATTTTGGCACTTAGCTTTTGGGGTGAAAAGGTTAAAGTCAAAAATCGACCCGTGGATCTGACAAAGGGAAAGGAAAAGAAATTGCTTAAGGCCCATAGCCAATGAAATGATGCCACGTGTCCTCGTGGCGGGGGCTCGCTAGGATTTTTGGGAAAATTTTCCCTTTTCGTGAAAGGGGAAAAATGTTATTCTAAAGCCCGCGGATGAACCAGAAAGCACCATGTGTCATTGGGTTGGTGGGGGCATGGAGATTTTGGGGAAAATTTTCCCAATTTGAAAAAAGAGGGAAAAAGGTCAAATTTTAGCTCATGACCCGAATTTACCCTAATTTTACCAGTTTTACCCTAAATCTTTAAGAGGCCATAGAGCTTAGATTTTCATGTTTTTGGTATCAATGGAAAGCCAGTGAAATTCTCCACACAATGGACACTTCAATTTTAAATTTTGATGGATTTTTGTGGGAGAAAATTGAGAAAACATCTCTGGCATGCAAAAAATGTAAAAAAGTTTCCCCCAACTCCGCTCCAATGTTCTCATGCCAAGTGGATGGCTCAAAGTGAAAAGCACAGAAGGTGATCTAATGGTCCATATTCAAACTGGCAACCTTTTTAAAGGTTTCTAGTTTTTCCCACCATGGCCGTTTTTTTTGCAATAGAGGAATCCGAAATGGTGTGAAATGATTGGATTTCGATTGTAATTGCTTTGGCTATTTGGGGGAAGTTGTAACCTCCCCGCATGCTATTTCTTGTCTTCTAAGAGTGATTGTATAGGTTGGCAATCAAAATTGGAAATGGAAGAACGTTTTTATGAATGGAGGACAAAAATGAGTGTTAGTTTTCTTCTATTCTCCTCATCTGCATATTTCTTCTATTCCCACTCATTATACGAGTTTCAACTCGAGATCAATAAAAAGGAAGGAATTTTATGTCCCCTCGATGGAAAAATCAATTGGTGCTTTGTGACCAACATGTTTTATTTTGTCTTGTGCTTAGAAATTGTAAATTTTTCTTTCTTCTGTTAATGAATGCATGTAATGAAATTTCCAGTTGATGTGTGTGGGCATCTGACACTCTACCCACAACATTGATTTTCCCCTCCTTAATTCTCACTCCCTCCCCTTTCTCATATCGATTTCTACTATAGTAAGGAGTTGCTATTATTTCCATAGGGACAATGGAGTGTTCATGTGGATCTCTGGTTGAAAAACCACCATAAATCCACTTTGGTTTTACCTAAACAATGGGAGCTGCACCATTCAAATGTAGAGGGACTTAGATTCCCATAGCGTTGGATCTGAAATCCATAAATTTGTCTATAAGACAAATTTTCTCACCAACACATCTAAACTAACATTTCAGTCCACCTTCCACCTTAGCATCACTTATTTTTCTAAGTATTGCAAAGTCCTCCTCTTTTTCCATTCATCTTAACACACATTTTGTTAGGAGTAAAAATTCACACTCTCTTGTCATCACTCTTATCATTGATTTTGATTAAGATTTTAACGCATTCACCTCGTCAAGTCCCTTATCTCTTAACTCTCATTTTGATTAAGAGATGGGCAATCAAATAACCATTTTCGCTTCTTCCCTCTTAGCACTCATTTTGCTAAGGGTCGATCCTTTTCATCTTCTTCACTCTTCCATCTTAACATTCACTTTTCTAAGGGTTGAGTTTTCCATCATACTTCTTCTTGTTCCTCCCCTTTTTCAAAAATGGTGGGAACATGACATCGTGATTATAGTCCTTTTCAATGGGAGGAAATAAATCCTTTCCATATCATCTCAAATGAAGAGGATGACGATCAACTTAAAAAAATTTCTATCGACGTCACTTTGTGACAAAACAAAGACCAATTCCTTCTTTGTATCCTCGCAATGGGAGAAATATTTCCCTCGAATTTGATGAGGATGAAATGAAAGATTTAAAATTGCAACGTAAATCCCCTAAAGATCCACCACCCGAGTCAAATAAACATACCGACAAAGGAACAAGAAAAACAAACATTGATGATAAAGTAAAATCTAATTCTTCATTCTCTAATTACAACCAAGCCTTGCTTGATCAAATCAATGCAATGGCAAAATAATTGGCTCATCTATCCTCCACGATCACGAACGATACCGAAGGCATTGACACACAACGAAAAGTGATGACAGGGTCAAAAATCACTCTGAGACCAATAATGAGAACAATAATCATACAAATGATAACTCACCATTCTTCACATAAAACAATTCACCATTTACGCAAGATTGGAAAATAATGAAGGACAACATTTCGGGCATGCAAAAACAATGCAAAAAATTCAATTTCGATGAATTGTTTCCATACCATTTCAACATGGACATCTTACGCATCCCCTTCCCATGATCTTTTGAGACACCTAAATTTGACAAATATAAGGGCAACATTGATACTAGAACACATGTCAAGGAATTTTTCATGGCATGCCAAGAGGTGGCTTATAACGACATCTTTCTCTTACACATATTTCCTAAGAGTTTAGGTGGAAAATATTTGGAATGGTTCTTACACCTTCCAAAGGGATCTATTTCTACCTTTGTAGACCTTTCAGAGAAGTTTTTCAAACACTTCTCTTTCAACCTTGATTCTAAAATAACCATGATGGATTTGTGCAATGCCAAAAAATGTCAGAACGAGACCTTTGCACAATTTTTACAACGATAACAAGGAATCTCAAGTTGTTTCCCATGTTCAATCCTTGAGAAACAAATGGTTAGCATATTTATCCCTAACATTAACGACATGTTTTCCTTTCACATGCGGATGCAATACCTCAAAAACTTTGAGGAAACTATCAAGAATGGAAATCAAATAGAAAAATTCCTTATTTCTCAAGGCTTGATTAAGCCTCATTGTAAATACCATGGGAACAATTGTAATCATAAAAAAACAACCCTAGCACTTCTCATGATAATCCTAGGTACTTCAACCGCAATCGTAACATTTTCAATGATGGTGTCACAAATAATCGAAATGTGCACATCTTACGAATAACCAAGTAATTGTTAGAGTAGGTATCTACCTTAGCTCATGTTCACCTAGGTAATTTATTTACCTTTATTGTATTTATCCTCACCCACTTATGTGTGTGGATATTTCTTTTATCTTATTTAGATATTAGGAGATATTATCTAGTTGTTAGGTATAGTTCTTTCCTTGATCTATGGTATTGACTAGATCCTTGATGTTTAGTTCTCTCCCAAATCTATGGTCTCGACTAGTTCTTTGATGACTAGTTATTTCCTTGATTTATGGCTTGATCTACGACCTTGACTGGTTCTTAGATTGTTATTCCTTGCCTATTTAAGCAAGGCCCATTCTCAATGTATTGTATTGAGTTCCATATTAATATATGATATTGTTTCTCATTTGTTTGCAAATGTTTTATGTAAAGTTATTCTGGCGAATTGCTTTCATCTTATTGATCATGGTGTTTGATTAGCATTTGTGTTCTTGGTTTGGTACGATCTGGTTATTTTTCCTTTCAGTAAAACAAATTAAGTCTAAACCATTTGTCACCATCTCAAAAAGAGAAAATTTTCCTCCTCCTCGTGATTACAATCGAAGACAATATACGTCTTTGGGGGAATCTCTTTCAAGCATCTTAAAACAACTGGTAAGTGCCAATATGGTCACTTATCCTATCACGTAACCCTTCCTTGAAGGTGAACATAAGTTAGGTTGGTATAAACCTAACACATCTTGTGATTTTTATCACATATATGTTCATTAAACAAATAAATGTGAAAAAAATTTGCAATTACATCAAAGACCTTATTGATAATAGAGACATAATGGCTGGAAATATATAAACTAGCCATGATGCAAAGGGTAAATCTCAAGAACATGGTGAATCTGCGAACAATATTAATTATAAATCCATCATTTCTGTATGTATGACACTCCTTCATGCACCATTGAACATCAATTTACACTTCTAGGAGAGAGTCTATCTATTGTCTTTCAATAATTAGTAAAGGCTAACATGATTGAATATCCACCCACAAAACCCTTTTCTAATGGGGAACCCACTCCTATGTTTTACAATGCATCCGCATATTGTGAATACCATCTCATGGAAGGCCATTCTACTGATGATTGTACACCTATTTGTAATTATGTCCAATACTTAATTGATGAAAGAACCATATCTATAGAGCTTGAATACAAAGCTCTCGAATCAACGACACGTAAATTTCTACTTCTAATGAAGAGTTGATTTGTCCCCACTTCGTACATACATCTCTTGAAACTCAGGTGAGATCATGAAAAAGGTCAAGTATCTCTCTCTCAAAATCAATCCATTTATTCTAAATATTTTCCTCCTTTAGTCCAAACAGAAATTGAACCTATTTCGAAAAACCTTCCAAACCTCATGAGAGCTTGATTTTTCTCCAAGACTCTCTTTCAACCATCTACACTATAAAAGAGGGTCCATCATTAAGCACAATTGAGATTGATTATGTTCTTCCCATCTTAATTTCTATGCCTAACATGTCTAGTCTTGTTTTCAAAATAAAACCACAACAAGCTTGGAAACTTGTGAAAACACAACCTTCTATGTCCATTTCACTGAAACAATCAAACTTACAGGAATCTCATCAACAATTTTTCCTACCATTCAAGACATCTACATGCATACACTCTATGAGGTATGTATACCCAAGAATGTCCTTATACAACCCATTTATGCCTTAATTGCAAATTTATCATCAAATCAATTAATTCACAACCTAGAAGGAGTAACATTGAGTATCTACTTTCTATGGATTACAAGGAACCCTGGGTATACATCTAGAGATCCATCTTCCTTTCCTCACACTCTTTCACTCATAGGTGAATATGCATCTCAACATATTCCCCACATTGAAAATCATATTCTACAATCACATAAGTCTCTCGATCTCATCGAAGACTTATCTAATCACACATCCTTTGACTTGGAACCTCTCCACCCAATTCTCGTACTTCAAAACCCTTCAAATCATTTGACTCACTCCTTTGACTTGGCTATTTTTTGCCCAAGTCTCAAACTTGATGACTCATTTAATAATTTGATTCACCCTTTGACTCGGATAATGTCCAACCAAGTCTCATATTGTAGGACTTATCAAATCTTCATATTTCCTCCTTTGACTTAGACCTTGTTTTCTCAAGTCACGTATTTTAGAACTTATCAAATCTTTCTTTTCCCTCTCTTGACTTGGATTTCATCTGCACAAGTATCATATTTTAGGAACCTTCATCTTCAATAACCATAGACATCTTTCTTGATGATTCCATTTAAAATCCTCATTCTCAAAAATTCAAAAAACTTAAAAAACATAAAAAGAAAATAAAACTCTATATTAGAGAACTGTTTATTAATTGGAAATGAAAAAGTGTGTACGAATAATGTTAAGAATTCCATCTATTGGTAGATATCTTAATCATATCATTATCATGCATTCGCCTTCTTCACCTATCATGACACAAGTTAATATTGTTCCTCTTGGGAATTATGTGTCTCATCTTTGTTATGGCTCTTACCATTTCAGCTCTTTTCACCTACAATTTTGTCTCACAACTTACGATGGCAACTCCTCCTTTCAAATAAACTATCTCTTTATCAAAAATGATAAAATTCTACACCCATTCATTTTGATCACCCATCTCAATGTACGGTGTTGAATCCTTATGTCCTACTAGTTGCATAAGGCTAAGACTTAGGGAAGATTGTTCCTTCCCAACAAGAACACTTTTAACATATAAGGAAAATTTAAATCAATCTAAAAATATGAAAAAAATATAAAATCACTACACCTTTCGTCCCTCACAGGTCTTCAATGATAAACCCATACTTCTTACTGGTAGTATGAGACTGGGAATGGAGAAATACCTTACTCACCTACATTTTGTCTTTAGTGTTGAGCCCTTTCCTTTTACTTGATGGAATGGGGTAACATGTCGGGTTAATTTACAAAAAGCAATAAATAATTAGTCAATGAATCCTTAATGAAATATTAATCAAAGTCTTAATAAAAAATCCCGAAGTAATTTAGCGGTTCATGTTAAGAGAGACAACAATTCCTTCAACTAGATTTTTCCAATCTATAGGCCATTTACGAATCTAAGTCGAGTCAAACCTATAAAGTGGAATCATCTTGGAATTGATCAACTAATCTTCACTCAAGAGACGAGTTACACTCTCTTACGTGGATCATTGTTACACCTTTTCCATTACATCCATTATCTTCACTTTCATATCACTATTTACCTCATTTCATGTCCTTCTTGGCTCTAAGTGATGAGCGCTTGCATCTTCCTAGTTGAGTAGAGAAAAGAGCAGAGGGAAATACCATATCATTTATCATCTACATTTCTACCAATGAAATGTAATGTGTTTAATAATTTGCACTTGCTTTTAAGTAGTGCACCCTTTCTATCGAGTTGTAAAATACTAAAAACATTAAAAATGTCTCACAAAATAAAAAATATATAAAATTGTTCAAAAATACAAAAATATAAAATTGTTCAAAAAACCAAAACAGTTTAAAATTGTCACAATCAAAACATTCAGATAATGTTTGACCAACTTTTAGAAAGCTGGATAACACGGTTCAACAATTTCACCTTTTAACGGTGTTCCCCATGATCATTCCAAATCATCTTTATTTCTGTGGTGTATATCTATGCTTTGAAGGCAATCTTTTAACCTTTCACGATATAACTTTTTTGGGGCGCATTTGGATTTTACATTTTAATCCAACTACGATCAAAATTCAATGGGGTCGACAAGAGTATCTTTTGGAGTATCTAAGTATCACTCTGCTCTTCAACTTGATATAATCCTCATGCGTTCTAAGTTTGTCACACTTGGGGGAGTTCAAATATGTCTAGCTATTCAATATGGAACACATTTAGAGTGTCATTAGACATTGTTTTTGCAAGTTTTTGTACTCTTGTAGTTTGTCAACATTGTGACGATGTTTTTATTATTTCAGTTTATTATTTTTTTGTAATTTGTTTACCTTTATTATAGACCAATTGTAGGAAATTTATTTGCATCTTAGTTCACATATAAATTTTGTGTGGATCCTTCATGTTCATATTGGTTTTGTTTCCATTTCATATTTTGTGTCTTTTTGTCACTTGCATATGTTATGTTTTCCTCCTGGTTTCTTTCCATGGAATGTTTTCATTTTTGTTGTTTATTCATGATTGCTTATGTTTCTTGGCGTTTGTATTTCAAATATTTTCAAAACTCAAAAAAATCCCAAAAATTAAATATTTCAAAAACATAAAAAAATTACAAAATTTTCGAACAACCATTCACTTATCATAGAAATCCTACAATTAGAAAACCCTTGAAGTGAATTTTTCAACATATTCACACAATTTTGATAAATGTCATACCTTTATCTATTACCCTAGTGATTGTTCCAATATTACAACTATCACTTTCTTCCCTTTGCATGATATGCTAACTTTGCTTGGGGCAAGTCACAAAATTGTTTTTCCTTCGCGATATAACTTTTCCTGGGGTAATTTCAACTCTGATCATTTGCACAACAGATATGACAAGAGTGTCATATGGAGTCACTTCTCTCTACTCTTCCAGTCTGATCTTAATTCCTCTTTGGGAGAATTTACATCTACTTACACATATTATAGCACGAATTAGGGACATAGATGATTGTCTTCTTTTTTGGATTTGTGTTGTATTATTGATGTTTTCTTTTTAGAACACTTGCAAATAGTGTGATTACATCTTGGTTCCTTTATAACCATGATGCCTACACCTACTATGTATATTGGGTTTTTTTTTCCTTTTTATATTTTTTGTGGTGTGTGTTTGTTTACACTCATATGGGTTAACCATCTTTATTATTTCATAATCATGGTGAAAACTCTATTATGCAACAACAAAAATAAGGTTGCTCTAAAATTATTCTCCAAATGACACTCATGCTATGAGCACATTCCTTTCCCATCCTTGTTCAAATCCCCTAATTTCCTTCCTATCAAGTGGTTTCCCACTACTTTGCAGTGTCTCCTATCCACTTGAGGGGGCATTCCTCTACCATTCTAATCCCTGGGGAATCCAAATTCTTCATCACTTCCTACTCACTTGGGGCATCCAAATGCTTCATAGCTTTCCGCTTGTTGATCTTCATGTGTCTACTATCTTTAAAGCAATATTACTTCGCAATAGAACTTTAAAGAAGGGAAAATGTATACACCTTGAAATTACTCACATGTTCCCAATGTTATCCCAATACACCTTGTTATTCACCCATTTGTGATTAATTGATTAATTCATATATATTGCACCATTTGGATTAATTAAATTAATCCCTAATACCCCTTTAGCTTAGCTAATTATCATTTATTAATTAATTGTGCACATTAAACAACCACTTTGGACCCCACATGGAATCCACTTCCTCATCTCAATCAACTCCACATGAACTCCACTTCATTAGTCCAGTCAACTACACTTCTAGAATCCTAGAAAGGTGGGGAAATTGAATTGCACGTCTGACCACCTTCTACGGATGTAAGTTCGCAATTAATTCATTTACTACCCCTAAATTCCCACTTGATGCAACATCCTCAAATGCTATTTTTATCATGTGCATTCAACTGTTTCCAACCAAATTCCAACTACTTCTCCCATTATAAAATGTAGGATTACTCTCTATCAAACCCTCTTGGATAATAATACAATAAATCTGTTAAAATTGCTCCAACTTTTGCTATTTTGGAAGCAATAATCCAAGCCAAATTATTTGTGTTCATAGAAATCACACCCACATCTAGAGGTCATTCAAGAGAACCCACATCCAATTACAAGGTTACATAGCTTCTAAGCTCTTACAACCTACTGAGGTTTGCAAGTTTTTTTACTTTCCATTCACTAGTACTTTTCTCTACTTATAACATCTGCTTCCATTCCACATCTAGTGTGTGAGGATTTATGCACTCCTTGTGTTGATGATTCATACATGTCAGACATTACTCTTTTTTTTTGAATAACCATTTTGGGATGATTATCTACCGAGCTTTGTTGTCTCTTTATAGTGCCTAATTTGTGTTGCAATACAGAGTTTGTATCTTCCTTCTACAGGTGTTTCAAAGGATTCCTTCATATCCATTATTGGTAGTGACCCTTCTAGGAATTTCTTCACTTCCACTATTTCAAGGACCATCACCGATCCACCTCTACTTTTGAATCCTCTTTATATTATTTTTGGGTTTTTTAATTTGCCTTCACTTTACATGGACATTTTCGGTGAATGTTCCTTTTTCCTTATCTCACAGCTTCTACTTCGGTGAAATTACCTTCATTTCCTTTGCACATGTTTTCTAGACCTATGTCACTCTTTAGTGGACTAGATTCATCTTTCTTTGTATTGTTACCTTCAATTTTATTGGTGGAGTGGGTACACTTACAATACTCCATTTCTATTCTTCCTAAGGGTAGAAACATTGTTCGATGCAGATGGACCTTCTTTTGTCTACAGATGGAAGACCACATCATCGAAACTCTTCTTGGAGACTTCATAGAGTTTTAAATTTTAGATTTCAGATTGAAACTCTTTTTAGTCTCCTTACTCTTTTCTTCTCTTATTATTCTATAAAGATTGCAATTTTTACATAGGTACCTTATCATGAATTTAGTTGTCAGGACCCATTTGACACATCTTTCTTAGTTGTTTAGGGGAGTCTTCTATCTCTCGTAAGTGGATGTTTTCTCCTTTGTGTTTTCCTCCATTACTTGACACAACCTTTCAATTTTTAATTATGAAATTTAGACAAGGGAATCATATAAATACATAGTTATATTTTCAAAATGAAGGATTAATCACTAAGTATTACATACTACCACCTAAGCTTGCATTCAAAGGACTAAGAACATCAAAGGCATCCATCTACCACTCATATAAAGACAAGGGCTATATACTTGTGCACACACAACATAGGAGGGGAAGTATATTCTATTCCATTCACACATTCTATATCTAGCTCGCTATCATTTTGTAACTTACACAAGGGAATCCTAGGGCATCATTTCTACACACAAATACAAGAAATACATGGATTCTGAGATGTAGTACATCACTCGGTCATAATTTCACTCTTCGAGTGACCACCGAGGTCAATCTGACTCCCCATTCTACATTTTCCTTTTTAGGTTTGATGTGGTTTATGGGTATGTGTAGGTGAAATTATTTCTTATAAGTTACAAGTACAAATACATATCATACAATGAATCCAGAGAGAAAAATAGGGACATATAAAGCAAAGCTTATCCAATAATGAAAGATCTATATTCACAACATCTACATGGACACCGATTAATGTCAGATCTAAACACCAAGCGTGGGCACTCTTACCATCCTATGGGTGATCCTATCCTATGTAGTTTTAGATTTCAGAACCTCTAGTGAGTCCCTATGATACTCTCCTCGATCTGTTATAGAATTTCATCATCCCAACTCACTTCTTGTTTTCTCGAAATAAGCTAAGTCATCATATCTCTCCTTCTTACTTAGGGTTTCATATCATTACTTTCTTACTACTTGTGTCTCATTATATATTAGCATTTGTACATCATTAGGTATAGTATTTAATCTATTTTCCTAACACCGCATGACAATCAATCCATTTGCAATTCAATTCAAGATTTAGATTGTTTATTTCAAGACAATATTTACATCTCTCACAATGAAACCAAACATCTCAAGGAAACTTATCAATCCCATGCTAGATCTTATTCTCTACTTTATTCTAATCTTATGTCTACTACATGTTCTCATATAAAATAAGCCCAAGTATTACCTCTACCCACACCTCTCAAGTTTTATCAAAATGCTAAGAAACGTAATATTCTTCATCAACTCCTCAATCAACAATTTATCAACTTGCTAATTAGTCATTAATACCCTCCTTATCAGCTTGCCAAATACATAGGTCTTCCATTTTGTAATTATCATAGAATTAATCAACATTATGACAATTATTGCTATGCTTTACAATGAAGAATTAAGCACCTTGAGCCTCGGGGTTTTATTTCATTTGCTACACAACATTCTATTACGTATTCATCTCCAATTATTAAACCTCAATGGGCTCCCAAATACGATCCCTCCATGTCCGGTGAGCATCATGCCATATTTAATAATTTTTATCCTCTAGTAATTCAAGAGCCACCTATTCAACCCATTCTAAATAAACAAACACCTCTTAAAATATGTCCTTCGTTCCCTCCTCTTATCAAGTCTTCTAGTCCATTACCAATTCAAAATAAGCAACCAACTCTTAAAATTTATCATCCATCCCCTCCTCTTATCAAGTTTTCTATTGTGTTACCACTTCTAAATAAGAAAATACTCACTAATCTTGACCAAAAACTCTAGGTGATCTCTTTAAGATTCCTCGTGTCAATCAAACCCAACACTGGTCCTAATCTTGCTCCTATCTATTATTGTGACAACCATACACTTTCTTATAACCCATGACATGCTCCTTCTCTTCTCATCACATATAGCTCCATTAATCACACACTTAGGGGGCACCAAACTTCCCATCTCCAATACTATCATTTGTCTCTACTATCTAATATCACGCCTCATGCTCTGTGCTTCATTTTTAATATTTCATATCACTCCTACTCCTTTGGTACACACATCCTACTATCATTACCCGATGATGCACTCTAGTTCTTTGGTTCACACTTGACTATTGAGGGCACAATTAATCTATGAACCTCACATCGTCTACACTCTACACTTAGCGCCTCATAATACATCTTTTCTAGTATCTATTCTCATGGCACACACTAATTACCCTATTACATACTCTCATGCTATGGTTCAAACTTTCTTGTTTAGGGCACACTACATGAATGAATCTCACATTACACACTTCATGCTCTATACTTTACGACATATCTTCCTATCATCTACTTTCACAAGACAAACCCATTTCCCGATGAAGCACTCTTGTTGTATGGTTCATTATTGACTACCGAGGGGAATTTATAAATGAACCTCATTTCATACACATCTCGCTAGGGAAACACGAGATCCTTCCATTTTCACATCTTGCATACCATGCCATCACACCATCACAACATTTTCATATCTTGGTTACATTTACTCTTGCTTTCTTATACTACTTACACATTACACTTTGATTACTATGCTAGTTATATACTCAAATATGTCATTCTCTTTATCATACACACATATACATTCAATTGGTCTCTAGAAGTTAATGCAAATATCTTACATATCCTTACATGATGCATGATTCCTGACACTAACTCCTTTTCTAGTATTGTTGAGGCTCCTGAGGGCATCTACCTTTACTACTCTCACATTCTACATACTACATGTTTTATTGCTACATTATTCACTACTTCTCATTATAGTTACTTTACTATATCATTGATATATATGTGCTTTGACATACTATTTATCTATCCAACATGCTAACATGTTCCTCATGTGTAGCATTTTCCTTGCAGGGCTATCTACAACCATGGTTATCTAATACAATTTACTTGATCTTGTTTTCTATTGTATGTTATTATTTACATGTTATGCCCTATGTCTTGTATGATCATTATATGCTTTTGGTTGCTTTGGTATTAATTGTCTTGTGACATTGTGAGCGATTTCCCATGTTTGAAACTTGATTTTTATGGTCCATCTTATTTGCACACTTGATTGTTACATTGTTTTCTATTACACACTAGCTACTTTTACTACTTGTACTAGCCTAATTATTTTACAAGTGCCTTGGTTTCTACCATGTACATCCCCTACCCCTTGTAGGTATTCATTTCATATCAACATCAGGTCCTCTCCTTTGGGCCACATTATCCTACAATTGTCACATGTACCCAAAACAAGGGGGAATACATTGGGTGAACAAATCATCCTTACAACAGCTTAGAGCCATAGTTCCGATCAATTGGTATAGAAAAGCATATGCATATAACCATGGAACAATCCAAAATTAGACTTGGACTTCATACACAATACAAACACTAGCACCCAAAACCATACATTAGCACGTAGGCACTCTTGTCCTCCCCTTAGTGTTAATGTCCTTGGGGTAGAAACAAACCATTTATCAAGACAACAAAGTCTTCGGCAATTAACAACATAATTTTCCTGTAGTAGGAACTTGCCTCCAAATACAGAATATATTATATCTTCTACAATCAGTTACAATACGGAACAACACGGGACGTACCATATGCAATGATTCTCATTCAGAAACAATCATAGAAGAAGAGTAAAACTAGACCTTCCCCCTCAATAATCTTCTCCCGTGGCACAAGATCACCCAAAAAACTTGCATTTGGTGTGAGATCACCCAAAAAAACTCTTTCTTGGCGTGAGATCACCCAAATAACTCGTTCTTAGCATGAGATCACCGAAAAAAACTCACCCTTTGTATCATTTCAGGAAATCTTTTTATCCTTTACACTCTTATACATCATGTGCACACTTTCCTTTTTACATACTTTCACACTTTTACATACTTATACATACTTTACTCATATTTTTCATATACAAGACTTTGACTACTCTTTCACTCTTCTTTTATAGGTTTGTCCTTAATACACAACAAGAAGTAGTACACATCATCAAATACAAGCACAAAAACATATACAATCTATGGATACACTTTACTCCTAGGGTCCACTCCCTTTTCCTAGTCTCCACGCTTCACTTTACAATCGCTTCACGCTTCACTTGTCCACTCAGCATGATATTCACCGCACTCTCTCTACAGGATCATAAGGTACACATCTTCTAACTACTTTATGTTATCGAGTATTCACTCAACAACATAAAGTGGGGGAAAAATGTAAACACAAAATCTATGCACTTGGGTAAATTTCTAAGTCCCAAAAGTATGCTAACATTTACATGATTCCTAAGTAAGAAAACTATTAATTGAATGTACTTTTATTGGCTTTGTACATCTTGCACTCTTTCCGAAATTTGAATGTTTTATCTTTCTATGGCCTCGGATAGTAGCGCCTAGTTAGGACACTAGTGCTAGGAGATATTGTCCTCCTAGGAGATCTTGTCCCTCTTTACCTTTTTCTTATCCTTTTGGAACCCTTTCACTTCTTAATTATTTTTTACTACTTTGGGTCAGCCTTTCAATTTTCAATTACAAAACTCAAACAATGGAATCATATAAATACATAGTCATGTTTTCAAAATGAAGTATCAATCACTAAGCATTACATACTACCACCTAAGCTTGCATTAAAAGGAAAAGAGCATCAAAGGAATCCATTTAGCACTCATACAAAGGCAAGGGATACATACTCTTACTTACACACACAACATAGGAGGGGAAGTATATTCTATTTTATCCACACATTTTATACATCTTCTATAATATAGATCTATCTTGATATCATTTGTGAAACTTGCATAAGGGCATCCTAGGGAATCATTTATACACACATACACAGGAACTACATGGAGTTTGAGATGTAGTGTAGTACTCGATCATAATTTCTCTCTTTGAGTGACCACTGGGGTCAATCTGAATCTCCATTATACATTTTTCATTTTTAGGTTTTACGTGGTTTGTGGGTATGTGTAGGTGAACTTATTTCTTGTAGGTTATAGGTATAGTCATAGACTAGAAACGAATATAGAGTGAAAAACATGTATCAACAACGAAACTTATATGAGACCGAAAGATCTAGATCTACAACATCTACACGGACACCAGTTCATAGATCCAGACATCAACCCTTGGGTTCTCCCTCCCTCCTTTGGGTGTTCCTTTCCTAATTAGTTTCAGAGTTTAGAACCTCTAGTGAGTCTCTCGACACTCTACTCGGTGTGTTCCAACATTTCATCATTTCGAGATCACTTCCTATTCGCTCATAAATCAGCTAAGTCATCCTATATCTCCTTTTTACTTAAGGTTTCATATCATTTCTTGCTTATTTCTTGTGTCTCATTGTATATTAGCATTTTTACATCATTAGGTACAATTGTTACTTAAGCAATAATATTTAATTAATTTAATTTACATTAAATCACCATCCAATTAAATTAATTAAATTAATTATATCCTACTAGAATATATCAAATTAATTAAATTAATTCCATCATTTAAATCATAACCCTTTAGAATTAATTCTAATTACATACTCCTACCCTTTAGAATTAATTAATTTAATTCTATCATGCTCTTAGAATTAATTAAATTAATTCCTAACATCCTTTAGCTAATTTAATTAAACATTTATTTAAATAAATGGTTAGTTATCCTCTCAAAATTTGTAACTAATTATATTAGTTATTTAAATAATTATATTTATCTACTCACACTCCACTCCACTCTACTTCTAGAACCCTATAACGGTGGGGGCAACAAAGTTGCATGCATACCATCTTCCCACAAAAAAATCAAAATAATCATTGTCCTTGCAAACCGCAACTACACTGACAAAATACTCTTACTATTTCAGAAATTATAATTATGATCCTAGAGCTCATTCAAACTATGATCGATTCCCATGGCGTCACCCTCAACTATAAAAAGTAGGTCGTTCCTTTGTAAATCATCCTTGGATGTTTTGAGTAATTTGCAGCCAACTTCTACCAAATGTTCCACCCACATCCTTGTCTTTATAAGCTCGTAGTATTTTTAATTCCACATTTGGAGAAACATTTAAGAACACCCAAAATGCTTTTTCATACAATATTCTACAATTTCAAGTGCTTCACAATCTTACTTGAGGTTTAGAGGAAAATATCATAGAGAGGTATACTATTTCATTTTAGCTTTCTTTCAATCACTACTTGATATTTTCACTACTCATATTTTGACATGCCCACATGTTAATCCTAGAGTTAGTACCTCTGCTTTTACTCCTCCTTCTCCAACCCTAACACCCGGTCTAAGTGCTCTCTGTGGTGAAAATGGAATTTGTAAAGATACTTGTGCTAGTACTGCATATCCATAACCGACACCTATACTGACATCTATGCCAAAATCTATTATAGCATTTACATTGGTATCCGGGATATATGTCCCGAGTGCTTGCTCCCATAAATGTGTTGCATAAGCTATATGAACCTATACTAATTTCCCGTGCACTACCTATGCTACTGCAGTATCTGTAGCCCCCTTGTGCCACATGAATCTATGGTATTTATACAACTTTGTACATGAATTGGTGGCCTATGTGCCATATGAACTTATGGAGCCAGTAGATCTTGTCCCTATACCTATACATGCACATCTCGCCTCCGATTTTTCCTACCTCATTCTACCTCTATCCCTCCTCTGATGTGGCCCCCACTTATGCTACCACTATACTTGCATCTATGACTACCATGTGGAATAGTAATCTACCTAGGCATGATTGGTCCATAATATGTAGCATAATCAAAAGTGGTTCTGGATCTACATGTTGGGGACAAGGAAGATCATATTTTATTCATGCCAATATACAAAAAAATGGAAAATATATACAAATAACCAAAAGGAAGGTAGAGAAATTGATATGCCACGAAGGAGTAACTGACAATAAACATAACAATGTAATATAAAATTAATTTGACATTCCCCCTTATTACATTATTTTTACAAATGTACCCACAAACAATTCAAACTTCACCTTTCCAAGAGACTTGGTGAGTATATATGCTATCTGAGAATATGTTGGGAAGTACTAGAGCTGGATGTGGTGGTTCAAGACTTGTTCTCGAATGTAGTGACATTCAACCTCAATGTGCTTTGTTCTTTCATGGAAAACTAGATTCTTCACAAGCTTCAACACAACTTGATTTCTGCAATGAATGATGGGTGGATTTTCTTCAGGAATGCTTATATCATCCAAAATGTGACGTAACAAAATCACTTCACCCATAGATCCTTGTGTGGTGTGATAATTTTCCTTAGTGGATGAGATAGCAATATGTTGACATGGTTCTTCATCAAGTTTTGGAACAATCCGTAGTACAAAGGAAACCCGTGAGACAAAGGAAGGAACCACAGATAGAATAAGGAATCCATCGAGGACTACATAAAGCCACAGAGATAAAGGAGTAAATCCACGATAAACAAAATATTTGTGGTGCGAGAGGAAAAATCCATGGAATTTGAGAAAACCTATGAATTAAGGACAAACGAAAAACAGAGAAGACAAAAGTGACAAAGACGTGACCAAAAGAAGTGTCTTTTGATTATTTTGTAGGAAAGATATTTATTTTACTTAATAAAATGTATATGGTGTGTCACATGAAACAATAGATATATGCCTCATGAGATAAGACATGTGTTCCATAAGAGAGAAATATATAAGATATAGAGAATATAAATATTATATATGTGTGTATGAGACTAATGTAATCTATTTGAGATATAAATAAAGATTGATGTTTGGAGAAAAGGTTAATTTATTTTTAAATTCTTTCTGTTCACAAATTAGATTAGTTTAATTTTCCCTTACACATCCTTAAAAGAAGGGTGAACTTATTAACCCTCACAATGTATTGTTGAGGCATTAGGTGTCGATCCCGGGTTCCTTTTTTTAGTCGTATGTCCGAAAATATATAACCACTAGGGTATTAGAAACCAACATTGACAGAGATTGAGGATTGGTGGGAGAATAAAATTAATATATTTTTCAAAGGAGAAGCAAAGAGACTTAAAGAATCATATAAAGAAACTGAGGCAGAAATATTTGGAGAATACAGAGAGGAATTTTGGTCTCAATTCCCACATTTATTGTGGCCTTGCATATTGGCACACACTAAAAGAATAGAGTGGCTACTGATTACATTTGAGAAAACCTTTTGAGTGGACTCAAGATAAGTTGAATATAAGTAGAAATTGTGATGAACCCTAGACCGAGAAATTGATTACTAGCTCGAGACCACATTAGAATATTATATAATTACTTGGGCCATAAAAGGTTAGACCAGCTTTGATTATAATAAATGTGAAGTTTTAAGTGGAACAAGAGGTGGATTCTACGAAACAAATTCGATTTTTAATAAAAAGTTTTTCTCGGTAGAAAAATGATTAATTAGAAGCACGGAAAATTTCCTTTAGGGGACAGGCACCATAGGATGGCGTACATGAAGGGGACAATCCAAGAGGCATAACTGATCAAAATTAATGGGGTGATGGTTGGGATAGCAGAAATGGGATGACATGAAGAAAATGAAAATCGAGAAACACATACATAGTTGACAAAGAGGAGATTAAGATAATTAGGTGAGTTAGTATCTTAACAAAAGCAATCATGATGAGGAGGATGGAAGAGAGAGCCAAGATAGACTCTAGAAAAGGAGTTAGAGAAAAAAATGAATAAACAAAGGTTAGCAAGGGAGGAAAGGGAAAATAATTTGAATGAAAAGAAAGAGAAGTTGTAAAATAATTAAAAAATAGAAAAAGAAAAACCCACTTTAATTAGAGGCCAGCAATTGGCTACCTCGGAGATGGAGGTAGACACATAGAGTCTTATTATAATTCCCACATCAGTGGAAACCAACCTAATTTGGCTACCCCATGGAACCCTGTGGTAAGATATTCCATAGACAATCCAATTCAACAATCAATATCAAGGCAAGATATCCTAATGAGAGATTTACAGCAGTTAGTAGGTGGCTTAGAACTAGATTTTAAGAAGGTAATAGGAGTAGAAACTTGGGAAGAGGAAGAAAGAGAAGTCCCATTATTAATTAAAGAAAAAGGTGAAGAGGAAGAGGAAGTCATTAGTATGAAGGAATTAATTGAAGATTTTGGAGAAAAGATAAACATAATAGAAGAAAAGAATGAAGGAGAAAGTAGTTCAAAGAAACAAGATAAAGAAGAAGAAATACAAAATAAGAAAAGAATAAGTAATGAAGGATTAGAAGAAAACTATAGATTAAGAGATGCTAAAGGTAGGAAGTTATTTGTTGAAGAAAATGATTATGAAAAGACGTCAAGAAAAGATGTGTCCCCTAACCACCACATGAGCCCAAAGGAGATGACCCCGGATTGGTCTTCATTCCATGTGTCACTTAACACACCTATTCAAAAGGTAGAAAAAGGAGAAAGTTTGATGGAAAGATACCAACAATTACAAGAAGAAAGTAAGAAGAGAGAAGAAATTGTAAGAGAGTTCAGAGAACTATTAGGAGATTTATACTTTGATATTGAATTATCCAGAGACAAAGGGAGGAAGATTAACTTGACAAAAACTCATAACCAATCTAAGAAAGTAAAACCCTTGAAGTAACAACCAATTAGCTTGCCCACAAATAAATTCCTAACCAACTAACAAGATGGTGAGAAATTTAAACTACTTGTATTTGTAAAAAACACCAAAAATTTTGAGGATCACTTATTTATTTTGGATTCATATTGGAAGAGTAACAATATTCCAGATAATACAACAAATTTGTTATGGTAGCTATGCAGAACACATGACCACCCACCTTCACAACAACAACCAACACCAACACTTAACCCATTGCCTTCACATCCAATAATTACAACTCTACAATATCAAAATCAGTAAGGGGATAACCTCACTTTGGAGGTGGTTACCAAGGTAATAATTACATTCCCAACTAGCAAGGATATAATGGTGGAGGATATCGCGAGGGATATAGGGGAGGTTATAGAGGAGGATTTAGAGGTGGATATAATAATTATCAAGGAGGAAGAGGATATCAATGGTATCATAGATACCAAGGAAGAGATAACCAAAATAATTTAGGGGATGGATACCAAGATAGAAGACCCATGCACTTTATTACAAATGTAGACAAGATGGACATTTATCCAGAAATTGTATAGAGCCCGACCCTTACGGTTTCTACCATGAACGAGGACATGACTCATTTAGTTGTCCCAAAGCTGCTCAATTTTATAGAAATGGAAGTATAAAAACAGAAGCATTAGGAAGATACACTCCAAAAAAAATTCCAACACATTACCAAGATACCATGGGATGATGAAGAGACATGAGAAGATAAGGAGATAACATTTAGCTTAATAAGCAAACAAGAAAAAGAAAAAAAAAAGAGGCCAAAGAAAACTATTTCAAAAGAAAATCTTCTAAATCAAGTAAGGACCACGAAGAACCAAAATATAGAGCTGCAGTAACAACTAGAAGTAGCTAGAAAGGAACCTACACCTGGAAAGAAGAAGATAATTAGGCTACCTACTAAGGAAGATTCCTCCAATAGTGAAGAATGGGACTTTAAGGAAATCAGATCGAGACCTTCATGATAAAGAAGTGGAGAAAAGTAAGGTAGTAGTTAAGAAGGCACAATCCCAGGAAGAAACATAAAAAAATTGTTTTATGGAAGATGAAATTATTGCTCTTAAAGAGATAAAAAGATTAACCATCAAACATGGCCTTGTAGATAAGCTGAAACAGTTTATAAAATATTAGAATAAAGAAGATAAGAACTTTCATGTCCAGAGGATTGAAGTTGGACACAACAAGAAAAGGAGAAATGTCTTCAGAACACAAAAACATGGCACAAATCCACCATATACTTGGATGTAGACATATTCAACACTACTATTACCAAAGTACTTCTAGATCTTGACATGAATGTAAACATGATGTCCAAAACTACCTGGGAGAAGCTAGGCAGACCTCCCTTGGAACCCGCCAAATATTACATTGGATTAGCAGATGGTTCATCAAAACAACCTATAGGGCACTGAAGAATGTAAAAGTCAATTTCATGGGAATAAAAATGTGGTCAAATTTGAAGTTGTAGAGAATATTGCTTTAAAACCCACATACAATGTCATTCTAGCCTTAGAATGGTTCGTTGATTACAACGACACGTTAAATTCAAAGAAGAAGAAGAAGAAGTCACATTACAATCATATGGAATTTTTTCCACATACCATTACATGCAGGAATGAGTGCTGCATGGTCTAAAAAAGTTTGACATGATACTGAAGAAGAGGATTTCGATGATATACAAGGAGTATATGCTCTAAATCGATTTTCTAACATCGATAAAGAATTTGAACCAAATTTTGAAGGAGAAATCTCAGTCAAAAGTGAATCTATGAATGAAAGTTCTAACAATTTTGTTGAGGCATGGATACATGGTTTCCTGGAATCAAGAATAAGGAAGTTGCATTATGCAAGAAGAGTGCCACCATGCGTAATCACCTTAGATGATGATAACCTCGATTCCGAGGATTTCAAAACTAGTATTTTCTAGCCCACATGAGAAAATTTGAAGAATAAGATGAATATTACTCCACCAATGAAGAACCAGAGGAAAAACCAATCAAATGAGTATATAGATTAAGCCGTGGGGCATCCCACCAAACTCTACCAAAATACTCAGGGTTTGGAGACTTAGAAGGCTATCTGGAACAAATGGAGAGAATATTCTTGAATGAGAAAGCTAGAATGGAAGCCTTAGATGATACCCGATAATTAATGTTGTATGATGGTGGGCAACGTAAAAACTAATATCTCTCATTGGAATTCTTTGACCACATTACTAAAAACAAGATACTTGGAGAGCGAAGGCTATTATGCGGCCATACCAGTACACAGGTGAAAGTGATCCATAAAGACACATTCAAACATGTGAAAGACATTGGAAAATATGTGGTGAAAATTATCCTCTGTATGGACTCAATTATTTATATGGACATTAGGACCCATACCTCGATCATGGTACATGCATCAAGAAATAAGAAGAGAGACAAGAAGTTGGGACTAGATTGTGAAATATTTTTTCCATACCTTTAACTTTTGGGATGCGGATCTTAATATCCTTCAGGCATTAAAAAATATAAGGAAATTTTTATTCTTAACTCCATAAGAAGCCACAAATCGATGTTCACAAAATAAACTAGAACCTAAAGAACCCCAAAAGCAAGAACATCCAAATAAAATTCCAGAGATGGCTTACTATTTTGTAGTAGAGAAACGAGAAAGAGACGAAAAAAACTTGAAAAATGAGATACAAGACAATAGAAGGAGAAAGAGAAGTAGTAGAGACCAAAGTAGAAGAGGACAAATATTATTATCATCCTCAGAAGATAAGGAGTGAAAATATTGGTATAAATGGAGAGAGAATTTTGCTAAGATAGAGACTATTGGTCAGAGAAGAAGTGGCCAAAGTAGTATAACTTATTCAAGAATTCCAAGATATATTCCCCAAATATTTTAAGGAGTTGCGAGGTATAAAAGAAGAAATTGGAACCATGAAAATTCAAATCAAGGATGGAATCAAACCATTAAAGAAGAGGCCTTATAGATTAAACCCTAACCTCAAGGTTAAGGTAAAAATAGAGATAGACAAAATGTTGAATGCATGCATCATCAAACCTGTCAAAGATTCAGATTGGATAAGTCCTATGGTCATCCAAACAAGAAAATAGGGGAAATTAGAATATGTGTGGATTATAGAGAGCTCAATAAAGCCTGTGTGCATGACCCATTTCCTACTCCATTCACAGAAGAGGTTCTAGAAAATGTAGCGGAAGAGAGGTTTATTCCTTCACTGATGGGTTCTCTGGTTACCATCAGGTCCAGATTTCCCCAGAAGATCAACCTAAAACCAAATTTTCTACATAATGGGGATCTTTCATGTACACTATCTTGTATTTTTATTAAAGAATGCACCATTATGTATTTAGCGATTAATGATCAAAATTTTTTGCATATAAGAAAATATCATAACTATTAATTCTATAGAACATACAATCAACAATCAAATATCCAATCATTTGAACAACTTCAAATAATTTTATCCATGATAATTTATCCATGATTTCCTGGAGGTGTATCTAGATGATTGGACCATGTATGGACTATTAAATAACCATATCCAAGTATTGAGACTAATGTTCCCGAGATGTAGAACACTATAGATATATCTAAATTTAAAGAAATATATTTTTGACCCCCTTTGGTACACTCTTGGGTCATGTGATTTGAAAAGAAGGCTTACTAATTGATCTAGTAAAAACTTCAGTTATTGTAAACTTACCACCTCTTGAGACATAACAAGAGGTTAAGATGATTCTCAGTTATAAAAGATATCATAGAAAATTCATAAGAAACTATGTTGAGATCAGTGCACCTTTGGAAGAACTGTTGAATAAAATAACAAACAAATAGATACAATGGACTAAACCATGTGTTAATGCTTTTGAGGTTCTTAAGGATAAAATCTTACATGCACCAATCTTAATATTTCCAGATTGGAAATTTCCTTTCCATGTACATGTAGATGCATCAGGCATTTTCATTGGTGCAATTTTGACACAACCAAGAGAGAAAATGGATCATCCAATAGCCTTTGCAAGTCGGAGATTAGCTAAAGCTGAAAGGAATTACTCTACTACATAAAGAGAGGCATTAGCATTTTTATGCCCTATAAAATTATATAAATTATATGTTTGGCTACATCATTTGTGTTTTACACAGACCACGAACCACTAAAATATTTACTAAACAAACCGGTACTACAAGGAAGAATATGCCATTGGTTAATGTTGTTTCAATAATTTGACTTTACTATTGTTGTAAAACCAAGTAAATTGAATAATGGACAAGATTATCTATCAAGAATATAAATAGGGGAAGATGAAGGACCTATTGATGATGACTTCCCTAGAGCACATCTATTTAGAGTTGAGGCCATCCTAAAGATTTTGATGACGTAGCACAATTACAGGACTACAAGAGAATTCCCTAGTGAATATACAAAGCAACAAAATAAGAACTTACTAAGATGGGATTTTCCTTCACCTTAATTTAAGGATAGTTATACAAGAAAGGACAAGATGATGTTCTTATAAGGGTTTCCTAGAACATGAATGAAAGAACATACTAGTAAAAGATCATGAAGGCATAGTTGGTGGACACAATGGAGGAGAAAAAATAACTAGGAAAGTAATGATGGTAGGACTATGGTGGCCTACACTATTCAAGGATGCACACAAGCACGCAAGGTCTTGTGACATATGCCAATGGGTGGGAAAACCAAATGCAAGAGATGAGATGCCTTTAAGACCAATCCTAGCACTAGCCCCATTTGAGAAGTGGGCCATAGATTTCATTAGACCTATTAAACCCACCGCAAAAAATCATTCTTAGGCTAGATTCATCATTACAGGGAAAAAATATCTAACAAGATGGGAAGAAGCCATTCCAACCAAAGATTGCACTTCCAAGACAACAATAATATTTATCTATGAACACATCATTACTCAGTTTGGATGTCCCCTAAGCACTACAATTGATCAAGGAAAACATTTTGAATGCCACTATTAAGGAATTTTTAGGACACTTTTTGATAAATCATAACCGCAGTACACCATATCATCCACAAGCCAATGGGACAGTGGAAGCATTCAACAAGGTCTTGAAAAGGTACTCACAAAAATATGTTCACTCCAAAAGTAGATTGGGACCTAAAGATACTAGCAACACTATGGGCTTACCACACTACCTATAAAAGGCTAACCAAATACTCCCCATTTCAATTGGTATATGGACTTGAAGCCATAGTTCCCATAGAATTCATCCTCCCAAGCTTAAGAGTGGTAGTGACATTCAGAATGAATGAAGATTCTTCAGTACATGAAAGACTTATTGAATTAGAAAAATTGGATGAAAAAATATTTATAGCAACATATAATCAAACTCAGGAGAAAAGGAGACAGAAAGCATGACATGACCGCCATATAAAAAGGAAGGAATTTGACATAGGGGACCAAGTACTATTATATGATAGCAAATGGAAGCATCCTAGAAAACTCAAAGTTTGATGGTTAGGACCTTACATTATCAAGGATATATTACCATTAGGAGAAACAAAACTTCAAACTTTACAACTCAAAAAACTACCAAGCTATGTCAATGGGGCACAACTAAAAAAATACTACAATTAAATAATTAAATAATAATAATATAATTAATTCCTTCCTATCCCAAAACCAAGTGAATCAACAAGATGATCTAGATCTAGGAATAGGATGAAAACCCACAAGGGCATCCTTACTCTAAAAAAATGAAGTATAAAAATCACAAGAAAAGAAAAAACTCCACAGGAAGCATACCCATTATATCGAAGAAAAATTTGTGGAAGAAGCATACCAAAGACAACAAGGAAAAATCCATGGAGGAAGAATACCCATGTAAAAAAAAAAAGTAACAAATCTAAAAAAAAATTGTGGAGATAGAGAGAACTATGAAAATGAAGAAAATCTACATGGAAATAAAGGGAAAATTTGTAAAAAATCAAGAGCAAGTCAAAAATCCGTGAAACAAGGAAAAAAAAGGGGAAAAAACCTAAAGTTGCATAATATAACAAATAAAATCGGCTAACAAAACACGATAGGAAATGACGACATAACTTCTTGCTAAAAAAATAATAAATGTGGTAGGTGAACATGTAAAGTTATAAAAAAGCACTAATCCATAAGAGCTTAATGCATTAATAAGGAAGTAGTAAAAGCAAATAACCCAACCATGTAAAATCAAGAAGAAGAAGCAAACTAGGGCACGCAAAGGAGATTCAAAAAATATGGATACCCCAACTGTTCTTGCATAATAAGATCTGTCACAACCTAAACACTCCATCAAATCCGCTAAAATGATCCAATGGAGGATTTTTCACATATTCCATTCAAAATTTAATACATACACGTGATTTCCAAAAATACATCCATTCCTAGATTATATAATATGATCACATACGCTTAAAGTGGATAGACAACTGCTACTTCAAGATAACCCTACTACCAAAAACTAAATATAAGTAGACTACCAAAGTCATAGGTGAGCTGAAGATAGACACATGGAGATGTATCCCTTATTTCATCAATGTCGATAACACAATTAAGGTTCTTCTTAGCCGAATACATAACCAAATGCTATATCTGGATCAAACATATCAAATTAACACATAAGTCATTTCTAGGATTACAGGATTATTGGAGACATGATGCTTAACCATAAAAATAAGAAAAACCCCATGAAATATATAGTATGATCACACATCGGAGTAAATTGGAAGACCAAAAGAGGAGTATAATAAAGCATATATAAAAAACCATACCCTCGTCATAGGCCACCTAGATTTGTCTAAAAATTTATCATACAAATTATGACAATGGAGCTCATGGACTTAGGGCCCAAATTACCCTAGATATGGTAAATTCACACTGTTATACAATATTTTTCAACTATCTAATTAACCTCTGAATTTCATGACAACACTATAAAAATCAACCTATCAACCATCAAAAAGAAGAAAACCCCCATGAAAGATACAATATACATGATGGGAGTAACCAAGACCAAAAGAGGAGTATATATTGTAGATATCAAAAACCATACCCTTAGGTACACGCCGCCAAGGCCATTTGTCTAAAATTTATCATATAAATTGTGAAGATGGAGCTCATGGACTTAGTGCTCAGATTTCCCTAGATATGGTAAATTCACACTCATAATACAATCTTTCTAAACTATTGGCTTCGAATTTCATGAGAACACTAGAAAAATCAAGGAGGGGAAACATACCTTTTGTTATGGGTCTTTTTATTATGTTTGGCCATGTATTTCACTAAAACCCTCCCATCTCAAAAAAACCTATTGAATGGAAGCTAGATACACCTATTGCCAAAAAAATTTGGGAACATATGAACACTTTGGACGGGGTTGTCCAAATTACATCCTTGATAGGTTGGACAAATAGGATCAGAAGCTAGCTAGTAGCAAACAAAGCTAGGGTATCTGAACAAATTATGGCAAGATAGGAAAATGAAGTCATCTTCATTGACATAGATTATACCTTTCTCAGACCCTTTATTCCATGTATAACACATATACCCCTGCTACCCTACGAATACCTCATATGAATTGGTGGCCACATATATATAAGTAATAAGAAATCTTCCCCCTAGAAAACAATGCCGCCAAATATTAATGAAATAATTGAAGAAACCTGGGAAGAATACATGAACAAGTATCCAAAACAATATGGAAAAGTAGAAACAAGAAAATCATAACCTAGCAGGACCTAAAACATACAAAAGATGGTTAAATAAAGGGAAAATTTCTTCAGCCCCAACCAAAAAGGGAAAAGGTAATTACCTCAAATAAAATAATGAAAGAAATAAAATTTAGTGAGGAAGAAGAAGAAGAGATCATAGAAGCGGTAAAAATCTCTGGATCAAATCAAGAATACACTCCTCTTCCCCATATTTACTACCAATAGTACCACGGAGGAATCGGGACCACATTTTTTGGAGAAGCCGAACCAGGGGAAAAACATTATCTAAGCTTGCTTACTGATACTATAAGATATGTTTAACTAAATGTGGTGTTTCCCAGGTGGCACAACAATATGAAGTAAGCATGAGAACAAAACAAGTGGCTATAGAAGAAGCTATCAATTATTACATGGAAAAGTTTACTTTGGTAGTAGGAGATATAATTCATCTCCTCCCCATGAATTATTAAAAGACATCCAAGCACAAATAAATATATAGGAGATAAAAATGTTATCTCTTCAACAAGAGAAGAAGGGAATTAAACAAAAGAATAAAAATACCACCAAGGATCAAAACTACATATAAGAGCTAGAATAATTAATCAGGATCATTAACAAAACAAGAAAATAAAAGGACGAAGAGGCCAAACAACCTAGATAAGAATAAAAACCAAATAAGAGCCAAGGGAAACAAATGAGGAACAAATAAAAAAGAACAAAAAAATAATAAAAGAAACAAAGGATCCGTAGTAAGGAAACAACAAAAGGAGGAGGATAGAAAAATAGAGGAAACATAAGAAGAAAATACAGGAGGAGGAAATAAGGAAAAGGGAAATAGAAGAAAAGAAAAGGAAAAGAAGATAAGAAGAAGAACATAATAAAGTAGTAGAAGAAAATAAACGTAAAGAAAAAGAGAGGAAGAAGATGGAAGAAGAACAAAAGAAAGAAAAGGAGGAAAAGGAGAGGATGCAAAAAAAAAAAAAAAAAAAAAAAGAAAAGATAAAAAAGAGATGGTGGAACAAAAATGAAGAGATGAAGAAGAGGATAAGAAAAAGGACAAATAGATAAGGAAAAGGAGGAAGAAAGAAATAAGAAATAAGAAATAAGAAGAAGAAAAATATTGAAATAAGAAAGAGGTAGAAGAAATAGAAGAAGAAAAAGAAAGAAGAAGAGAAAATACAAAGATAGAAAAGAAAGAAGAAGAAGAGAGAGAAAGAAAGAAAGAAAGAAATAAAAGAAAGAAGAAAAAGAAGAAAAAAAAAAAAAAGAACAAGCAAATAAGAAAGACCAAACAAAAAAGAAGTAGTAAAGAAACAGGAGGAAGAAAACAAAAAGAAAAAGAGGAAGAAGAAAGAAAGAGTTAGAAAAGAGACAAAAATAGAAAACAAATGAGAAAATTCAAATACAAGTACCACCATCAGCACCATCCAAACCAACAAAGACTTCTAGTGTAATAATAAATGTACAAATCCCTAGGATCCTTTGACAAAAATCAAGCAGAGTCCTTCAACAAAGAAAAGAAATATCAATCCATTTAGTTACAATAAGGGGTGGTGGAAAAAACATCAGAAGGATTCATGGTACACTTGAATAAACTCTCACCCCTTCAAAAGACTGCTTGCATTCAAGTATTAGATCAAAGTGCAAAACATGATTAAATATAAAGATGCATAGGCATAGAAGAACCAATACATATAATACTCTCATCTATCCGACAACAAAACCACATACTAAAACTGATTTAAGTCTACAAATAGAAGTGGCAACAAAATAGGTCAAAAAGAAATGATAAAGGAAAATAATACAAGCTAGGAATAGGAAAGAATAAGAAGGTTCGAGAGGAAGTCATCAAAGAATATAAGGGGAAAATTCTATAACCACAAGTCCTGAAAAATAAAAATGAAGGAAGGAGATGTAAACCACTTTCAATAAATTGGAGACAAAGCTAAATAATGCCACGACATACTATGCATACACAATAGGGTGGCCAAGTGTGACTCAACAAGAAAAAGAACTAGATAAAATAGAACAACATTTGCATCTAGAGTCTATAGAATATGATATCAACAAAGACAAGGATGGAACTTAATGAAGTAAACTTGTGGAACTCACAGAAGAATATCAAACCAAGCAACTAAAGCAAACATAAAAGATCACAGGAATGCAATAATGCACCACCACCATAGTCAGGGCACTAATAATAATGCAATAAGAGTTCAAAAATGCACAACAAAGGTTTGGGAAAATACAAGCAAAGCCACCCCCTTCAGATATCCTACCCTTGATTCAAGAAAATTCACAGCTTTAGGAATGGATGTAACAAATCAACATCCATAAATAATTGTGGTACAAGTTTGAGAAGAATACCACTCCTCATATTACAAAATACATTCCCAAACTCCACCATGAAGAAGAATGGGAGAAAATTTTTTAGGGAAACCATGGCGTCCCATAAATCCAGTTAGGCGAGTCAAGCGAGGGAACCTTTCCTTATGCCAAACATCTAAGTTCTGGGGGTTGATGCCTATGTTTCCTCAAGATGGTGTCCCATAAATCCATTTGGGTGAGTCAAGTGAGGGAACCTTTCCTTACGCCAGATGTCTAAGTTTTGGAGGTTGATGCCTATGTATCATTAAGATCAAATAAACAATTTTGTGAAAATTTTGTGAAGGAAGACATGGTTCTTCATCTCTTGGTTGTCTCGAGGATGAGATAACATTTGAAGTCATGGGATGATGTTGACATGGTTCTTCATCAAGTTTTGGAATAATCCACAATATAAAGGAAACCCACGAGACAAAGGAAGGAACTACGATAGAAGAAGGAAGATGTCGAGGATTACATAAATCCGTGGATAAAGGAGGAAAATCCATGATAAAAAGAAGAATTTGTGGTACATAGGAAAAATTTGTGAAAGCCGAAATAAAGCCACATATCATCAAGGAAAAACATAAATAAAGCAAGACAAAATCCGATAGAGGCATGACCAAAAGAAGTGTCTTTTGATTATTTTGTAAAAAATATATTTATTGTACTTAATCAAATGTATATGGTGTGCCACATGAAACAATAGATGTATGCCTCATGAGATAAGACATGTGTGCCACAAAAGAGAAATATATAAGATATAGAGAATAGAGAGATTATATATGTGTGTATGAGACTAATGTAATCTATTTGAGATATGAATAAAGACTAATGTTTGGAGCAAAGGTTGTTAATTTATTTTACATTCTTTCTGTTCACAAATTAGATTAGTTTACTTTTCCCTTGCACATCCTTAACAAAGGGTGCACTTATTAACCCTCACACTGTTGTTAAGGCTTAAGGTTAACACAAAATTTTGCTTCTTGATAATCCATGAGATAGGTCCAGGACCCGACATGAAAAATATAACATGTAGTTGATTTCTTGTCATCAAAAGATCTAGCATATTCTCGAGTCTATATATCCCCTGCAAGAATAACCAGGATTTATTCTTATACTCTAGACCATAGTCAATTGTACCTTGGACATTTCTCAACACATGGTTTCCTACTACCTAATGACATGTTTTCGGCTCCTGCATGAATCTAGAAAGATAACTCACAAAAAAGAAAAGATATGGTTTAGTATAAGAGAAGTAAATGAGACTCCTAACAAGTTTTCAGATTGAATACAATTTACTTGAGGCGAATCCTAGAATATAGAAATTTGCAAAACCTTTTCCATTGGAGTAGACATAGGTTTATAATCAAACATACCATACTTTTCCGAAGTTTCTTGGCGTATTTCATCCGGGAGATAAACACATGATTCTTATTCTACCATATCTCTCAAATCATTCATGTGGAAGGATTTCTTCAAATAATTCAACATCTTCGATGAGATTTTCTAAACTACCTGTGATAATAATGTCATCCAGATATAAAACAAAAGTGAAAATATTTGTGCCTATCTTTTTGATATACATATTTGAATCAGAGGGGATACGAGTGAATCCATGCTGCAATAGGTGATCATATATTTTAATGTACCATGCCCTAGGTGTTTGTTTAATTACATAAAGAGACTTAATTAAATGACATACCTTATGAGGATGATGCTCATAAAAATTCATTCTAGGTTTGGGTAATGTATACTTCTTATTTGAGATCACCATTCAATAAATCACTTTTTATGTCCATCTACTGGAGTTTCCATCCTTTTTGTGTTGTCAGTACAAAAACAAATCTGATAGTTTTGATCTTCACAATGGGTGTAAAGATCTCCTCATATCCAATTCCTTCCTATTGAGCATATCCCTTTGCAACTATTCATGTTTTGTACTTTTCAATAGATCAAAATACCCCATATTTTTTTAAAATCCACTTGCAACCAATGGAATTATTTCTTACAGGAAGATCGACAAGTTCCCATGTCTGATTCTGAATCAAGGAGTCATATTTTACATCCATGGCCTTCTTCCACTCTAGCTGATTAAGTGCCTCATGAACTATATCAGTGGTGCTATAAACCACTGAACTCATGAGTGCGAGATTTACCTCATTTCTCGAACGTCTTCTCATTCTAACTCTTGATAAAGTATCTAGAAGAGAGTTTAGGTGGGAGTCCCTCATGGTGTTTTGGACCCACTTTAGACGTTGACATTACTTCTAATGTGAAGAATTATTTTCCAAATTACCAAGATCAAAGAACAATTCTCCTTGCACTCATTTTTCTTTTGAGAAGAATCCTCATGTTCATCATCTGACTTTGAGATAAATCTATAATAGGAGGTCGGTGCTCGATTGTTATTTCTTTTGAAATGAGTCAAATGATGACTCATCACAAATCACATCTCTACTCACATATATCTTCTTTGTCTCAATATTGATGAGACAATATGCCTATGAGGTAGTCTGTACCCCAAAAATGCATTCGAGTGTCTTTACATCGATTTTCTTCCTCTTCTTATATGGGACATGTATATATGTTGTACAATTAAATACTCTCAAATGAGAAATCGAAGGCTAATGATTACTATATACCTATTTCGGTGTCTTGTCCTAGAATATATTTGTAGGTGCCTAGTTCAAAATATACACATATGTCCGGATTACTTCGCCCAAGATTTGTTCTCCAACTTTACAAATGGATATCATGCAACGCGCCATCTCCATGAAAATCCAATTGTGACGTTACGTGATGCCATTTTGCTAGGGATTATAGGGTGGAAGTCAAGTGTTGTGTGATGTTGTGATCCTTCAAGAATGCAAATAATTTATTTTATGTAAATTACCCCCTTGATCTAAGTGGAGGAAAAATAGGGGATGCCCTATCATTGAACAAATCACTTATATAAGATCTAAAATTAGCCAATGCTTTAATCTTCTTTCGGAGAAAAAACACCCATGTCTTGTAGGGAATAGCCATTAGTGAACACATGAAATCCCTAAAATGAAGCAGGAAAGGGTCTACATAAATCAATGTGTATGAACTCGAGATGGTTCTTGGCATGGAAGGTACTCGACTCCACTAGATCCCGATGTTGCTTGCCCACCGAAATCAAAGAAAAAGAGGTAATGAATGGGAGAGTGGAGGAATTCCTCATACCATCTTCTTAGAACTAAGATGATAGAGGGATCTAGAAAAAGGTGCCCATATCGATGATGCCAGGAGTATAGTGGAATCCATTGTGGAGGAAGATAAAGCAACTACAGAGGATGAAACTACATCTAATATAAATAAACGATCCTTTAAAAAATATCTAGCAAGTATCATACCTTCTCGTGATATCAAACATGATTTGATGCCTTTATGGACCATGAAATCCACCTTGAGCTTGTGATTCATAGATGAGAGAGAAAATATATTTTTGGTCATTAAAGCACCTTTAGATGACTTCTCCAGAGAATGGTGACAATTATATATTTTTTTCTATAATTTGAACCCGGTCTCTAGTGGGTCTATCAATTAATGAATCAAACAACTTCTTATCACTCGTCAGAACACTAGAGTAAAGCACCTTTATATTGTATGGAGATGGCCTTGGGAAAACATGATCAATTTTCCATTATTCAAACTCAACAGAGTTATCACTACTAAATGATGGAAATGCTTTCAAGACAAGGTTGAGGCTGCTAGAGACATGGTATGATCCTAATTTGCTTTGTGCATTTTTGTAAATGGATTGTGTTCTTTTGTTGACACACAATGCAATGCAGGGGTAGTATGGGGTAGGATTAGTTATTCTGAATGAATTTTTTGGTGGGAGATTTTAGACAAGACTAACCAAAATTTGCCAAATTCTTTGAGGACCTTTGCAAGAAATTTGTAAGACCCACACAACAAAATGCTTCAAAAGGGTTGAGATACTCCTTCAACTAGGATATGTGCACCAAATGGAGGCCCAGATCTGCACTCTTCCACACAATCTTTGATAACCTACCACAAAATCTTGAAGTAGATGAACCAACAAAGCATCCAAAAATCTCTATTTTATCATGACCTAAGGTGCACCCAAAGGTTTACAAAAATCTCTAAATTCAAGGAAGGTAAAGTGATTTTAAATTTGTTTATCTCTTTATCAGATGAAAGCTCTTCTGAATGTGAGATTGCAGATGCCACTAAACTATCAACAAGAAATGAGACCATGTATGATCAAAAGAGTTTTTAAACACAAGACTGCAACAGAGCAAGAAACACAAATTAAAAACATTCTGAAACATAAGTGCATGCAAATTTTTCCAAGAGACAACACAAAATAATCCAAAATGATCAAATTTATCAGTAGGGGAATGTTATAAGAACAATCTCAGAGCTTGTTGATGGCTTTACAACTGAAACCAACTCAACATGATACAAATCTGATGCAAAAGGAATTAGAAATGGTTCTCAGGTGGTTTCTCAGAGAATGGGCTTCTTCCCATATTTTCCCATGAAATTCTAAGTTTCTCCGACCTTTTTCATGTCTCAAAACATGCATTATATAACTTTCAATTACATTTGATCCTTCTTTCCCAAGAAAATAATATGCCCAACATCAAGTTTGTTACAAAATTCCAACATGATTCGCAGATAGGGACATTTAACAAATTTGCAACAAAAGTTGCCAGGTGTTTCAAAATGGTGAATCATTACAAATCCTTCATCATTATCCATTGTGGAGGCACATTTTTCATTCTCCAAGCATGCAGACTCCTTTCATTTCATCATTTCATCCTTATCATTCCAAAATTTGATTCTGCAACTTTATAATTTGATATTTCACATTTTACACGGGCCTGAGTAAAAATTTATTTCAAAAACACCTCAAATCTACAAATTAATCCCTAAAACCACTTGCATTGATCTTTACAGGCACAAAGGACACAAATTCACCAAAAATTTGATGAAAAATGATGCAAAATTCACATTTCCACACTTCCTGGAGCAAAAATGGTGGCCAAAAATGAAAATGTATAGTTACCCTTGATCTCTTTTTTTCTCCTTCAATCTGGGCCCTCCACATGTCAAAATATGATTGGGAATGAATTCGGGCTCACTTTTTGACTTTTTAACATTTTTGAAAAAATGGAAAAATTTGACTTTTTTCTCCGCCCCTCCGCCCTTGAAATTTGGTGATGACACGTGGCATATGGTGGGTCCCATTGGGATCACGTGCTCAATTCTACACATTTTGACCTTTTTTTGGAAATTTGGAAAATTTTCACTTTTTTCCCCATGGGCCCACACCTCCACCTTTGTCCTTGACACGTGTCATGCTCTCTATCGCTAAAAAATCCGGGGCTTATTTCATGTTTTAACCCCTTTTTTCGCCAAGGGAAAATTTTCAATTTTTCTTCCATGGGCCCACGCCTCCGATTTCTCCTCGCCACATGTCCCTTTGATTTGTGGGGCCAATGCTTCAAATTTTTCCATTCTAAGTCTTTTTTTTTGCAAAAAGGGAAAAATTCCCTTTTTCCTTTCCTCATCCACCCACCCCTCGCCTTTCACCACCACCACGTGTCCATCACTGATCGGAGTGGAGATGCATCCCATTTTTAAATTTTTATTTTTTTTTCATCCAAAAGGGAAAAATTTCAAAGTTTTCCCCCAAAATCCACCCCCATTCTACCTTTTTCAAGGACACGTGTCCACTTGTGATTGGCCACGGGCCACGCTCCAAAATTTCACTTTAACATTTTCTGCCTCCAAAGGAAAAAAACTTCAAAACCTCCACCATCCGCCTCCCTCCCTCTCTCATTGATTTCGCCACGTGTCCTCCTCTCATTGATTGGGACCCATGGGCCTTTCCACACTTTTTTTTTTTTCACCAAAAAGAGCTAAAAATTTCAAGTCCCCATCGCCCCACTCCTCCATTTTTTTTTTAGGACACATGTCCACTCCTGATTGGTTGCATCCTCCTACTTCAAATTTTGACCTTTGGGAAAATTTAAAATTTTTCCAAAAAAAAGTCTAAAAACTCTAAGGAATTTTAAAAACCACCATCCCTTGTCCAAACCAATTAGAACCAGTCCACATTGAATGCATGCTTGAGGAAAATTTGATGGGAAAATGACACCCGTACAACCGTCAAAAAACATATAATTTACCAGGATGATGCCCTAAAATTGATTTTTTTCAAAATCCAAGGATGGAATTTTTTCAAATTGGAACCGAAAAAAACATGATTTTAAAGCAATTTCTCAACCTTGGGGATATTGATTTTTGAAAATACAAGTAAAAAAATCAATCAATTTTGATTTTTTTCACATCGGGAAAAAGGAAAAGGAAAAAATGACATAGCCCATGGATTTGGAAAAATTAGGGCACAAAAAGCATGCATGGATTTTTTTCTCTCAAACTAGGGTAAAAAAATAAGTTTGTGAGCATTTTTAAAACATTCAATCTGGAAGGGACAAGTTTTGAACCATTATTTTGAAAAATAAAAATTTTTTTGAGCATGTAATTTGAAAAATTAGGGAAAAAGGGCAAAATTGAGTATTCTTGCAAAATGGGGCATGTCAAATGATTTTCAAATGGACACCAAGGCATGGGAACAGGAGAGGAAAACTTCATTTCACCCATTAAAACTATAGAAAATGTTTCAGAAATGCAGAGTGAAAGGAAAATTAGGGAAAAATAATAGAGGATCAAAATGGACACCAACATCGGCTCCTTCTCAGGGATGGGCACTCCCAGTGAGTGCCACAAGAAAAAAGTAGACCAAGTGCCAAAATAATCCATTGGGAAAAGGAGTCATGAGCCAAAATCACCAAAAACTAGCTGAGAACCCGACAAAAATGGCTGCCACACACCAAGGCAAACCACAAACCGACAAAACACCAAAAACAGAGCAAAAAACCAAACACTATACACTATACAAGTGGTGCATACCTCAAATTTGGGGATTAATCCAAGAAATGCTTTAGATGCCTACCATTAATAGGTAGTTCAAGCAATTCCCCATCTAAATCTTTGAGAAAAAAGGTATTCTCACCAATTTTGATATCAATGGAGTAAGGGCCCATCCATAATGCATCAAATTTTCCATGTTTTCCCTTATCTTCATTTCTGCTATCCCATAACAAAACCAGATCTCCAATATTGAAGGCCCTAGGAGTGACCTTCTTATCAAACAATCTTTTCAACTTCTCTCTAAATCTGATATGCCTCTGGTGGGATGCTCTTCTCTCTTCATCTAGCTCCACAATCTGATTAATCCTTGCTTCATATGGATTGACCTCTTGATCCTCAAGTTGTTGAACAAACTGAAATGAAGATAATTACAGATGTAAGGGCAAAGAGAGCTTGAGTTCCATACACCAACTCAAATGGGCTCTTACCAGTAGCTCTCTTGGCAGTGATTCTATCAGCCCAAACTACAAATTTCAGTTGTTCACCCCATTTTCTCTTGTTCAACTCCAAGGTCCTCCTAATGATCTTTAACAAATTCTTATTGTTGACTCAACTTGTCCATTTCCTTGGGGATTATAGTTTGAAGAATAAGTCAGATTGGTTCCATACTCCTTGCACATTGCCATCAAAGGTTTAGCTCTAAACACATGGCATTATCAGCCACAATTTTGACTGGCACACCAAATCTACATATGATATTATTCAACAAGAAGTCCATAACAACTTGGTGTGTTTTTTTTTGTGGGGATTGCCTCTACCCACTTGGTGAAGTAATCTGTGGCTACAAGGATCCATTTATGTCCAACACTAGAAGGGTCTGAAATCTCACCAATGAAGTCCATCCCCCACTATTTGAAAGGAGCTTCAATTGATATAGGCTGCAAAGGAAGGGAGCCTGAAGCTTTCATTCTTCCAGAGAAATGCTGGCAACTTTCACATTTTCTAATCAACATGGTTGCATCTTTGAAGAGAGTAGGCCACCAATAACCAGCTCTCAAAACTTTGTGTGTTATAACCCTTCCAAAAAAGTGTCCTCCACAAACTCCCCCATGGAAATCAGCAATTACTTTGGGAGCTTCATCTTCAGTTACACACTTCAAGAGGACACCTTCAGGGTTCTTCCAAGCCAGCCCAAAGTCAGTGATGATGTATTTTTGAGAAGCCAACTTGAGGGCTCTTTTTTTATTTTTATTTAAATGATCAGACAACATAGGTGTCTGAGGTAAAATATTATATCCTTGTACCACTCAGAACTTACCAATTTCCCAAGAACATCTACCCTTTCTTCTTCTACTTCATTCACTTCCACAGTCTGCAAGTTGCTCTCAGCCATGAGCTTAGCAAGACCCAAACCTCTTACCAACTTTGTGGTTTGGATGTCCATATCATACTCCTGTAGTTTTTCACCCATCTACATCTTTTACTTGAGATCTCCATCTCTGATAAGATGTCTTTTACCATGGTGTGGGGAACATAAGCAACAACTTTTGAACTTAAAATATAAGGCCTAAAAACCTTTGTTGCTTTCACCAAGGCAAATGCTTGTTTTTCCATGATTGTATATTTTAACTCAACAACTTGTAAAGCCTTGCTAAAGAAGGCAATAGGCCTCTCAGCCCCATCTTCATCCTTTTGGAGAAAAATAGATGCAATAGTATTTTCAGAAGCAAAGGAGAAGATTTGGAAAGGCTTTTTGTAATTCGGGCTGCCAAGACAGGTGCATGTTTAAGTGCCTCTTTGATTCCTTCAAAATCCTGAATAACAGCCTCCTCCCACTTGATAACTTGATCTTTCTTTAACATGCATGTGATAGGAAGAGTCAACTCAACAAAATTGGACACAAACCTTCTAATGAAATTGATTTTCCCAAAGAAAGATTGGATGCCCTTCTTCGTTCTTGAATTGGCACCTTGCTGATTGCTTCTATTCTCTCTAGGATCAATCATGACACCAGCCTTTGAAACAATATGACCAAGGCTTGGCCTTTTGCACCCCAAAGTGACACTTCTTTGGATTGAGAGAGATTCCAAATTCTCTACATCTGATCAACATTCTTTCCAAATGTTGCAAGTGATCTTTTCTGCTCCTTGAAAATACAGTCACATCATCCTGATAAACTACAATGAAGTCATTTATATAACCAAAAAAAGCAACATCCATTGCTCTTTGAAAGTAGCTCCAGCATTCATGAGACCAAAAGGCATTCTCACATAAACATATGTTCCCCAAGGAGTGGTAAAGGTAGTTTTAAATCTTTCTGACTCCTTGACAACAACCTGATTATAGCCAGAGAAACCATCCAAGGTGGACAACAATTCAGATCCAGTCACTAACTACAACATGTTCTCCATGTTTGGAAAAGGATAATTGTCTTTCAATGAAGCTCTATTCAAATTTCTAAAGTCTACACAAAGTCTGATATCTCCATTCTTCTTTCTGACTGGCACAAGGTTTACAACCCAAGATGAATACCTTGTGGGCTGAATGATCCCTCCCTCCTTCAGTTTCTTCAATTCATCTTGCATTTTCATGGAGAGGAGTGGATTAATTGGCCTTTTCTTCTATCTGAATGGTTTGGCATTTTTCTCAAGAGGGATCTCATGCTGAAATAAGTCTTCTCTATATGCTTTCAGCTCTGAATATGACCAGGCAAGGCAATCTTGATATTGTTTCAACAATTGAGGTAGGACTATTTTTCTTCCTTGTTTAAACTACTACCCAACCAAACTTTTCTTGGTTTTTCCTTTGTTCCCAAGTCATGCTCTTCCACATCCCTTGAGGTAGATATGTTTCTATTGATGATGTAATCAACATTGCTAAAATTTGACTCAAGAGCAACAAGACCTCTAGGAATGGTGTTAGTTTTCAATTGGATAATATCTTTTCCAAACAAAGTCTCTCTTCCTTCAGTCACACACACCATTGGTTCCCAATCAATATGTTGATCTACAAACTCACCTTGATTTTGTAAGAACCTTTTCACTTGAGCATCATCATCAAACACTTTCAATGCTTTGATGTTGTCAGGGATAACTGGCCTAGTTAACACTTCAACATTGTACTCACAATAAGGTGAAATGGTGCAATCTCCAAATCTTGACCCCAACACTACCAACTTTCAGCAAGCAAACACATTCAAACTTCTGTCATGGTGCACAATATTGAAGGAATCAAACATCTCAATTAGATCCCAAACTACATGCTTATACTGCTTCATCCACTGATTTTTTGTAGCATACAATTTTCTTATTTGTTTGACAACTAGCTCTGAATCTCCCTTTGCAATGATGTCCTTGACACCATACTTCCATGCAATTCTCAGACCCAACAACAAGGCTTCATACTCAACAATGTTGTTAGTACATTCAAAATTAAGCTTGAAGGAAAAAACAAATTCTTCCAAGCTAGGAGAAATCAGAATTACACCAGCACCATTTCCAAATTTGGAGCAAGCTCCATCAAATAGCAAGGTCCAAGGAGAACATACCTATTCAAGGCACTTTGACTGATCCATTTTGTGTTCTTTTCCATCAGCAAAACCAATAAAATTATCAACATCAACATCAACAAATAATACTTCATAAGAAGCATTGTTTGGGTCCTCAATTAGATGCAACATTTTCTTTTCTCCATAGAGCTTGACAAGGCTGCCTCAATGGGAATGGTGGAAAAAGACATATCCATTTGGACACTCCCTCCAACACTTGCAGCCCACTTTCTTGACAATAACATACCCCATTTGGCAGGGCAATCAACAATCACAACATCCAATTTTAAATTCCTCCCGGGATAAGATGCAAGTTGCACTACCAAACCCTTCACACAACCAACAACCAACACTTCTCTTGAGTCCATGGTAGTACATTTTCCATAGGCTGTTGTCACTTTGATATCCAACTCATTCATGACTTCTAGAGGCATGACATTACATGATGCACCGAATCAAACATACAATTGTGAAGTAGCCTATCCTTTATGATCAAAGTTGTGAAGAATGGATCAACATTCAATTGGGAATCAACCAAGGATGTCCCCAAATATACCTCAGGTGTCTCTCCAAGATCCTCTACTACTGGTGGTGTTTCAAGGTCAACAATGATTTGAGGAGGAATCTCAACAACATTTACATTTCTTCCTGGAGTAGTCTTCTCTTCTTTCAACCCCAAGTACTCAAATGCTCTCTTCTTATGCTCAGAATTCTAAGAAACTCAATGATTGGAACACTCACTTTGATTTGGCTCAATACTTGGGCTATGTCATAGGGAACACTCTTTGGAAAAACAACATTGGAAGGGAGACAAGAAGATTCATTTGATGGCATGGGATTCTTGGCAGCTTGGGCATGAGGAGGACTGTAATTTTTTCTTGGGACAACAGAGATTTTGGCAAGTGTTTCTCTCCTAGGAGCTTCTTTGGGAATGCTTGTGAGCAAGGGTGTTTTAGGTTTGGCTTGAGGCCCAACTCCTTTAACAACTTTTCTTCTAGTGTTATAATCTTTCTCTTGAGCTACAACAACATTCATCAACAATTGTCTATCTTCCTCCAAAGGAATACCACCATCATACTTCTTAATCATCAAAGCTCTTAAGTATTCAAAGTCATTGTTAGGAATTTCAAAAGCTTGCACTACATCAACTTCAAGAGTATGAGGGGGAAGGAAAACTTGTACCCATTTGATGCAATCCCAAAAAGTTGCAGTTGTCCTTGCACTTATCACTTCAGTAGATGTTTCTCCTCCTTGTGGACTTGAAGAACAACCCATCATGCAAATATCATCATCAGTACCATCATCATTATTAGCTTCACCTTCTTGCTGGTCCACTTCACATGGAGGATGGGGTAAAAACACCTATCACACCAATCAATATCAACAACTTCTTCAACAACAACAACCCTAGCAGTTAGGGATCAGTAACACTCTTCCTTCACATGCTTGAGGATGTCTATTTGTAGACCCATGGGTCCTTTTCCTCTATCATCTACCCTTTGATCACCTCTAGGATGATTGGAAAATTTGTCATGGTTTTGTGCTCTTGGCTGACCTTGTGAAGTTTTCCCAATTCCTTTCTCAGCTCTTGCCAACTTATATGAGATTTCTTTGACATCCCCCAAAAGTTTTCACAACCTCCTCTAAATCAGCACCCTTGCTAGCTTGAGGTTTTTCAGGGTTTATCAACTTTACACCATCTCTCTTGAGAGGTTTCCCAATTGCTTTGATATTGTTTTCAATTTGAAGTGCCATGGTGAAAGCTTGTCTTAGATTGGTAGGGTTCTTGTCTCTTAGGTAATAGGCTGCCTTTTTATCAAATGCATCTACATATTTGATTAAACAAGACTCATCACAAGGCCTCAAACTAATAGGAAGCCTTCTCAAAGTTTTGTTAAACCTTGTGTTAAAGTCATGGACTGATTCATTGGGGTTCTTCTTGATATTCTCAAACTCAGACAAGAGAAATCTAGGATCAGTCTTGTCACCATATCAAACCTAAATGCATTCTTCATCTCAATCCAAGAATCAATTGAATTATCAGGCAGAGCCTTGTACCAATCCCTAACATCCTCTTCTAGTGTATGAATGAACAATTTAATATACACATCTTCAAACTCTATCTCAAAATCTTCCATCATGTTAACAAAAAGTTTGAGATGTTGATCACCAGTTATTGCATTGTTACCTTGGAATTTTGGCAATCTATTTCTGACATCTTGTGGGACAACATTTGGGTAACCATCCATTCCTCTAAAGTCTATAGGACCAAAGGTGTTAACAAAAAATGGAGGTCTAGGCTGAGCCATATTGTTTGGTGGAGGTGATCTTGGGGGTGACACAAGCTGATGAGGAGTGCAAGGTCTTTGGGGCTCAAGAATGTGATTCACAAGACTGGTATTCTCTAAGTGCTGATTTTCTTGGAAAGTTTTATTTGAATTGAAACACAGAGGTGCAGATTGAGAAGGAACTTACCCAGTACAATAGAAGGACCTTCACTAGCTGAGGAAAACAAGTTTATGAGAGGATTGCTTGAATCAAAATCACTTGAAGAAGAGTGATAATCCTCTACCAAAGGCTGATCTCTCTCACCAATGGATATATCTTTTCCTGATGTCTGACCTTTAACAACCTTCCAAACTCTTCTCCCTTCCAACTCTGAGTTTCTTGAATCTGTAAACAACTTCTTAGCAGAGTCTCTAATGAAGAGAGATCTTCTTCCTTCCAGTTTTGCAGAGATTAGCAACACCAAAGTAAATGACAGAAAAGGTTAAGACACTGGTATTTATCAAGATCAAACAACATGGAGTCGCCACTAAGGAATTTCACCCTAGTTGTGCAAATGCACTAAAATACTCTGTCAAATATCTATCAGCACTAAAAATCTTGCCAAAATTTATAGATCAGACCTTCCTTTCTTTGAATTTATCAATCACAAATGCAAATGAAGTGCAACAACTACTGAAACTGATAAAATTGCAGGCAGAACTTATATCTTCACTTAATCCTTACAAATCTGATTATAAAATGATGCTTCAACAATGTATTTGCATGCAAAATTTGCAAGGGACTTTACCAGGGTTTGATATGCATTCAAATATCTCAAATATGTATGCACATGGATCAGATTGAACTAAGAGAATATCAAACTCAAAACTCTACTCTTCATTCCAATCTTATAAATTTGATCAAAAGATGATACTCAATTTTGTAATTGCACATAAATCACACAAGAAGTATTACCAGGATCTGAAATATTGAAATATTGAATAATGTCCCCAAAATGGCACATTATTTGGTGTTGTTGATGGGATAAATAGACATGGACTGAAAATGAATCAACAAATCAATCTCAATAATGTCCCGAATTCAAAACAAGTCCCCAAATGGTGCCCATTTGGTGTTGGTACCCAAATTTAATCTCCTTCACAACTTGAGCAGCATCATGGATTTTACAAGACACTCAGAGGTAGATAAATGATTTATATGTCATTTTGTAGCTGGGAAGCAATTTATCTAACTTGTTAGCACTCAAGCTTTGAAGAAGTGGGTAGCACCTTGAAAGGATTTTGATCTAATCCTCACTATTTTAGGTTGTGCCTTTCAACCAAGGTAAGAGAACCTATATTGCAGCCTCTGTTTTGTGAAGGAGGTGGAGATATCCTTATACTATGCATATTGTATGGAGATGGCCTTGGGAAAACATGATCAATTTTCCATTATTCAAACTCAACAGAGTTGTCACTACTAAATGATGGAAATGCTTTCAAGACAAGGCTGAGGCTGCTAGAGACATGGTATGATCCTGATTTGCTTTGTGCATTTTTGTAAATGGATTGTGTTCTTTTGTTGACACACAATGCAATGCAGGGGTAGTATGGGGTAGGATTAGTTATTCTGAATGAATTTTTTTGTGGGAGATTTTAGACAAGACTAACCAAAATTTTCCAAATTCTTTGAGGACCTTTGCAAGAAATTTGTAAGACCCACACAATAGAATGCTTCAAAAGGGTTGAGATACTCCTTCAACTAGATATGTGCACCAAATGGAGGCCCAGATCTACACTCTTCCACACAATATTTGATAACCTACCACAAAATCTTGAAGTAGATGAACCAACAAAGCATCCAAAAATCTCTATTTTATCATGACCTAAGGTGCACCCAAAGGTTTACAAAATCTCTAAATTCAAGGAAGGTAAAGTGATTTTAAATCTGTTTATCTCTTTATCAGATGAAAGCTCTTCTAATGTGAGATTACAGATGCCACTAAACTATCAACAAGAAATGAGACCATGTATGATCAAAAGAGTTTTCAAACACAAGACTACAACAGAGAAAGAAACACAAATTAAAAACATTCTGAAACATAAGTGCATGCAAAATTTTGCCAAGAGACAACACAAAATAATCCAAAATGATCAAATTTATCAGCAGGGGAATGTTATAAGAACAATCTCAGAGCTTGTTGATGGATTTACAACTAAACCAACTCAACATGATACAAATCTGATGCAAAAAGGAATTAGAAATGGTTCTCAGGTGGTTTCTCAGAGAATGGGCTTCTTCCCAGATTTTTCCCATGAAATTCTAAGTTTCTCCGACCTTTTACATGTCTCAAAACATGCATTATATAACTTTCAATTACATTTGATCCTTCTTTCCCAAGAAAAGAATATGCCCAACATCAAGTTTGTTACAAAATTCCAACATGATTCACAGATAGGGACATTTAACAAATTTGCAACAAAAGTTGCCAGGTGTTTCTAAAATGGTGAATCATTACAAATCCTTCATCATTATCCATTATGGAGGCACATTTTTCATTCTCCAAGCATGCAGACCCCTTTCATTTCATCATTTCATCCTTATCATTCCAAAATTTGATTCTGCAACTTTATAATTTGATATTTCACGTTTTACACGGGCCTGAGTAAAAATTTATTTCAAAAACACCTCAAATCTACAAATTAATCCCTAAAACCACTTGCATTGATCTTTGCAGGCACAAAGGACACAAATTCACCAAAAATTTGATGAAAAATGATGCAAAATTCACATTTCCACACTTCCTGGAGCAAAAATGGCGGCCAAAAATGAAAATGTACAGTTACCCTTGATCTACTCTTTCTCCTTCAATCTGGGCCCTCCACATGTCAAAATATGATTGGGAATGAATTCGGGCTCACTTTTTGACTTTTTAACATTTTTGGAAAAATGGAAAAATTTGACTTTTTTCTCCGCCCCTCCGCCTTTGAAATTTGGTGATGACACGTGGCATATGGTGGGTCCCATTGGGATCGCGGCTTCAATTCTACACATTTTGACCTTTTTTGGAAATTTGGAAAAATTCACTTTTTTCCCCACGGGCCCACACCTCCGCCTTTTCCCTTGACATGTGTCATGCTCTCTATCGCTAAAAATCCATGGGCTTATTTCATGTTTTGACCCCTTTTTTCGCCAAGGGAAAATTTTCAATTTTTCTTCCATGGGCCCGCCTCCGATTTCTCCTCCCCACGTGTCCTCCTTTGGTTCATTCGCAGGCCAGCACTTCAAATTTCCATTCTAAGTCTTTTTGCAAAAAAGGAAAAATTCCCTTTTACCTCCGCCGGCCCACCGACCCCCTTTCTACCTGCCACATGTCCATCACTGATTGGAGTGGAGATGCATCCCATTTTTAACTTTGATCCATTTGAAGTTAAAACTTCAAAGTGACCCCAAAATCCACCCCCCATTCTGCCTTTTCAAGGCCACGTGTCCACCTGTGATTGGCCACGGGGCCGCGCTTCAAAATTTCACTTTAACATTTTCTACCTCAAAAAGGAAAAACTTCAAAACCCTCCAATCCCCACATCCCCTCTCCCCTTTTTCTACCACCATGTCCACCTCCTCCTCTTGATTGGACTTTTTCATCTCATTTTTTCCCTTAAAAAAGAGCTAAAAAAAAATCTAAATTTCTCCATCGGCCCACTCCTTCCATTTTTTTTTTTTTGAGGACACATGTCCACCTGTGATTGGCTACGGAGCTTCGGACCTTTTTGTGACTTTAAAATTTTTACAAAATAAAGTCTAAAAACTCTAAGGAATCTGACCACCCACCATCCCTCAGCCAAATTAGAACCCGCCACGTTGCCAATGCATGCTGAGGAAGAATTTGATGGGAAAATGACACCCATCTGATGCGTCAAAATATAAAAAATGCCAGGATGCCCTAGAATTTGATTTTTTTTCTCCAAGGATGGAATTTTTTTGAATTGGAACCAAACAAAACATGATTTCGAGCATTTCTCAACCTTGGAATCAGATTTTCAAATACATACAAGTATGAATCGATCAATTTTGATTTTTCATGATCGAGAAAAAGGGAAAACATGGCATAGCCCATAGATTTGGAAAAATTAGGGCACAAACAAGGCATGCATGGATTTTTCTCTCAAACTAGGGTAAAACAACAAGTTTGTGAGCATTTTTAAAACATTCAACTAGAAGGGACAAGTTGCAGACCATTATTTTGAAAAATAAAACATTTTTTAGCAAGTACAAATTTGAAAAATTAGGGCAACATTAGCTTGAGTATTCTTGCAAAATGGGGCATGCCAAATGATTTTCAAATGGACTTGGGTATTTGAGTTTCTTGCAAAATGGGGCATGTCAAATGATTTTCAAATGGACTAAGGCATGGGAATAGGTGGTGAACTTCTTCATTTCACCCATTAAAACTCTTAGAAAATGTTTCAGGAAATGCAGAGTGAAAGGAAAATTAGGGAAATATCTTAAAACAAGAGAATGATGTGCATATTCATCTTCCAAGCGGCATAATTAGGCCCTTTCAAGAGTTGAGCATAGGATAACAATATCTTGGGATAAGAAATTGCTTTTGTCTTTATCAATACAAAGGAAATGTGCTCACGGGTTCACGGTGAGTTGTGACTTCAATATTCACCTCCAAAATGTGTTTTTCAACAACAATTCCATTGTGTAAATACATGTTTTAATGGAAAGGTGCAAAGGTCTCCATGCTACCAAAGACTGGTCTTGCTTCCACGTCTCTATAAAGGTTCCCTCTTGAACTAGGGATCTCCATATACACACCGCCAATGTCTTTTATTTATCACACCAAACGCCGCCTCTATAACTATGATCCATGCAGATCATGCTCTAGCAAGAAATATCTTCACACGAAAAGATTTCTTTCCTCGAATGTGTTGGTTTTGTCGAAGTAAGACGTAAAATAACAAACTAGAAACCACTTCAAATAGTTTTAAGTTCGTAGGTTTCCCTTTTCTCACAATATTAAATCAACCACCAAATAACAAGTGTCAAACGTGTCTAATGCCGCAGCGAAGATAAGAGAATGACTAAATGCCAAAATAGGTTAGATCCTCCACATAAGCCATTGGGAAGAAGTGCTCGATGCCAATGTTTTTTCTTCAAACTCTTCGTGCACTTTCTTGATTTGTAAACTCTTCAACTTTGGAATCATCCACGAAACACACATTAAATGTTGTTGATTCTACTTTATATTAGAATATGACAAAGATAACTAGTGAATGAATTATGCTTATGCTTAGAATCCACAATTTCAGGAAAGGAAATAATTTAAGCTCATAAACACCAACAAGTTTTATCCTGGAAACCTCCCAGAGGAGGAAAAACTAATCGGAAGGGCAATTTCTCTTTCTTCCCATTTTTATTGGCCAATTCAAAATAACAAGTACAAAATTTACAATAAATATGAAAGAGAAGTAGATAATATCTCACACTTCCTTCCGATTACTTGTTTGCTCTGTCTCAACACTCCTTTCTTCTACAAAACACAATTCTAGAACTAATAACTTCTTACTCACTTGCTTTCATGCTTTGATGATCATATTCTCTTCTACAAACATGTAATTATAGACTTTCTCATGTCCTCCCATGCACTAGAGAATGGAAAAGGTCATGGAGGAGAAGAGACATGGACAACCTTCCAAATTCTAGGGTTGTTCATTTCATTTTTTTTTTCTGTCCGAAAGAGCCATGACCACCGCCCAATGTAGATCAGTGGTTCCAGGGACCATCGCCTTGGTTGGCGGTAGTTCTATAACCACCGTCATGCATGAGCGGTGGTCCTATTAATAAAAAGATATAACCTTCGTGTGTTATTTTTCCTTCTTTGTGCTGATTGTTTTGATGAAGTAGAGTCATTTTGGATCCCTATGGATGGATTTTTCCTATTGTGGAAAGTTCTTCATTTTGGAAAAGGTCACCTCTGCTTTTGTGATGGCAAATGTGGTGATGAATTTCCTGAACTGGAAAGGAAGATCTCATAGTGTGAGATGGAAAAGTATCTTATCTTCCACCTTTTCTCTGAGCATTACAAGATATACTCGTAGTTATGCCACATGACACAATAATTCATCTACTTTCTCACCTTCTTTCATAATCAGTGTATGAATCTTTGTAGTTGGATATGGAGTATCTTTGCTAATTTATTCACTTCGTGTATGGTGGAGAGAGTATCCCATGCCTCCTTTGATGTTATTGCATCCCATATGTGTGGTTGCACCTCATCAAAAATGTTGAGAGTGATCAACATCAAGTATTTTGCATCAGCCCTTTCATACATTGTTTTCTCATCTACATCAATGGGAAAAATGGCTTTGCCAATGAAGAAATCCCAAAGAGCTTCAAACAAGATAATGGTGTGCATATTCATCTTCCAAGTGGCATAATTAGGCCCTTTCGAGAGCTAAGCATAGGATAACAATATCTTGGGAGAATACATTGATTCTATCTTTCTCAATACAAAGGAAATGTGCTCACGGGTTCACAATGAGTTGTGACTTCAATATTCACCTCCACATTGTGTTTTTCAACAATAATTTCACCGTGTGTAAATACATGCTTTAACCGCAAGGTGCACAGTCTCCACGCTTCCAAAGACTAGGGTTGTTGCCATGTCTCTATGCTGTGCTCCATCTTGAACTAGGGATCTCCACATACACATTGCCAATGTCTTTTCTTTCTCACACCAAATGTCACCTCTGCAACTCTAATCCACGTAGATCACGCTCCAACAAGACGATCTTCACACAAAAAATAGTTCCTTCCTCCAATGCGTTGGATTTGTTTGAAGCAAGATGCCAAATAAATATCAAACAACAACTTCAAATAGTTCCAAGGTCATAGTTTTCCCTTTTCTGTCGATGTCAAATTAACCACCAAACAAAAATGTCTAACAAGTCTAAGGTCATAGCAAGATAAGAGAATGACTAAACGCCAAAAAGGTTGGATCCTCCACACAGCCACTTTGGGTAATGTGCTCGATACCAATGTTGGGATAAGGAAGAAGATTTTATTAATGCCGGTATACAAGCAAAAAATGGAAAATATATACAAACACAATCGATTATAGGAAGGGATAACTGAAAGGAAAGTAAAGCAACCGATATTCCATGAAGGCATAATGACTAAAATAAAACAATGTAATATAAAATTAATCTAACACTACAATTTGTGCATGAGCATCCCATAACCGTGGATTAACACTAAGGAAACCCCTGCCTAACAACTTGTACTCTCACCCACCGCCCAAAGTCTATTGGATTTGGGATATATTTTCTGAATCCAAGATGTCTCTAAACCCTATCCATTGTGTATATCTCCATTATGTGATTGCGGTTTCCAATGATAAAGTGATCTACCTCTATCATGCATAGCTCTATGCCACTTTTCTCCCCATCGCTATAACCAAGATGGTCTCCAAGTCACCATACAAAGATGTAGGTCATCAAATGACCACCATAGAATGCAATATCCCTTATGTGAACCCTATGACTTGCATATATTGTCTCCCATCCAAATTATGAGGCCTCATCGATTGTTTCTCTCATAAAATGCCAATCGATTTCCCAATCATAATATGATGCCATGCCCATATTTACGCGTGAGATTATCTATACTAAGAATCCACATACCTCTATATACAATCAGATGTAAAATTTTGTATAAATGCACGAGGATACACTTACTCCATGCGTGGACCTTTCCCTCCATCAATTGTGTCACAACACCTATCAACCCTAAGTGAAAGTGTATCCTGGTCTTATTAGGTAAAAATAGCAGTGATAAGAGCCATCAAGTATATCGGTAGTTGAGCTATCATGTTGTCATCCATGCACTCATATAGGTACACCGCCATCCCCTCTCAAGGTATGTCCTATAACCCAAATAGGTCCCATATGTAAGAATATAGGTGGAATCTCCATCAAACTTGGTAAGGCTACCATGTACTAACACCCGCAGGATCGATACACATCATCTATAGTAATCTGTCATCTCCTAGTCGATAATCTAAATTTATGATTCTCACTGTGCATCTCTCGTGAAACACGGTCAAGTAGACAATGATCCAAAATGATCAGTGGAAGCTATGCAATGTAGATCATTCATGTCTCCTCTAATTACACGATCAATTTTCACCGTTGGATCCATGTAAATCTCCTCTCAAATGACTAACCGGTTGTGACACTCCCGTACATCCAAAGCTCATGGTCTCTACTACAAATCGTTCCAAAAATAGCTAAAACTAATTTTCCTCTATCATAACCTTCTAAATTTCTTATAAAAACCACTTTTCAAAGCTAGTTCACCCTCTACTTTGCTAGCACACCATTTGTTTAACACATGCATATGAATGCTAGCGCATACACTTCTACGCTAGCACACTCACTTCAACACTCATGCTCCTACAATGATGCTAGCACGTTCAACATGCCAATGCATTCCTATTTTAACGTTGATGCTTTAGTTGTACACTAGAACATATACTTGAACGCTAGCACATTCCTCGGGCTACACTAGCACACTCAAGTGTATGTGCTAGTGTTAAAACTCACTTTTCTACTATTAAAAACTAGTAATAAATGAATCCAAACTTAATACTTTTGAGCTATTCATTTATGGACCCTTGCATGGCCTTTGCCCAAACTCTTGAATGTGGTCTCGCATAATGTTTCCTATGTGATATGTGAGCCATCTCTCTAAATTCTCAGAGCTCAAATCTCACTCAACTAGAAAAAATAATCTATATTAAGAAAAAAATGAGTCGTGATGATTATTAACCCTCCCACCCATCTATTTATACCCTTTGAAACCCTAATTATTCTAAATTTGGACTTTGTGAGCAAGAACGCTAATTTTTCTTTTCCATTACTCTAGATATTTTATCTGTGGCTTCTTTTATCTTCTATCACATGATTGATTAACATTGTGTCACGATGCTCACTAGTTTACGTGGGCATTTTCTTCCATTACTTTCTTCTCGCTATGGCACACCAATGCTTCACTAGGGAAAATCAAGTGTACCAAACACACCAATTCCCTTCTTTAACTCATAATTTTCAAAATAATCACATATTTTGAATAATTTAAAAAATCAAAAAATCATTAAAAAAATAAAAATAAAAAATAAAAAAAAACCAAACAAAAATCCTAAATATTAGAATTTTTTTCAAAACGTCAAAACTCAACACAATCTTGTTAAAATAAAACTTTTAACTACTACCCTAGTGATCATTCCAATCTTACAAATACCATCATACATCATCTTCCCTTTGCATGTTAATATCTCTGCTTAGGGCAAGACAAATTAATTGTTTTTCCTTCGCAATATAAATTCACTTGGGGAAATTTCGGCTCTCATTCCCTCCCCTACATTTCATAAGTTTAATTCTTGAGGGTAATGATCCTTTTCAACTCTTAGATCAATTTTCAATGTGGATCCAACAAGAGTGTCATTAGGAGTATCTAAGATTACTTTGTTCTTCAATCTGATCCTATCCTCTTATGTTTCTAAGATATTTCTTGGGGCATTCAAAATCTGTTAATCATCATTATGGCATGCATTAATGGCATAACTAAATGTCCTCTAATCAAATTTGTGTTGCATTTTTATATTACTTTTTGGACCATTACATGTATTTCATTATCAACTTGACTTTCTTATAGAAATGGTGTGTACTTTTACGGTGTATATTGGGTTTGTATTATTTTTCTCTTTTATGTGTTGTTTGTGTGTTTTTATGCACATAATAGGTTAAACATCTTGGTTCTTTTATAATCATGGCGATAAATCTATCGTGTAATAAAAATAAGGTTTCTTCAAATTTCACTCTCCAAATGATGCTCATGCTATGAGCACAATCCCTTCCATCTTTCTTCAAATTTCTTACCTCATTCCTATCAAGCGGTTGTCCACCACTTTGTCGCATCACCCACACACTTGAAGGGGAAATCCCTTGCCATTTTACTCATTAGGGCATCTAAACGCTTCACTACCTTCCGCTCACTAAGTCTCGCACGCATCTACAATCTTTAAAATGCTATTATTTCATAATAACACTTAAAAGAGAAACAAACCTATTTCTAGCCTATTTCCATCCCATTAGAATTAATTAAATTAATTCTATCCTACTAGAATACATCCCTTTAGAATTAATTAAATTAATTCTAATTACATACTCCTACCCTTTAGAATTAATTAATTAAATTCTATAATGCTCTTGGAATTAATTCCTAACATCATTTAGCTAATTTAATTAAACATTTATTTAATTAAATGATTAATTATCCTCTCACAATTTATAACTAATTAAATTAGTTATTTAAATAATCCTATTTATCTACTCACACTCCACTCCACTCCACTTCTAAAACCCTATAATGGTGGGGGCAACAAAGCTGCACGTATAACCATCTTCCCGCACAAAATCAAAATAATCATTGCCCCACAAAGCTGCAACTGCACAAGACCAAATCCTCTTACTATTTCAGAAATTATAATTATGATCCTGGAGCTCATTCAAACTATGATCCACTTCTCATGGCCTCACCCTCAACTATAAAAAGCATGCCATTCCTTTGTAAATCATCCTTGAAGCTTTGTGCAGTTTACAACCAATTTCTGCCAAATTTTCCACCTGCATCCTCATGTTTATGAGCTCATAGCATTTGCAATTCCACATTTGGAGAACAATTCAAGAGCACCCACAATCCTTTTGCATACAATATTCTACAAGTCCAAGTTCTTCACAATCTTACTTGAGGTTTGCAAGGAAAAGCTCGAAGAGAGGTATAATGTTTCATTTTAGGTATCTTTCAACTTCTACTAAGATTTTCACTGCTCACAATGTCGATAAGAAAAAGAAAAAATATGCTACATAACCTAGACTCCCGACTTCAATAAGCATTTCCTAAAAATGCAAATATGAGTTTTGGAGGAATATCTATGATTTTGGTCGGAGATTCAGGACAACTACCACCTATTAGTGATAGACCACCATATGATAGTAACAGGTGTGCAAAACTATTATGGGAAGAATTTAAAATAGTTATTACTTTGGATAAGATATTTAGACATGAAGGAGAAAGTGAGGATCAAATAAGGTTTCATCAACTTCTCACAAATCTAAGAGATGCAAATCCAATAATTGATGATTGGAAGTTATTGATGACAAGAACTAATGATAGAATAGATAGCACCAATAATGAATAATTTGACAATAACATTCATTTGTTTTCCATAAAAGATAATGTGAATAACCACAAAAATTGCATTCACTTAAAAGACATGTTGCACGTAGCATTGCAACCAAAGTAGGCCTCAGTGCCAATACTCCAATATAAGGTCAAAATAATGAACTTGATGTGGAATTACTAATTGCTAAGGATGCAAGGGTGATGTTAACCTCCAATATTTGGATAAAAGCGAGTCTTGTAAATGGATATTTAGGGTATATTCGAAGACTTATAACACCTTTATGATTGGCTTGGGCATTAACAATACACAAATCATAAGGTTTGACTCTTTCAAAAGCTATAGTTGATATAAGATAACAAGAAAGAATAGGGTTAACATTTGTGGCAATCTCTCATGTAAAGTCTTTAGAAGGTCTAAGAATATTTTCACCATTTACTTATGACTGCTATGAAAAGATGAAAAAATGAAATAACTTTAAAAACGGAAAGCTGAGGAAGAAAGACTAAAATCCTTATAAGATAAATAATGACATGTACTTATTACAAACTTCTTTCTATGAATATGAAATGACTCATTTCTTGATATGTTATGCTATGTGCATGACACATTTTGATTAATATTATTTGATTATTTAATTTTCATTTTATCTTATTGTATATTATGTATTTGGACTTTTTAAAAATGTTTCATTTGTTTTTATTTAATGTGATGTATGTTACATATTTATTTTTATTAAAAATATTATATTATATGTTTGAATTATATTAAAATTATATTATATGTTTAGATTATATTATATTGTATGTTACTAACATAACTATCTTAGATAAATCTATATAAAACATAGACTAGAGATATCAATTAATTTGAACCTGAAGTGGAATATATACATATAAAGAATGAATTTATATGTTAATTTTTATATTTCTTTCCATATACTAAACAAAATACATAGATAACACTTGTAAAATTGTATATTTAGGTAATAATTGGTTATACATCTGGAATATAAAATACTAAATAATATTTTTTATCATTTCCTCCACGCCTGGAGAGGACTTGAAAGCATATAAAAATACAGGTAAATATTAATCCAAAAATATGTAGTAGTGCGGGTCGGACTGGGATTTAGAATACTAGTTGAGGGAAATGGGATTGAAGGGGAGGAATCCGAGTTTGAGTGCAGCTTCCCACACTCTGTTCACATCCACGGTTTTGATGCTTTGTACTCCACACTCGTGCTCATCCCACCTCTGTAATGCGTGCACCATTCCTCCCACTCTCCATGCGCTCATTACTCTCCTTGGCAGCCAGTTCTGAATATGAACATGAACATCCACATCATTTCATTCTTTTTACCCACATGAAATGGAAATGGAAAGGGCAAAGATCATTACCTCACAGGCATGAACATTTTCCAGAATGGCTGGCACTCGCATGGCAGGCGTCGTATAGTAAGTGCAGTCTTTACGAGTTCTGGGTATTGGAAATGGCAGAAACGGAACGAAGTGAGCTCCCTTGGGTGCTTTCATTTGGTCTTTCCCACTTATCAATTTCCCCACTATCCATACCTGCACCATATTATATATCAACTTAAAATCAAATAAAATTCATAGTTATTTCCTGAAGCAAGCGGAAGAAATTAGATGTGTTAATTAGAGCAGCTTAACCTTGCAGTTGTTGCCCGCCTCGTAGCTGTTTGCACGGATGATGTTAGGATGGAGTTGGGGTGGGATTCTCCTTTTCATCTTATCCAATTGCTCTCTCGACTCTGTATGAAGCTGCCACTCCAAATTATGTAATCTTTAATGGATGGTATAATGAATAAGTGTACAGCCTATCCCTGTCTCTAACAATGAGTACCTGAATGGTGAGGCCGCGTTGAGAGAGAAGGCAAATAATAGCGCATCCGAGCTTGGACTCTCCTCCACATATAAACGCTTCCCTTGCCCACAATGGTACAGAATTCAATACCACAGCGGCCGCGAGAGTGCTCCCATCCACAATACGGATTTTTAGATCGCGGTGTCGTTTCAGAAACAGCTCGCCGCCTCCATTGAGATCCTCACTCTGCCACTCCCTCATTAGCACCGCCTAATAAATAAATGATTTACATTGCAATACCGGTTGATTAAACAACATACCTGGTTGAGGAGGCCCAACGTGATGACTTTGGCTTCTCTCTTCTCTGCCTCCAAAATGGAATTTTCTATGAGCTTGTTCATCCCTGCTCTCTCCGAAGGCAGAAAATACTGCATCCGTATCCATGGAAACAAAACATTTTAGACTAAATAAATCTTATTTACCGTAAACTCTGTTTCTTTGCAGCACTTGCAATAACTCAATTTTGAGATCTCACGGGAATGAAACCGAAGTTTGAGAAAGATAGAGGAAAACGGGAATCATAAAGAGAGGGCACCCACCTGGAATGTATACCGGGAATGAACCATGTTTGCATATGCAGCCCATTTAATCTGTTTTTCTCGGCAGTAAAAGTTCGTCCAAAAAGCCAGAGAAAGAGCATGACAGCGTTACTGATTGGCCATAAAATCCAGATGTACCATTTGGTAGAGTATGGTCTGGAGGCAAATGAGGCGAACCCAAATCGTAGGTGGAAGAAGGAGAGCAAACTTGTTGCATGTGTCAGGTACACCATTTCTACCTTTTCATTCCGTCCTGTTCAGTGTTGGCATTAATAAAGAATTAGAATACCCATGGGTGTTCATCTCAAATTGAATTAACCAGTGTGCAACTCGACTAACCTTTCCACGCCGCCTCGTAGAGAGTATCGGAGGACTTGTCGGCTGTTCCATAGAGGTAGTCGTAAAGAGGCATGAAGAGACAGAAGTTGGTGTGGACATGCGAATGGTGAAGAGAGTGAAACCTGTGTAATTAATACATATTCTTCATTGAGCTAGGTAGTAGTTTAAGATCCATTTTCAAGATTCGAAAGCGTGATCAGAAACAGAGAACTTACGAGGGGGTGTACATGAGGAACTTGAGGGGAGGGAAGATCTGAAACGCCCACTTGGGAATAAATTCAAAGTTGCAGTGGCCCATGTTGTTCATGAAATCAAACCATAACAAGTAGACAAACAATACACCAATCGAGGCAGTTTTGGTGATAACAGTCGCGAGTGGAGCGAGGGAGAACATTGCGGCATACATGAGATGTTCTGCAAAGGGATGCACTACAGCTGAATGCAACAAATGCCAAACAGAGTCACAATTTCATTATATAAGTTTGAACAATGAATTTGTTGTGCACTAAATCAATGAATCTTACATGTAATGGGCTCTGTGACGAAAGAGGCGTGATGATGCGAATGGTAGAGATTATAGAGCGAGTGATGATGGAGAGCTCTGTGCGCCCAGTAATATACAAATTCTGATGGTCCAGCATGCGCTAACATAGCAATGATAAGGCCATTGGTGTTCCACAGAGGAAGATTGGAGGCGCCTGGAATGAACGCGTGTAGTGGAATAAACAAAAAGGTGTACATGAGAATATAGTCGTCCCTGCACCACCAGTACATTTTAGTTAGACACCATTAAATAAGTTTCTAGATGGATGATGCCATGAAATGAATACCTACCAGCTTCTTTCCCTATCCACTTGCTCGAAGTGAATACTTTTAGACTGGATTTGACGCTTACTCCGCGCATTCTGATACCGAGAAATGCTTATCCACAGTTGGTTATGAAGGTATCTTGTAGCCGCCAGAATAAGAAGCAGCAAACTGAAGTTGTCTGCTTCTCGTCCTCGTAGAAAGTTGGTATGTATCGCTTTGATCATCAAAGGGGACAGAAGCAGATACTGCATATACATGAACAACACCCACTCTAAGTTTCTCTAATACTTACAACAACCAATTTATACAGAGATCTTACCTTGAAGTTGCCAAGTTTCCTCCATGGCCATTCACTAAGCGCCCCCGGTTTAGATGCCATTGTTCAGATTTGAAAATGATTTACCACTCTGCAATTTTAAGAACTGCTTACATGCACTCCCAGGCCTTGCTTAAATAGAAATCTTATCATGACGCGAATTCGCAATCCCTGCTTTTGCTAATATTATTATTATTTATTGCTAACTTTTTGGTTAGGTTGTGCAAATTCATCTCTCCCTGATCATGTTGGCCGAATGCATGGGTTAGGTACCCCCAAAACTAAACAGAACCACAAAAATTCTCTGGAAAAAAATCAAACACGGAGACGTACTTGACGATTGGAAAGAAGTTGGGGTTTAACGGAGAATTGTAGAGATACCTGGTTAAGTAGTATGTCTAACACCGTGTTCTTCATTTATTAAGCATGAACATTTTTCAGTTACCAGAACTTTATGACGGCAACAGCCAAGATAGATAGTCATAATGAAAAATAATATATGCTTTACCAACCGAGAAATATGAGTGTAATGAGCGCAGTAGCAGAGTAGAAAATGGAGAAGGATGGATATACGACCTTCCTTCGCCGTCAATAATTTTAGAAATACAAAGTACCTACTTACCTAATTGATAGTGAAATCCAAGTAGAAACAAGTGCTCCGTGTATCTATCTGGTGCAAAGCCACCTCACGGAGCACTTGTTTATTAATATCTGCCGCGCTGTTGGAATAGTATTATTGGCTCTCCACCCACCATTAATTCACATGGATACCTATGCAAACCTAATGTTTCAGATAAATATTTCAAAACTATTGTATTTTTGTCACGGTTTGATTGGCTGGGCATAACAACAACAACAACATTTAACGTCTCTATGAGACATTAGATCTTGTTAAAGATTTTTCTGGCATTCAGATCTCCTCTTGGTGAGTTTGATTATCGGGTCCCCTATTTTTTCAACCATATTCTCGCTGAAAATACCTGTAAGGATGCAACAACGACCTTTCTAGCAAACTAGGCCCTAATGTCATTGTAAGCATTAGACTCCAACATGAAATGTTTCTCAAATCTGAATTAAAGGCTAGGAGCGCCCTAGGCAATAAGTGAAGTGGACATCCTTCGTACAATTTTAATTTAATAATTTTTCCCATCAAATAAATAAATAAAAGCTATGTACATTATCGTATTATAAAATTTGTATAAGGATCATAATAAATCACTAATTTAGAGAATTTGGTATGCAAAAGAAATAAAAATATCATATAAAATTTTCAAATAAGGACATGTAATAATTCATTGATTGAGAGAATTAATCACTAGAGATGCTCAAAATGCACAAATAATTTTTTTATACAAGATTGGTGTAGACACAAAATCACGCACTTTGGGTAATTATCTAATCTCGGTCGCATACTACTATTCATATGGTTCATAAGTAAGAAAAGTACTAATTAGCACATATCTTTGGCCACTTTTCTTTGCTTTATGCTTCGATTTCGATTGCATTCTTACTTGTTCATCTGTCTTTTCACCTTTTGGCATTTGTCATTACGGGCGCCAACATTAGGCACCCTTGTCCTCTTTGTCCTTTGGTCACACTTTTTGGGTCCTTTCTAGCCATTTGAGCATCTTATTTTTGGTAGTTGGGATTTTTGGGGTTGATTACTAAATTCAAGAAAGGGAATCATATAAATATAAAGTTACGTGATCATAATAAGGGACCATGCACTAAACATCTATTATCTCCACTTAAGGTTGCATCATTCTAGCTCCATCACAAGGGACAAAGGCTAGTTTATCTAGCATCACACTTCATAGGATGGGAGTCTATTGTTTCCATGCACACATTATTTACATTCTACATCTAGTTACTTACTCGCTACTCACAAAGTGTGACACACACAAGAGAAACCTAGGGCATGATTCCACACACACACACACAAAACTACATTGGGTCTAAGATGTAGTGCAATGCTCAATAAGTAAGTCCATCATTGTGGAAGCTGAGGATAGTCTGACCCCTCATTTTACATCTTTCTTTTTTAAGGATTTGATGTCTATTTGAGGGTTTTGCAAGTGCATTCTTTGTTGTAGGTTTTATAGCGACCTCGAAGATCCAAGTGTGACATACATGAAATCAAAGGATAACAAGTGTGAACCTCTTACGACACATCAAAGGAGATTTTCTGAGCATCTACGCAAACTAGGGCACCCAGAAACAAGACCGGGCGCCCACAGGCACCCCATTCTAGTCAAATATGTCAGATCTACATTTTTCTAGGATTTTGTGTGATGATCTTCCATCTCTGTTCAACCGGTCTCCACTGTGTTAAGTTGTGTAGCTTAAATACTTCAAATTAACATGTTATATTAAACTTGCACAAAGAACGATGAACGACATCGGTTATGAAGGGACCGACATCGATCAAGCAAGGAGGAACTAACATCGGTTAGGGCTAACCGACGTCGGTTACCTATGCGTGAGTGTTTTATTTAACTCACGGGAATTAGATCTAATTTTAGCATTAAAACAGATCTATTGATTGTAATTGCATGGCTAAGTTCCCTAAGTTTGTATATGCCTATATAAGCATGAAAGCTAGGGTTTAGAAGAAGAAGATTGTAAGAATTGATGATTATTGTGAGAATAATTGTGAGAGAGAGAATTCTTGGAGAAGAAGGAGAAGCTTGAGAGAAAGAAAGTACTATACATCTGAGAGGTATGGAAGATTGTAGATATTCAATTGTATATCTTCTGAAAGATTTGGATAATAGATTGACTTGTTTATTGGTGGATGTATCCCACACTTTGGGTGAACCACATTAATTCAGTGTTGATTTATATCTCTTGTTTTATATATTTCTTACGGTAGAATATCTGCTTTTATTGCATGTATGCTTAGATATGATTTATTATCATGTCAAACCTTGTGCTAACCCCAACAACCTGGTATCGAGAGATTTGTTTGAGGGTTTTATGTGTTGAAATATTTACTCACGAGAGGGTTTTACGATTGAGTGGAAGGCTGTAACAATGGAAGAAGAAAACAAATGTACAAGGTAGAGAAGTTTGATGGCTGAAATTATCAATTATGGAAGATGTAGATTGAGGATTATACGTATCAAAAAGATTTTTACCGTTGGATGAAAAGTCTAGACCTACGAAGATGACCGATGAAGAATGGACGATTCATGACGTGAAAGGCTTTAGTATTTATAAGATTGAGCACGATAGCATCTATGGTAGAGTTAATGAAATCTCTTGCTAATTTATATGAAAAACCTAGTGTTTCAAATAAAGTTTATTTTATGAAGAAACTATTTAGTTCTAAGATGCATGAAGGTGGATCTACATCTAGTCATTTAAATGATTTCCGATCCATTGTAATTCGATTAAAATTGGTTGTTATTTTGTTTAATGATGAAGTGAAAGCACTTTTATTCTTATGTTCTTTGCCTGATAGTTGGGATAACTTGGTAATGGTTTTTAGTAATACAACATCTGATAATAATATTTTGAAGTTTGATGATGTGGTTAGTATAATCTTGAATGAAGAAATTCATAGGAAAAGTACAGAGAAATCATTTGGGAATGCTTTGAATGTAGAAAGCAGAGGGGTAGAAGGAGAGATCCAAGAGTAAGAATAATGGGAAATCAAAGTCAAGGGATGACAAATATAAATCCATAGGTAAGTGAATTACTTGTTGGAAATGTGGAAAGAAAGGACATGCAAAGAAAGATTGTTGGTCAAAGGATAAAGAGAACCAACACCCAGACAAAGGTAAATATTTAAATAAAGAGGTAAATATTGTAGTAGAGGTAATGCAAGATGCTCTTATTATTTCTTTGGATAGTAGTTTAGAATCATGGGTTTTAGATTCATGAGTTTTTTCCATGCAACCCCTAATAAGGGTTATTTCAAATTATGTCTAGGGAAATTTCGGACATGTTTATTTGGGTGATGATGGACCTTGTAGTATTACTGGTAAAGGGAAGTTCATCTAAAATTGCATAATAGAAATACATGGGTATTGAAAGATGTGAGGCATGTCCTAAGCCTCAAGAGGAATATTATTTCTCTGAAGGCAACTAGGTGAAGTTGGTTGCATGGTTACGTTCTGATAGACTCTTGGAAAGTCACTAAGGGTTCCTTTGTTGTGGCAGAGGTAAGAAGGTAGGAATGTTATATTTATCCACTTGTGTTATTGATTCCTTTTATGTGTTATCTACTTTAGATTCAGATGCATGCATGTGACATAATTGGTTGGGCCATATGGGTAAAAATGAATGCAGATTTTAAAGGCTAAGGGTAAGTTATCGAGATTTGAAAGATTTAGATCTTGATTTACTCGTGAGCATTGTATCTTTAGAAAGTAAAAGAGAGTGAGATTTCTCAAAGTTAGGGCAACTAAGGAGTAGAAATTGGAGCTTGTACACTTAGATGTGTGGGGACCAACCCATGTACTTATCATGGAAGATCCTAGTAGTATGTTACTTTTATTGATGATGCTACAAGAAAGGTATGGGTTTATTGTATTAAATGAAAAATGATGTTTTTGATACTTTTAAAAGATGCAAATCCCTTGTTGAGAATGAATTAAATTCAAAGTTAAAGTGCCTTAGATCCGATAATGGTGGTGAATACCTTTGTAGCAAGAATTTCAATGATTATTGTTCAGTGAATGGAATACATAGAGAAAGGACGGTTCCAAGAACACCACAAGAGAATGGTGTTGCAGAAAGAATGAACATGACAATCATGGAACGTGCTATAAGTATGAGGATACATGTTGGATTACCCTTGCGAGTTTGGGCGAAGTAGTTGATCTGATGGTTTATTTGATTAACCATGGGCCTTCAAGTTCACTAGATGGAGGAATACCAGAGGAAGCTTGGACCAAAAAAGGTAGATCTTTCTTTTCTTAAATTTTTAGTTCAAAAGCTTTTGTGCATATTGATAAGGAAAATAGGAAAAAGTTGGATGCAAAATCCAAGAGATGTACTTTCATTGGTTATGGATCTGGTGATTTCAAATTCTATTTTTGGGATTTAGAGAATTCTAAAATTATTAGGAGTCATGATATTGAATGGAATGAAAAGAGAATGTACAAGGATCAAATTTTGGTACCCAAGGACAAAACGGTTGAGAAGTTTGTGAATGAAAATGAATTCTCATATTTAAAAATAATACCGACAGGGTTACACAGTAACCAGTGTCGGTTGACCCCTAACTAACATCGATCAATTTGAACTAATATCGATTACAAAATAGCAAAATCGAATCGGTTAGCGAAGCCGTGTCGATTATGGTGATCGGCATCGGTCCTTTGTCATAATTAGAAACAAATGTCCAAGAGGTCCAGATGAGCCTCCAGGTACCCCCAAACTTCGTTAGAAGGTCAAAAGGGTAAGTACACTTCCGAGAAAGATTTACACCTTCTCTATCTTATTTATTATTGATTGATAATGGTGAACCAAAATTTTTGAAGAAGCAATGCAGGATAAGACCCACATGCAGTGGGAGCATGACATGAATGAGGAGATGGACTCCTTAGAACAAAACCAAACTTGGGATTTGGTTAAGTTGCTTTAGAAAGTAAGAGGAAATTGTAGAAGAAGTGGGTTTACGGGATCGATGAAGAGGGGGTGGATAGAAAAGATACAAGGAAAGACTTGTAGTAAATGGATTTACATGGAAAGCAAGTATTGGCTTTGGTGAAATATTTTCTCCTGTTGTTAAAATGACTTCCATATGTACTATATTGAGTATATTTGTAGTAAATGATTTGTAAATTTAGAGCAACTAGATGTGAAGACAACTTTCCTTCATGGTGATTTGGATGAAGATATTTATATGCAACAGTCCCTTGGGTATGAAGTCAAGGGTAAGGAGAAATTAGTGTGCAGGTTGAAAAATATCCTATATGGACTCAAGCAAGCTCCAAGGAAATGGTACATGAGGTTTGATAGTTTCATGCATGAGCATGGTTATTTGAGATGTGAATCTGACCATTGTGTTTATTTCAAAAATATTGAAAATGGGAGCTATATTATTTTTTTATTGTATGTGGATGATATGTTTATTGCAGGATCTAGTATGCAGGACATTGGTGAGCTTAAGGGAAAGCTAGCTCACACATTTTCTATGAAGGATTTAGGAGCTGCAAAAATAATCCTTGACATGTAAATACATAGAGACAGGAAGAACAAGAAATTGTATTTGTCTCAAGAGGCTTATATCAATAAGGTGTTGGAAAGGTTTAACATGCAAGATTCAAAACCGGTGAGTACACCTATGGATGGACACTTCAAATTGAGAAAATATCAGTTTCCTTCATCACATGAGGAGGTCAAATACATGACATGAGTACCATATGCTTCAGCAGTTGGGAGTCTCATGTATGTTATGGTTTGTACCAAACCAGACATTACACAGGAAGTGGGAGTTGTGAGTAGATTTATGGCTAATCTAGGTAAAGAGCATTGAAAAAAGTCCAATTGATACTCAAGTATTTGAGAGGGAAATCTAGCATGTAGTTATGCTATGGAGGTTCGAGATATTTCTTTATGTGGCTATGTTGATTTGGATATGGCTGGAGATATGGATGGTAGAAGGAGCACTATTGGATATATTTTCACAGTAGGTGGAATGAAAGTTAGTTGGATTTCAAGATTGCAGAAGGTGGTGGCTTTGTCTACTATAGAGACAAAGTATGTTGCAGTGAGCTACAAAGGCTAGAAAAGAGATGATATGGATGAGCGGTGTTCATGGAAGGGTTGGGAAAGGAGAAAGAAGATTGCAAATTGTTCAAGGTAGTAGTCAAAGTGTACTTTATTTGGAAAAGAACTCAATGTTTCATTCTAGAACGAAACACATTTAGTTGAGGTATCACTTCATACGACAGGTATTGGAGGATGGACAGCTAAAACTGGAGAAGATTCATACGAGTGAAAACCCTACGGATATTCTAAAAAACATTAGAAAAGAGAATTCGGAGATACAATCTAATTTTGTTGGTCTTGAGTTTGAGACTTGAAGAGGAATAAACAAAGCTAAGAAAATGATATAAGAATGATATTTTATAAGTATAGTGCAATAATTTATCTCCAAGTGGGAGATTATTGAGTTGTGGAGCTCAATTACTTCAAATTAGCATGTTATATTAAACTTGTAGGAAAGCACAATAACTAACATCGGTTATGGAGGGACTGACATCGGTCACCTATGACTGGCATTAGTCAAACAAGGAGGAACCGACATCAGTTCGTAATTGTATGGATAAGTGCCCTAAGTTTGTATATGCCTATACAAGCATGAAAGTTAGGGTTTAAAAGAAGAAGAGGATTGTAAGAATTGATTATTATTATGAGAATAATTGTGAGAGAGAGAATTCTTGGAGAAGAAGGAGAAGTTTGAGAAAAAGAAAGTATTGTACATCTGAGAGGTGTGGAAGATTGTAGATCTTCAATTGTATATCTTCTAAAAGATTTGGATAATAGATTGGCTTGTTTCTTGGTGGATGTAGCCTATGTTGGGTGAACTATGTTAAATATGGTGTTGATTTATATCTCTTGTTTTGTATATTTATTCTGGTAGAATATCCACTTTTATTGCATGTATGCTTAGATATGATATATTATTTATACAACCTTGTGCTAACCCCAACACACTACGACATAGTCTAAAGAACCTCTTAGAATCAGCTAAGGCTCTTATAACCATTTTTGTAATTAGGGTTTTGTTAGTGTAGAATCACAACACCCCCGAATACTTCCAACCAGAGGGTTGAGACTCTCAGTGTGATTACACAACATGGAGCATCTCTTAAAGTGTGGGACCTTGCAAGTTGAGAGATCTCTCCAGATTAAGGCCGGTTCCTATTCCTCTATTCAGGTGCATACAAATAAATTGCAGAGGATCTATTTTTAATCTACTCTATTTTACCAAGGAGACAGGGTTGAGAAGATGCAATAAAATAAACCTAAGATAAATGAGGTGATGCACCAAAGGAATGTTAGACACCCGTTCTATAACTTAACATAGACTACAAGAATGAAATACCACACCATGCAAAGGTGACTAAAATGTAATGAAAGATCGGAAGGACAACACTAAACACATGAAAGGGTTGGAAATCGCCAATGAGACATATATTATTACTCCAAAATCAATACAATACATTACAACGGCGAAGAGGTGAAGAAATTCATATTACAGTTTGAATGGGAGGTTTGAAAGCTCCAAAAATCCACTTGCGAACAAAAGAAAAAGAGAGGGCGCAAAACAGAAATGTCCAACCTTTTACAATGAGCCCGACCCTTCCTTTATAGTTTAAGCACCGAGAGAAGAAGGAGAGAGGTGGGAAAAACTAATTCAAAGCTCATCTACCGGCCATTAATGATCCTATGAATCCACGCCAAATCTGTCATGTCTGCATCGATTACTTGTTTGGTGCGTTGAAGGAGGAAGAACGACGGATCAGATCAAATCTGATCTAGTTGTTGGAGAAAATAGATCTTATATTAATGGCATGAAGATATTTTCATTTTTTCCCCACCTAACTTCTTCAAAATTAAAGTTTCAGATCTCCATGGCGTGGATGAGGTCTTTCCAATGGTGCCAAATTTTTTAGATTTTGAGCATTGAATCAAAAGATATGCTCATTTGAATATTTGAGTCGGGCCCGTACCAAAATGGTGGGAACCGGTTAACAAAATGGGTCTTTTAGAAATTGGACACGTGGAGGGTGGCGCGTGTTTGGGGGCACTTTTGGATTTTGCTTTTGAAGTTACGTCGAGGCTAACACATGGCATCCTCCGTGGCTTGCTCAGTTTCCTCATGTTTTGGCTAAGTCTTTTTTCTCGGCGAGGCCATACATCTAACCAAGGACATGTGGAGGCTTGGCGCTTGTTTGGAAACCGCCCTAAATTTTACTTTTGAAGTAATGTTTGTCTTGACACTTGGCTTCCTCCACTATCCTATCTCTACTTTGAATATTCAACCCCGACCCTGTCCCTTTTTTGGACCTAGGACATGTGGAAGGTCCACACTCATTTGGAAACCCACTCAGGATTTTACCTTTGAGGGAGCGTCGTTAAGACACGTGGCACCTTTCGCCTGCACTCTTAAACTTAACCAATTTAGGCCTGATTTTGAATATGATCTCTGTTGACCATTGGCCACGTGGAGGGATGGCGCAAGTTTGAGTCTCCGCCTTTGGCTCCCATCTATAAATTACGCCGATGCAATACGTGTTTCCTTCCGCTTGTTTGGACTTTTCAACGGATGACTCTATCCTTTCGGGCCGAGACACGTGAAAGCTCCGCGCTCATCTCGGATCACCTTTTGCTTTTCCCCTTGAAGGTGCGTCGTTTGAACATGTGGAGGCTTCCTTCGGTCTGCTATACTTAATCATTTTGGGTCCGAAATTCACCTTTTTGACTCTGGGACACGTGGAAGCTTGACGCTTGTTCGAGTTTGCCTTTTGAGTTTAATCTTTGGAGATGCGCCAATGAGGCATGTGGAGGCTTCTGCTGATTCTTCCATACTTAGCCAATTTTGGGGCTCATTCTAAATCATTTGCAGAGCCCAAAGCCTTCGAGTTTTTCTCCATTTCTTTTCCTTTGAGCTTCTGGTTTCCTTTGACACTGCCTTCCTCCTCCTCGACTCTATTGCCTCCATTATAGAGCCCACCTGCAACCTGTTTACTAGATTTGAAGCATGTACTCATGCGACGGAGCCATCCCTTGGATTTCTTCTTGCACGAGGTTGTGATTGATCAATTTTTCCAAGGGAAAACTTGAGATAACAAGTATCATATTTGTATTGCTTAGTTGCTTGAGTTAATTTTGTTATTTCATTATTCAAGTATTTTATTGCAAAATTTGGTGAACCCGAATTCGATCTTCATGCTCTAGGATCCTCATTCTTTACTTATCATTCTATAATCTTGTCATCATGAGTATCTCCATTAATGACTTCTTGCTTGTCAATCCTGAATTAAGGCATAGAGTCCAACATCTCCTCGCTACTACTCAAATTCTAGTTGATATGCATCCAAAATCATTCTATCAATCATTTGTTGATGCATTTTTTTAACATATTGATTTCCGTCTAATCCTCATGTTGATCTTTCTATTTTTGACAATGATCCACCCTTGCATATCATGATTCACATCTATAATGTGGGCATCAAGCGTACTCTAATTGACAATGGATTTGAACTTAATCTTTGTCCTATGTCCTTCCTTGAAAAGCTTGGTCTTTTTGTTGTTAATGTTAGTCCATCATGTCTCTCTCTTTGTGCATATGATGGCTCTATTCGTCCATGCATAGGTCATATTGTTTTACCTATCACTGTGGGGCTAAAAATCTCAACACAATCTTCTTTGTCATTAAATTTCCAATTTTATATAATTGTTTACTTGGTAGATTATGGCTCCATGCCATCCAAATAGTAGCATCTACCATACATCATTGTGTCAAGTTTCTACATGAGGATGTCGAGTATACTATTTTTTGTGACTGTCATCCATACAAATATTGTGACCATGATCCAAATACTACACTTCCTACTCCAAGAGATGACATTACTGATGATCTGTAACCCATAGATGAGATACCACATTTACCACCACTTGAAGGTGCTATTTGCATGATAGATTCAGTCCCAACTACATCTTTTCCTCCCCGGATGCTACTACTGCTATGGTTCTTTATCGGGGGCATGTTCATATAATGGACATCACTCTAGCTAATCCATCTTCTCATGTATCACCTCCATCAGATCGACCTCATTTCACATGTACACTTTTTGTGAATGATTCTTATTGGGAGCATATTCCATTGAATGTCCTATATATTTGAACTCGGGGCGGTTGGGTGCCATATATAGATAAGGGTCGACTCAACTCCATATATATATATATATATATATATATATATATAGAGAGAGAGAGAGAGAGAGAGAGAGCATAACAAACCTATCAAATGGTAGATAGGGCCACAGAGGCCTATACTATAGATCTCTAGGGGCCATATACCATAGTGATAGAGGAGTGGGGCATATATGTGTCAACTATCGACTATAGAGAGATAGTCTCACTCAATCTATCAATCGATCCCCTCGGCCTCCACCTCCCCCTTAATTCTAAACTAGATGGGCGAGATAGATTATGGAATAGAAGCGTGACATAATGAATGAGTGAAGAACCCCTATATAGATGTTTGGGGGATTGGTGATTCTTGGTGTGATGCTTTGGGCCCTCTCTCTCTATATGGCTAGCCAAACTATCTTATCTATCTGGCTGGCTCTAGCCTATAGTTCTCTCTAGGGTGGGCCCCTTAGATCTATGCCCCCTCTAAAATCTATGGTTTATGGCTAACATCCCTCCCCTCTATCTAGAGAGACTAAATCTAATATATCCTAGTCATATGGAGGGGGCTATCTCTCTATTTGGGGCTCCCAACTATATAGAGTAAAGGGGGCCCTATCTATATATGGGGGCCAAAATAGAGATAGATGACATACTCAACTCATCATAGATCTATAGGGGTGCATGAAGGAATGAATCTATATGGAGGTTGGACCCTTGACTTCCTCTTCATATATATATATATATATATATATATATATGGCCTCTCTTGTTTCCATATCTATATATAGGGTGAGCATAGTATGTAGAGAGTTTCATTGGCACCCCACCCTCTATATAGATGTGGGAGTGAGTGAGTGAGCAATTATAGATAGGCCCCCCTTGATCCTACTTATGATGACACAAGTATGTACACATGATGGCTTGACTCGACTAGGCTTCACTTTTAAGGATCTTTATCCTCCCCACATTCTTCTCACATTTATCATGGATTCATTCACATTACTTCCACTTATGGTATACATGTATTTCATCTCACAATTTTTCTTGTGCGAGGTCATTTTTCTTTTCCACTTACATTATGGCAATCCTAGCTTGATTACATTGGGGCATGTTAGATCTTGATCACATTGATATATCATTTCCCATGCCCTTTGGTTGTGTATTCATCTACAACAGTTCCTTTCTTGGATATACATAGAACCTCACTTGCTAGTATGCACATGGGTGTCCATTACCACCCTTCATTGATGAGGAATATTCCATGGGCATGTACAACCTATGTCTCAATGGCTCATTACATGATCAACCCAACACTATTGCTTACCAAGTCTCTGATGCTTGTTCATTTGGTTTGACCATGAAAATGATAACCTCTTAGATGATATTACATGATTGTGTCCTACATCATACACACTTGGGGGGAATCGCACTTATCCCCCTCCTAACATTAAAAAATATCTAATTCTCTCATCGCCACACATCTAGACCTATACACACGACACCCGCATCCTGTCGCACCCTAGCATCATCATTACCGATGACACACTCCTGTGATTTGGTTCACACTTGATTGTTGAGGGCATCATATACACATGAGCCTTCCACACTACAAAATCTAAACTACACATCACACATCTTCACACATCTTACATACATACATCCTACATCCTGCATTTTACAACTTATGTATTACATTTACTATACATCTTATATCATTTGTGCATCTTGCATTACCTTCTACAAATCCTACATTACACACTACACATTACACATCCATATTGATTTCTCATCCCCACATCTATTACACATATTACACATTTTACACATCTACTTTTACATACTGCACTCACTACCTGATGACACACTCTAGTCTCATGGTCCATAACGGACTATTGAGGGTTTACAAACCATATGGACCTAATCACACTCACACATTCAACCATGAAACCTTTTTCTCATGCAAAATTCCTAAATTAGTGATATATGCCATAGGATACATCGTCACTTCTTCTAGCAGCATTTAGTGATATATGATTTAGGCTACATCATCACTTCTATCATCCATTAGTGATATACGATTTAGGATAAATCATCACTTATTCTAATCATCTTGTGATATACGCTTTAGGCTAAATCATCACACATTATCACACCTCATCTCTATGTCGCATATCATCACTACACATTCATCACATCACACCACACATAACACATTGTTTGAAACATTTCCTAATGACACACTCTCATTTATGGTTCATTCTTGACTATTGAGGGGGCATAAATAAATGAACCTCGTTGCATAAAATTCCATTCACTCGGGGCACGATACTTCTATCATTTACTTTGCATTCCATTCCATCCATCCATAACATACTACATATCTTGGTTACATTTACTCTTTCTTACATTTACTTATACATGTTCACTTTATTACACATGCTATATATATATCTTGTATGTCATTATCTTTATCATACACACATGCACGTTCACTTTCTTTCTAGTTGTGATCATAGATTCCATTACACACATCATGGATGCTTGGTGCAATACCTAGTACCAGTCCCACAAATGACTCTTGGGGGCATCCACTTTTGTACACTACAAGTGCTATTGTTTCATTTCATTTCATAAAATTTCTTTATAAAATTATACATGCTTTGACATACTTTTATCTCTTTAACATGCTAATAGGTGCTTCATGTCTAAAATTTATTTCGTAAGACTATTTTCCACCATGGTTATTTGTTACATTTCTTGTAATTTCTTTTCATTGTATGCCATTGTTTGTGGGATTTTCCCTTTGTCTTGTGTGCACACTTGTGTCTTTGGATCCATTGGCCTTGATTGTCTTGCAACATCATGAGTGATGTCCCATGTTTATAACCCACTTTTCATAGTCTACATTGTATTCTTGTGTGTTCTAGCCTACACATTGTTTGTTTATCTTACATTTTGTCTTATACATACATGTATGTCTTTGCTTGTACTAACACTTGTCTCCTAACCACTTTTTTCTTGTGCCTTGGTTTCTACCAAGCACATCCCCTTCCCCCGTAGGGCATAGTTTCAACACATCAGTTGGTCCTCTTTTGGGCCGCATTCTCCTTCATAATGTCACATGCACCCCAAATGAGGGGGGCATTATATGGGTGAATTAATCACCCCATACATAGTTATAAACATGATACCCGATACAACATATTTTTGGTTTCGGATGGGTCTCATAATCGGAATTGGGTCCTTAGTACAAAAACGTTCTCACGAGTGCCAAGAATGGAGGTAATACAATGTGATCTTTTCGGAGTGCCAGTGTGAGGGGACAATTACACAGTTCTTTGACATGTCACAAAGGATTTTGATAGGAAGATATTCCTTTAACACCTGGTAATTTAGATAACATATTTCGTAGGGTAGATAATCCTTAGCACTTGTACACACCATCTGCAATGGTATTTTATACAAAAGGAAGCAATTAAAGGTTGGAGGACAACACCAGACAATTTATCCCTACACTTATTCCATTGCATTGTAGTGAGATCACCCGAAAAGCTTGTGCACATCGACATCAGCTATAAGATCATTTCTACACTCTTTCCTTTTCATGGATTAGGTGCACATGTTCCTTTTTCACATTTTTCAACATTTTCTTTTACATACTTCTTTACATGCTTTGTATACATATACATGTGTATTTGACTACTTTCTCGTCTTCTCTTTTGTAGGTCCATACATATAGGAAGCGGGTGTCAAAGATCACCAACATCACACACATCAACACCAAAAATAGGTACAACATCGACATTTACACAAGGATTTTTCCCTAGGTTCATTCTCATCACTCTTTACACTTTTTCATCTTTAGTCTCCACACTCCATCTTTTTTATCACTCCATGTTTTGTCTAGTTCATCAAAGATGCTTTCTACATCAATCTACATGGATATCGGTACACATCTCTATTTAATTTATTTTATCGAGCATTTTTCTCACCAATATAAAGTAGAGGAAAATGTAGACATAAAATCATGCACTTTGGGTAATTATCCAGTCTTGATTGCATACTACTATACATATGGTTCCTAAGTAAGAAAAGTACTAACTAGCCCATGTCTTTAGCCAAATTTATTTGCTTTATGCTTCTGATTTTAGTCTTTCACTCTTACTTTCTCAATTTGACTTTTCACCTTTCTACATTTGTCATTCAGACACCAACGCCCAACTAGGATGCTAATGCTAGGCTCCCCATCCCCTTTGGGCACCCTTTTCCTCTTTGTACTCTGGTCACACTTTTTAGGTCCTTTATAATTGTTTGAGCATCTTATATTTATGGTACTCATCCTTTTCGGGGTTAATTGCAAAATTCAAGCAAGGAATCATATAAATATAAAGTTATGTGATCATAATAAGGGACCAAACACTAAGAATCTACTATCTCCACCTAAGGTTACATCCATCAAAGGAATTTATAGCTCCATTTGCATCCATCTAGATCCATCACAAGGGGAAAAGGTTGGTTCATCTACATCACACTTCATAGGAGGAGTCTATTATTTCCATGCATACATTATTTACATTCTACATCTAGTTACTTGTTCACTACTCACAAAGTGCGACACACACAAGAGCAACCTAGGGCACGATTCTACACACACACAAAAACTACATTGGGTTTGAGATGTAGTGCAACGCTCAGTAATAATTCCATCATTATGACAGCTGAGGATAGTTCAACCCCTCATTTTGCATCTTTCTTTTTTATGATTTGATGTTTATTTGAGGGTTTTGTAGGTGCATCCTTTGTTGCAAGTTTTACAGCGACCTCGGCAATCTAAGTGTGATATAATAGAAATCAAAGGTGAACAAGTGTGAACCTCTTGTGACACATCAAAGGAGGATTTATGGGCATCTACGTAGACTAGGGTGCCTACATGCACCACGCCTGATCTAGTCAAATATGTCATATTTTCATTTTTCTAGGCTTTTGTGCGATTGTCTTCCATCTTTGTTTAATTGGTCTTCACTGCGACACAATACAACAACCTCTTCAAATTAGTTAAGGATCTTCTAACCCTCTTTGTAATTAGGGTTTCATATTTTTATTGCTTAGTTGCTTGAGTTAATTTATGTATTTCATTATTTAATTATTTTACTACAAAATTGCATTAGATTAGGTTATTATTTTACATTTTATCATAATTAGTTGGTTACTTGTCTTATTTACCAATATCAAGTAGGTGGAGAGTCTTAAAGATAAACAAAGCATACTTTTTTTTATAAATTAATAAAAATTCTTAGGTAGCTATCATGGTTTTGTGAAGAGTGGTATCTAGACCAAGCCTAATAATTCCTCCATAAACAAGAGACATTTCCCCTAAAACATTAGAAATATATAATTAAATAATTATTACCTTCAATTATACTTCACATTATAAAAAATACATGAATCTTTTTAAAGAAAAAATTACACATTTGAATTATCTAGAACTACATTAAAGAATGGGTAAAAATACACAAAAATCGTATTAGCTTAAAATATCCATTTTTATTTTTGCTTACAAAAATATTATATCACATTTTTATATGTATTCGTGAAAATTAAGTTACTTTATAATAATATCAATAAAAGGGTCAATTATTATTGACCTCAAGTAATAGTGTTTTATCACGTGAATAACTATTTAGAAAATCACATATGGAACATTATCCCCATAATATTCGGAACCCTAGACCTAAGACTATTGGAGATGGTGGAAACGTTTGATTGAAAGCAATAGAGGGGTGCATGGAAGCATATGGATCAATAGCTTCAAGGTGGGAATTGAAAGAAACAAAGACATATTTCGAGAAAAATTGTGGCGCGGCCGGACTTGGTCTCAAAATCCTTACCTCTGCCCTCTTCCATTGGAGATGCCCTTGTTGCATGTTTTGGTAGCCATGTTTCGGACTAGGGGATGACTACGACGTTGTGATTTCAAGGGATGGTAGAGGTATCACGAGAAAGAGTGGTTCTAGGTGACTCAATTTATATGCTAGTCATTATAGCCCTGCTCATGGTAGATCCACTTTAGTGGAAGAGCATGCTATGACTATGACTCATGCTGAGACAGATTATGTGGTTACAATAGGGTTTAAATCTACTGGTCATATAAAAGGTAGTTTTAGTGGCATGAAATTTTTAGAAGCGACTAAATCCTCTAGCAGACATCCTTCCAAGCCTATGGATTATGCCAAAACCTCATCGTTTGTTTCATTTGGAATAGAGATTCTCTAATATTAAGCATATTTCAAGAGTAATGGGCTCATTTACAAATTTAATAATCTATTCGTGGGTTTCCCTGCTCTTCATGATTGGATCTCGACTCATTAGAAGCCTCTTATGAAAAGTAAACTAGATATTTACCCCACACCTAGAGGTTTTCATTATGGTTTTTGACAAAATTTCTGATAGAGATTTGATATTTGGTAATTTTGGGATTTTAAATCTCATTTCCTTCTCATGAAACTGTGGTTCCCCTTGTTTAGCCCAATGACCAATACTTTTCATGTAAAATCCGTTTGGATTCGGTTGTCATACGTGCTTCTCTAATTTTGGAGTGAAAATTGCTTACTTTCAATAGGGGAAACTTGGGTAAATGTTTGGCTATCGAACCAAAGACATCTTTATATGATTTTACCACATGCTCACATATTGGTAGTTAAAAATAATCCTGTTGATTTTATGACTACTATTGATCTCATAGTGGAGGACCGAACTGGACTCAAAATCTAGATTATGAAGGTTTCCCTTTCAGATGCAGGACTTTTTTTGTCTTGGTCGCTTAGCTTTGGATTGTCAAATGGGGAAAACAAGGTAAAAATAAATCTTTGTGACTCAAACTCATGAGGACAAGGAGAATTTTGAGGATACCAATTCCCTTCCTCTTGTGACTCAAACTCATGAGGACAAGGAAAATTTTGAAATCATCATTCTGGTTCACACCAAGGAAAATGTAAATCCAAACAATGATGTAGGTTGGATTACTGTGGGGAAAAGAAGAAAGGGAAAATTGCAAAATATCCCTTAAAGGAATTTAATATCCCGTGTGAAGGAGTCTTAGGGATGAGATGGAATATTGTTGTATTTATGTTTTTGTTTTGTTTTTTGTTTAGTGGCGCTTGTTTGGTTTCTCTTTGCCCTTTGTAGAGGTAGCTTCACTAGATATTCATTATTTTATCTTTGTCTCCAATTGTAACATCTTGTTATGGGGTTTGAGTCCACTCAACCCACCTTTAAAATAATAAAAAATTATTGACTTCAAGTACAAAATAGTAATTTTAAATTCTAATTATAGCCAAAAATAATGAAAATCTTTAGATTTAGTAGCTCCTTGATCATTGGCACCTAGGAAGTTACCTAGTCTACCTAGAGCTTAATCCCCCTTTTATGTTTATGTCTCCATTGCATGCACCAAACGTGAAGAATACACGTACTCTCTCTTTTCATACCTCTTTAGGTCTTTTCCATCTACTTTTTCTCACCGAAGGCGGTGCGAATTAGTCCTCAATTGAGTTATGAAGATCTTTTTTTCCACGGGATATAATCACCTATAAAATACTTTTGTTGATGATCACACGTACACTTAAATTCCTCCAAACATTACCTTTTATTTCTCCCTAACGAATTTTCCCACATAACTTGGCGGAATTTATCTATTCATTGCGAGGGAGAATAATTTATTCTTCATATATATGACCTATTTTAAAAAAATTAGTCTAATAAAAAATAGATATGTGGTTGTTGTTTATATACTACTCCATGTAAGTTGTGGGTGATGTTGACTACTTCTTAAAATCTAATGTGAGCAATTTTATAACCCTTCTCCACCGTAAAATCCACACACGTCTCTTGAGGGTTTCAGAGGCCAACAATTTTACAAAGATTTACGTAAAATATGCATATGACATGATATATTAAGATAGATTGATTTTTTTCTTACTTGAATTTAACTTAGAACAAAAATGCAATGCAATTCAAATAAGGAATAAAATGAAAAAAAAAGATTTCAAAATCTTTCTTCTTTTAATACAAGGAAATTAAATATCTAGGTGTATTAAGATGTTGATGCTCTTTCCTTCACATGCATCATTTGTTTCATTCTTTTTCATTTCATTTTTCTCTTTTTTTGGTGAAAATTTCTTCCACTTTCTCATGTGAAGCATTTGAATTTATGTCAAACAAATTTTCAACATAATTTAAAAAAATCCCTTACAAAGACCATAGTTTGGTGTGAAAATTTTAGACACCTTCTAGGTCTTTTGAATACACGGTCTTAGTTGGATAAAAGAATGTATATTTCATCAAATTCCTCTTTGATATTTCAAATTAAAGAATATTTACTTGCAATTTTAATAGTCACAAGTTATTGCACCTATACAATTTAAATTTTGTAAAAGTATTGTGCAAATAATATCACTATCTATCATAGTCGAGATTATTTTTAAATAAACAAAAATCTAAAACATAAGATCAACCAAATTAAAAAAGCTAGAATAAATTGAAATCTATATTATAATATATTTTAGGTCAACAATTGCTACTCATTAATATGCATACAATTTTGTAATATTTTAGGTAAACAATTTTTGCTCACTAATATGCATACATGTCACCACTTTACTCTCTTTCATATATTGGACCCCTACACATTAGGGTAAATTTTAGAAATTTTAGTTTAATAAAATGATATTTGTAATGTAAAGGGTATATCACCCTCCTCTTCATTCATATCTTAAAAAAACTCAATCATTTTAATTGAAAAATAATTCTAAAAAATTATTCATTTATACATAGTCTACATTGAGACATTCAATAATTATGTGACATCTATGTAGATATAATTTTACCTATGATTATATTGTAATATTATGCATAATTTATTATAGAGAACTTATTTAAATGTAGTGTTCTAGATTGCCTTGTGTTTTCTTATATAGCTATGACTAATTAAAATTGGGGAGACAACTTTAGATAAGAAATACATTTTACAATATACAAATTAGAAAGTTGAGGACAAGATCCCCAAGACTAAAGTGCAAGTAGACTCTTACAAGAAAAATTTTAGTCATTGAAGTAATAAATTTGGAGAATCATGTATAACATTTTCTACCGTCAAAAATAGGAGAAATAAAAATGGGGAAAAACTTACATATACTAGACAACTAGTTGAACATTATATTAAAATAAATACCATCTAATAGGTGTATTGGAAGATGTTGCTAAGTTTTGGGGTTGAGTCAAATATTGCACCACTAAGACAATAATTCTATTCTTTCGAGACCATCAAATTAAACCATAATCTAGAAGTTTCTAAGAATAGGAAATTTGTTCTTAAGGTTTACGGTTTATGATTTTGTGAATTTCTTAATTTATATGGAAGGAACTTTTGATACGGTTTACACACTAATTTTTACAAATTTCAAACGCTTTCTACATACTTCAATTAAAATAATGTCCTCCATGATTTTTGAAAGGAATAAAATCCCACCTTAATTGAGTTATTTTCATAATTATTATAAACAAGTATGGGCTTTAATAGTACTAACATTTGGAAAATGGTAGGATGTTATTGATAAACGAATTTTATGGTGGTATATGAAAAAACAAATTACCCGTTTCAATTTTCTTGAACAACCGCGTGAGCATCAACAAGAGCCTCAAGTTGAAAAGCCCAAGTAAAATATTCTAAGGCTTGAAATTTTCCATGTCAAAACCATAATATTTTGGCCTCGTTTCATTTATGAGTCTTGAGATTTCTCTCTTTAAGGAATTTTGTCAAAAATCCACATGCATTATGCACACATATGTATTTTCATGGATATATATAAAGGCACTTGTAACTAAATCATATGACAAATTTTTTTCTATAAGGCTTTGGTGAATGTCCATGGTAGTATGTTACCAAAGTTAAACTAATCAAATTGGACATTGATAAGTGTCTCTATGTGAAATATAATTTCACATGCTAAACTCAATACACTCCACCTTTAGCAATTCTTGAACACCTAATACCATTTCAAGAAGTACTCATGTCACAACACACCCCTTTTATAATTAGATTTCATTACCAAGCATTAGTCCATGTAGTAAATTTAAGATAATATGTAAGTTGTTTTTGTTAGAGAATGTAGTTATTTAAATATTTAAATCAGATTACAATTATATCTATGGTTTCATAATAATTCCATAGCATTTGTAAGAGGCATTTCAATGGATTTTTATTATTATGAAACCATAGAGAAGGAGAGTGGAATGTGAAGCAAGAAAACATATTCATTCTCGAACCAATCAACTATTAGAAGGTACAATTTAATTTGAACAACATGAGACCATTAAAATTTATGGTGACCATTTTTTTAACAATTTCATTTTCCAATCAACACAATCATGTGCCATTTCATTTTCCAAATATTAGTCATCCTTAGGATAGGTATAATATTTTTGTGGATAAAGTAATACGCCATATATTACATCAAATATTTGATGCGTGAATGAATGCACCTAATTGCAATCAAAGCATCTTTTGAAAAAATTCTTGATGGCTGAAATGAGACTTGTTTCCTAGAAACTATGTGTGGTTTCTCAACATGAGACAAGTTTTGAGGGTTTTTGGATATAAATGTCCATTAAAAATGTATATAGGGTAAATACACATTTCTTCTATTTTTAAATATTCGTACATATTACTTAATATACTATAAAAAAAAAAATTGTATATTTTAAAATTTATACAAAATTTAATATTCTTATTAAAACCTCGCTTGTCCATTCTTGAAGTGTGAATAAATCAAGAATTAAACATGTTTTTTAATTATCTTATGCCTTATTAAATTTACTTACTTGTTTATAGACAAATGTATTGGAATGTTGGTATAAAAGGTCACTCTCCCATAAAATAAATAGAGTTCACAAACATCCATTTTCTTAAGGTTCGAACATGATTGTTAACTCATTATTTACTCGATTTATTCAAAACAACTAGAATACCATATAAAATATGATAGTGGTGCTATATTTATTGGGAATAATAGGGAAATAATGGAAAATGTTGAGTAAAATGGAGATTTTAGGGAAGGATAAATGGGTCGTATAAACTCGTTAAGGTTGCTTTCATTGGTGAGAAATAATGAAGTAGTAAATCTTGACAAAAAGAGTTTTTATTGAGGGTATTGGAAGTGTATAGGGGTAAAAATATGACTTGAATGGATTTTTTATTTATTATATATTGAGAAATACCTAAGGTATATGCATAGCTTAGATAGGACAAAATAGAGGATATATAATTCTCTTTAAGTAAAATATAGAACGTGAATAGTATCTTTTGACATGAAATTGAAGAAGGGACTTGTAAGCCAAATGTCACTTGGAAAAGTATAAAAATAAGAAAATTGCATAAAAGGTAGATCTTGAGTCTATTATAAATTTAGGTTCATGATTTTGGTTTAGTAATATAAATCTAATCTATTATTACATTTCTCTTTTCTCATGTTTGTATCTTTCCTTCATTTGTCTTTGATATACAACTATTTTTCATCACATGTTAGGAGTTGATAAGAATTATTACGCATAGAGTTAATAGTGGTAAATGGAAAAGTTTGCATTTGTTCTAGACTATAACATGTGGCATGATGAGTGATTCTAGAAACCATTGCGAAAATTTATTCCATTATCGGGACCTAAAAAATGTTAAGATGGATAACAAGACAACGAGATGTGAAAATATGGCCCGAAAAGAGAAGATGAATTTTTTTGGAGAAGATGAAGAGGTCGTAACAAGAATTACTACAAAAATAATCAAGTATGACCACATATACAAATATATTTAGGATATATTTTGGTGTGATCTCCTATAAAAACAAGTCGTATAATTATCTTGAATGAAACATTACTATTTTAGGAATGAAACTACATAAGTACAAAAGGATAGATGAGAAAATCAAAAAATTATGCTAACTAGATGCTAAATGGACTTGAGTTATAGACCATTGGATGAAAACTACCATTGAAATGTATGTAAATGAAATTTCTATGCAAAATTTGTATTCGTGATTATACAAAAGAACATTTCATTTCTAGTTTACAAGGAAAATTTGTTAAATAAATCCATTTCTCGATAAAAATAGTACTTGTGGCAAATATAATGGTGTCAATGTTATGCAAAATGGAGTAATTAGATAAGTGGCGAAGGGATGTAGACCTATAAGAAGGGTTATGAAGGGAAAGGGAAGAAACTAAAACATACATTTAAATGGTCTTAAAAGAATCTAAGAGGAGAGAAGATGAGAATGTATTGATTGTAGTGAGAAGAAAGACTACAATATATGGGAGGTTTACATGTTATAGTGTGGAAGTTAAAATCAGATATCAATAAGAGTAATAAGAGTAAAGTAGATAGAGAGATTGAGGAAGGAGGAAAGGAAATTTTTATAGGAATCAAGGAGATGAGAGAGGTGAACGAGAGGTTGTTCAAGGAGTCATTGAACCTAAATATGAAATAGAGAAAATGATAAAATAAACTGAGGAAATAGAAGGGGAAGTGAAGGATAAAGAATTAGATATGGTTAGGGGTAGGTTTATGATACTATTAGAACTCAACCTAGAAAATATATCATGGAGAAAACGATATAGTATATATAGAGATGAATCGATCTGCAATGAAGATATCATACATGATCCACATAGGCCAATAGAATATGATAATATCCTTCTTCTAAGATATGTTTCCCTTGACCCAAATATAAATTGTATAAATTTGGATTGTTTGAATGATTGAGAGAATATATGAATTTTACAAAATTTAAGAGAAAAGTTGAGTCATCTATATGCAATACAAATAGAATTAACTACCATTATGAGTAGACATAAGTGTGGAAGAGATTATGAGGGAAACATACTATAGCCCGAGTAGATGTTATTTGTGCATACTCTCTTTAGGTAATAGAAAATGAAGAAGTGGAGAGTGTAGTAATGAAAGATATTTTAGATCTAATTATAGAGTAAGTTTCCTAAAATACATGGAATCCAAAACGAATCTTCATATTTTGAAGAGATGAAGAAAAAATATAGTAGAGCAAACATGAATATATGTGCAAGTAAAAATAAGGTTGGTGCCCATCCAAATCCTAACTCTAGTAGTATCTCAACACAGATTGGTGTGTAGATTAATCCAAGAGTCTATCCAAGTGTTTGTTAAAACATGGCTCATATTCCTAATATGTACGTAAGTTTACAGTTGTATGATGGGTCAGTGACTTGTAACACTATATACTATGCTATATAAGAAGTGTGAGCTCATAGGATAATTACGGGGAAGAGCATTAGAGTTTGTATATTCTATGAACTTGATGGGGAAAACATTAAAGGAATTGTGAGATTCTCTTACCCAAGAGTTCAAAAGTAAAAGTGTGTAGGGTAGTTTTGTAGCTCAAAATTACACCCGCGTGTGTGTAATGAAGATCCATGGCTTTGAGGAAACATGAGACTATCTCCAAGTTGCGGGACTTGCACTTGAGATAGACCTTTGTGGAAGGACAAACTCCTATGCTTATTTCTAATGTTAAAAATACTCCTAAGAAGGAAAATGCATCTATCTATATCTATTCTATGATTCTAAGGGACCAGGGTGAGAAGGAGATGCATAAAATGAAATCTTAAACTACGGGGTGATAACACTAGAAAGAAGGGGAAGAACACTCTTAGATGAGTGAAAATGAAGGAAAATGGAGAAAGAAATTACATACATATGTGCCACAGTCTACACACACTCACACTCTCATTTCCATGGACCATAATAGAGAAGAAACCCAATAAGAGATATAAAACATGCACATCATATCAATAACTCTAAAGAAAGGAAAGAAGATGCAATAAAACATGAGATAGGGTAGAAAATAGCCACAAAACACAACTTCTATTACTTGGATGAATAAACAACTGATTACAATGAAAGGATGAGCAAATAATCCACATGTAGTGGTCCAAATATGAGGTCTACAACTTAAACTGAATAATGATTTTGCAATCCAAGATCGTCCAACCATTAAAAATGAGAATTATCCAAAAATAAATAGATGAAAGGGAGAGAAGAAGAGGGAAAATAGAGAGAAAAATCAAACTTCCAATCACAACCACCAACAAGATGTAATAAATGCCTATAAATACACACGGAGTTCACAAATCTGCCTCTCTATATCATTTTACTTGTGGAAGAAGGAAATATGCCAAATCCCATGAGATCTAGATGGTTGAATTGACTAGAGATGTGCATTAATGACTTGAATTTTGTTTTCCAATTTTCACCTACCAAATCCCACCAAAATATTATTTTGAAGAGCCTATAATGTAGCCCAATAAGTAGCCCCTTTTTTATGCTTCTTTTCCAACCAATTATACCAAGGATGAAAAATTATATCACTGGATGATTGGTATGATTCAGATTGGGAGGATGAGAACTTGAAAACAATGCATAAAATGGATCTCGAACATCAAAACAGAGCAGACACTTGTGAAGTAATATCAGATTATAATTGGAGGAAGATAAAGTGTTTTTAAACACTAATGACATCCAAGGCATTTTGGAGGAATGTATGTAAAGTGAGCTAGAAGTTTTAATTGAGTGCAATAATCCTCGTTGCTCGCATGTTTGGAGCTTGCTACACTTTTAATGAGGGAAAGGAAAATAAAATTGAGACAGGGGTGGAGAAGGAGAAAATGAGGCCATCAAGATGGAAACATAGTTTTTTTTTCGAAGAAACAAAATAGAGTCTTGATCAGCTTGCAAAAGTATTCATGAAGAGGAAAGTGTCCCAACTAGCTCCATTAATGGAGTTGAACGCAAAGAAGATGGGAAAACCAAAAGGATCATCCCATGCCTAATCAAATACCTCGCTAGTTTAGAGCCACACATAGAGTTTCCACCGGTCATTCTCATTTCAGAGCATGAGGAATATCATCAAAACACCAAAGGACAAGCTGCAATAACTCCAAAACTAATTGCAAATAAGAATGAGGAGACATCCTTTCTGTTTCCAATTGATAATTTGAAGAATGAGGTGAAAATTTGGTTTCAAGTTAGTTTTCCACTCTCATTAAAGGCCATGTTTGCTTTCAAATTAATTACATGGTCCAATTTTATAAAGGAAGCTATTTCTCCCAACCAATTTCCAGGTTTTGTTTAGCTTCCTTTTCCTTGGGTTAAAGTAGGTTATATTAGGTTGTTTATTGCAAAACAAGTGCTTGTGCACACTCTGCATGTTTCCTCTTGGAACATGTATGATTTTTCATGTTTGTACATAGTTTTTGGGTCATTTGTTTCTATTACACATTCCAAATTAGATCGATTTCCATTGTGTAAATCGAGAAAGTTTTGGGGCAATTTTCAAGATTCATTCAAAGCTTCAAGAGATCAGCTTCAAATTGGTGATGAGTTATGCAAGTTTAGGGGCATAATCGAATGTTTGAGATCAATTTTCTTCAAAGTCATGTTTGACTCCATGCCTAATGAATGCTTCAAGGATATTGGTCTTCATCATCTAGTAGAGCGAGATGTCCCCTAAGAAGTCATAAAAATATTGTCAAATAATCACTTATGTTTATTTAGATAACTTGTGAAAATGAGGGATTTTATCTTCTTCCTCTTTTCTTCATCTTCCACTTTTTCCATGGATCCTTAAAATCTGTAGGTTCCTCTTTTTCCATGGATCCTTAAAATCCATGGGTTTCTTCTTTTCATGGGTCCTAGTTTCCCATGGATTCATTTTTTTCCCGGGTCCTAGTTTCTCACGAATCCTAATTTTCCATGGTTTCCTTCTTTTCCGCAAGTCCTAGTTTTTGGCATATTCCTTTTTTCTATGGGTCCTATTTTTCATGGGTTCTTTATTTTTTTTGGGTCCTAGTTTCTCATGGGTTCCTTCTTTGTGGAAGGTCCTAGTTTCCCACAGTTCCTTCTTTTCCAAGGGACCTAGTTTTCCGAGGTGCCTTCCTGTGGATCCTAAAAATATATAGATCCTAAAATTCTCTAGATCAAATATGGAGGCTTCATGATCCGATGGGGAGTCGACACATTAGAAGGCATGACTCAATTTAAATTTTATGGCCTTGTGGCCATCAATTGTGCATATGACATTTTGATCTTTAAATGCTCATAACTATTTATCAATGACACCAAATAAGACAAACATTATATTTCTTGAAAGGTCTTGAAGATTAATACATGATGGGAGAAGCTATGGGTCATGAAAATATAATTTTCTATGACATAATTATACAAAATGATTATGTGGTTGTTTTTTAGGTATGGGCTATGCAAAAATTTGATGGCGCCCATGTTGAGCCTCGTAAACTTGAATGTTGGTTGGTTATGGGTGCTTGAAGAAATGGTTGAGATCCTTAATTTTAAATTTATTCTCTCCCCTCTTCTTATTCTATATATGTAACTCATTTTTATTGTAATTTATCCTTCTCCATTTTTACAAAACACCATGTAAAAATGGTGTCCCAAACAAAATCTTGTTTGCAAACCACGTTTTGGAACTTGCAATGCTCTCAATGCCTCCCAAATGGATGTAACAGATTGCATATACTCAAGTAATTAAACCGTGAAATTATGTTTGTTATCTTCCATTTTCTCACATTTGGCTTCTTCTTATCTCTTTGCTCTCTCATGTATGAGTTATGCTTGCGGTTTTCATTTTCCTTGTGTTCTTATAATGTGTGGAATGAGTATATTTGATTGTTTTGGGTCTATGGCACACTTTTTTGCCATCTCCTACCTTCACGCCTTCTCATTTCTCCCTCATGGAGATTGATCCCCATTTTCTTGGTGCTATCACCTCTTTCATAGCTTAGGATTTCATTCTCATGCATCTCTCTCCCCCTTATCTTAGGCTTAAATAAGGCTTAGATAGTTTTGCTTTTAGTTGTAGGAGTAGTTTTAGCATTAATATAGGTAGAGTAACCAACCTTATATGGAGTTCTGTATTGATTTTCAAGGTCCCACACTTGGATACAGTCCCATTTTGGCCCAAAATTATGATCTTCCATGATCATATCAGGGTGTAAGTTTTGAGTGAAAATTGGGTCACAATAGTGGAAACATGCTTCGTACGACTCACCATATCAACCACACAGTTCTCTTTTCATTCAATATAGCTAATGTGAAAAACATAATGAGATAAAAAATTAAGCCACCTAAGCTATATTTCCTTCAAATTAGGTTGTGTAAAGATATATTTAATCCCTAAGTGGTACGTTTTTCAATTCAAAAGGTTTTCCTAGCAGTAATTCCTCCAAATTTGCAAAACATGAACTATTGCAGAAAGTTATAGGTTACGAGGAGTATAGTTCTACTCATGCACCTTCATCTTTCTTCTATTATAAGTAATTGCATGATAGTTTTGTAGAAGTATTCCACTTTGATTTAATAAAATATGGTTATTTTACTAAAATCTGATTTCGGAAAAATTTCTACAATGATATACAATAAGATACAAATGATTTAACACTTTTGTAAATGCAACTATGTAAGCAAATGAAAGAGATAAGGGCACATTTGATTTTTTTATCTAAAAGTACATTTAAACTGGAACAAATAATGAGAAGGATGGGTAGAGAACTAGAAATACTTGATCAAGATTCTCAGTAACTCTCAAAATGACCAGGACATGGGTTCTTGGGAAAGGGCGAGGTGCTTGGGCGCGAGATATCTATCTAGGGCACTAGAGTCTACAGAAAAGCTCGGAACTTGATTTCTTTAGTGTCTCAAGGGTTTCACACTTATTCACTAATAATCTCTTATATGTCACACTTGAATTGTCGAGTCACCTTTAAATCAGAACACAAATAATATCTTGAAAAAACCCCCAAAATACATCAAATCCTAAAAAAATAAAGATGTAAAATGGGGATTCGGACTATCCTTGGTTATCAACAAAGTGAACTTACGACTGAGTGTTGCACTACATCTCAGAATCCATGTAGTTTTATGTGCTTGTGTGTGCAATAGTGCTCCTAAGTTTCCCTCATGTCGATGATGCCAAGATAGTGGGCGATAGCTAGATAGAATGCAAATGTGTGGGATGGAATTCAAAAACTTCCCCTTCCTATGTAGTGTATGTAGATTAATAAGCCCAAAATGTAGTCCCTTTGATAGTATGTAGATATATATCCTTGATATAATTTTCTGCCCTCATAATGGTATGTATGTTATGTTTATATAAGGATATATTGCTTGAATTTCAACACTAGTGACATGACATGCTGAATAAGACCTCGGGACAGGGATAAGAAAACTGAAAAGGCTAATCACAAATGTCAAAAATGTGAACAAAAATAAAGAGGACATGAATGCCTAGGTTAGACAGGGGAGTTCTGGTGGCTAGTGTCCGATCCGGCGCTAGTGTCCTGAGACCACTAATGAAAAATGTGAGAAGACTTACTAACAGGATCCCCGTGACTTGATGAGAACAATGTATATGAGTGACATATGCGAGAGATAAAAATAATATAAAAAATCAAAGAAAGTGGATGGACTAGGGAGTGTGTCACTAGTGAATACATTTTTTATTCAAGATCCATACATAAAACAACTTAGCAGTATATTAAATAGTAGTATGTACGTGATTTTGTGTCTACATTCCCCCCCTTTATGTTATTTGAATGAAATTTAAGTAGTGTAAAGGAACTAAGGAACATACCCGTGAAAAGTCCGAAGAAGCCTGTTATAGAAGTACATGCATAATATTAAAACATATTAAGTGGGAAACCATGGATCAACATGTCAATCCATGTGGCATAAATAAAGATGGAGAACCATTGTAAGAATCATTTTAGAGAGATTGATTATTTGATTTTCAAGTGATTTGGATATTTCAAGTTGTCTCTAATGGAGATTTTACAGGGTATAAAGTGATCATTTCCCGACCCAATTTTATATGTGTGGAAAACTAAAGGATTTGGGAACCTTTCCACTAGAGGAAGAGTGTTAGGGAGAGAGGTCTATTTTTACCCTCCAACTATGAGAAATCCTCAAAAGGTCTAACCGTTGTGAGACAGACAAAGACCAAATTTTGTTCATTTCTTTTTATTTTTATCCAATGTGAATAACCCATATAGGAGTGGTATAGGAAAGGTAATAAAATATCATTTCCCCCAATCCAAATGTTTCCTAGTATTTGTAATGCTAGATGGCTTCTATGTTAGGTCATCTAGAAGCGATGTGAAAATGATTCCCATGTTAGATCATCTAGGAAAGAAGTGATGTAACTCCCAAGTTAGGTCATTTGAGAGGAATATTGAAGTGATGCTTGTATTGAAAAATTGAATTGATTCAAATATCGAACACTTATTATGAGATTGAATGTATACAATAAATTAATCATGGAGATATTTTTCACTTCTTGCCTCCATATTAGCTCATTAAGGGTATATAGAAAGTTTTGGAAAATGTCATGTGTTGTATGAGTGAATTTTTGATAACAATGTATTAGGGGTGTGTAGTGATCACATAACAACCCGAGAGGGATTTTAGGGTGATCCTAATTGTGTGCCCCCTTTCGATGAAGTGAGGAGTGATAGAAAGAATGAATGATGAGCTGAAAGTAGATGTGAAATGATGTAATAGTGAGCAAATGAAGTATAGTAGATATTGCAAAAGTATTTGTATATTGAGTTGAAAATGTGCTAGATTGGAATATAGTGTTGCAGATGGTGTACAATATGATAGTAGGACAAATTCTGAACCAAATGGCACAAAAGGGGAGAAAACAAAGTAGCAAAGCTCAAGATATGAGAAAAAATGTGTGGCATGTATTAGTTAGAAGAATAAGCACAAATAGTGACTATAGTAATATAGAAAATATGCAAAGTGTTATATATAGTAATGGTAAAAAGTGAAAATCAACTTTATTTGAACCATGATTGAGTGTGATTTTGAGCTCTGAGCTTGTGAAGATTTCAAAAATTAGATCAATGAGATTGAGTAGATTTGATACGGTGGTTGTGGATGTGGCGGGCACACGACAATTGAGTTGGTCGGTGGGATTATTTCTGAATTGTTTTTTGAAATGAGTTCATTTTTGTGAATTTTTGTGAAATTTGTAGTTTTGATTTTCTAGGCATTTTTGACCTAGGAAAGAGTAGACAAGGTGCTAACATCCTTCAGGAATCCAACACCTAGATCTAGGTGCTTGTGACCTGATACTAGGTGCTTACATCCTGCTCCTGGGCGTTGGTGACCCAGAAGGGTGTTTTAACCCCAAAATGTGATAAATGTGAAATTTAATGCATTTTGATATTATAAGAAATCATTTTACGTGTATATGAGGTGTTAATATCATGTCTTTTGGTTTTTTTATGTTGTGTAGAGGGATATCCATTCAAGAGTTTTGTGGAGGTTGACACCTAAGTACGTTGTTGATTAACTAAAAATGGGGAATATGTGTAGTTAATATAATCTAGAATGACATGTAAATACAAAAAATAATTATGGAAAATGACCCAAGAAACTAATCTAATGAAAGAATAAAACCTAATATGCAAGAAGGGTGACAAAGCGACTCGATTGATTAGAAAAGCTCGTTGAAAGTGTCGCGAAATGACTGGAGAAAAAGGAAGTAAGAACAACTATGTAGAGGCCCCGTAAAGGATGGATCCAAGGTATCTAGCTGGACTGGAGTACTTGGAGAGGGACTGTGGCACACATGGGCACTATGGTATGCGAAATGGGCACCCTAGTCTCAGTGAAAAGGTCCGGAATTGAGTTTCACAGGTTCGGAAGATGGTCTAAAACCCTAGCTATGTGTCACATTAGGTTTGCTGCAGACTTTGTGTAAGGTGTCTATAATAATCCAAGATGATAGAAAGACCTGAAATAAACCACAAGAAGTATCAAAACCCTAAAAAAGGATGCAAATGAATGGGTCAAACTGACCTCAGCTGCCACAATAACGGGCTTACTAACTGAGCATTGCACTACATTTTTGACCCAAATGTAGTTTTGGTGTGTGTGTGTGTGCATCATGTGCTGTAGGTGCTCTTGTGCCAGTCACACTTTGTGAAGTAGTGAGAAATAACTAGATGTAAAAATGTATTATAATGGTGGATGGAATAGAATAGAATCCCCTCATATGCTTGTGTGATTTAGATGAACCACCTTGTCCTTTTTGATGGAGCTAAGTGAATGCAAATGATCTCCAAATGCTTTAGATGAATGCAACCCCAGGTGGATGATAGTAGTGACTATTGTTTGCTACCTCATTATGGTCTCATAACTTTATATTTATAGGGTTCTCTTGATCTAATTTCATAATTAACCCCGAAATGGATGACCATAAAAAGATAAGAAGCTAAAATGGATATAAAGTTCCCAAAAAGTGGTAAGAAAGTTCAAAAAGGATTTGGGTGCCCCTAGTGGGACCATAGTGCCCATGGGTGCCCCGGTACTAGCATGGGCACCCGAGTCAAAGTTAAAATGACATAAAAGAAGGAAATATGATTGAGCATGCGGGTGAAAAAGGTCATGAATGGTGAAAGAAAATAAAGTAATATGGCCAAAAGATGGGGGTTAATTATTACTTCTTCACTCAAAAACCTTCTAAATAGTAGTATGAGAATGGGAATAAATTATGCCTAAAGTGCATGATTTGGTGTCTATATTTTCCTCCACTTTATGTTGGTGAGCGGAAATCTTGATAACATAAAGTAGATAGAGATGTACACCTGATGTCCATGAATATTATAGTAGAAAATGTGCCAAAGTACTAGAAAAGCATGTAATGAAAAAAAGATGATGGAGCTTGGAAACTAAAGATGAAAAAGTGAAAAAATGTGATGAGAGTGAACCTAGGGTGAAAACGACTGTAATTTTTGATGTGGGTGTTGTACCTACATGATTAGTATGGTGTGTGGTTCTTCAAAATGTTTTTTTGACACTTGTTGTTGTTGTTTTCACATTTGACTACTTGTTTCTCATATGATTGGACCTGTAAAGAAAAAATGATCAAGTAGTCAAATATATATGTATGTATGTGTAAAAAAACAATGTAAAAGATACATGTATATAAATGTAAAAAGCATATAAATGAAAAAGTGTAAATAGAACATGTGCAATTGATCCATTTTGAGAAAGAGGGTGTAGAAGGATATCTGTCTTGTATCGCCAAGGTTTTGGGAGATCCAATGTCATAAGATGAAGAAGTGTAGGGAGGAATTTTGTTGTATCCTCCAACCTATAACTGCTTCCTTGATTATGTGTGAAGAGATCTTTGTACGTCCTAGTTTTTGGGAAATCTGACGCCATTGGCCAAAAAAGTATAGAGAGGAATTCCAATGTATCCTCCAACCTTTAACTTCTTCCCATAATTCTAAAGACAACCATGTCTGTAAAATCCGTTATATACGGGGTTCGTAGACTAGTCTGAACCCACTTGTTGTATGTAATCCAAAATTCCAAGGGAGGAAAGTGCACTAAATTGAACTAGTGTAGATGCATTGTGTAGTATGTAAAAGCCCAAATGATGCCTCCCTCTTTGGGGGCATATGAGACGTCGTTGATAAGAGAATGCATCCCAAAAAAGGACCAACTACATGAACTATGAAAATATTCCTTGCATGGGGAAGGGAATGAAATTCATAGAAACCAAGGCGCTCATAAAAAAGCTAGCCAAAGACAAGTGTTAGTACAAATAAACATGCATATAGAAAACAATGTATAAGCTACGAAGTAAAGTAATAATGTAAACACACAATAAGAAAAACTAAGCCACACAAAGTGAGTTACAAACATGGGACATCACTCACGATGTCACAAGACACCCAAGGCCATCATGACTACATATAAAAAAATATGTTTACACACTAAACATAGGGTAATGCCCACAAAAAAGAGCAAACAATAGAAAAGCAATATAATAAAAAAGTATGGAAACAAATATCCATACATAACAAATGTTGCACATGAAGCACCCATTATCATGTTAGAAAGATAACCAATATGTCACCAAATGTATAGCCAAGTAATGTAAAGTTCTAAGTACAAATGCAACAACAACACCCGTGAGTGCCGAATGTGGATGCCACCAAAGGTGACCGGTGTAGGAAGGGTAGAAGGTGAGCATCCATGTTGTGTGTAAGAGACTTGTATCTATGATCACAACTAGAAAAAGGTGTGAACACGCATGTGTGTATGATATATATAAATGACATACGAGTACTCTAAGTAGTATGTGTAATAAAGTGACCATGGAAAAGCAAAATTAAGCAAGAGTAAAAGAAACCATAGTATGTAGTATGTTGTGGATGGATGGAATGGAATGCAATATGGATGGAATGGAATGTAATATGGATGGTAGGATCCACATCCCCCCCGAGTTAATGGATTTGTATGAAGTGAGGTTCATGTAGTTTTTCCCCTCAAAAATCAATAATGAACCGTAAACGAGAGTGCGTCATTGGGAAATGGTCGAATAGTGTGTGTTGTGTCTAGTACGCTGTGATGAGTATGTATGTGTAGTGATGATGATATGCAACATATAGAATAGATGTGCATGAACCTTATAGCCTAAGTGTATATCATGAAAAAATGAATGTATGAGTGATGATTTAGCCCTAAAGTGTGTATCACTACAAGATGATAGAGGAAGTGATGATGTAGCCTATAGCGTGTGTCACTACAAGATGAATAGTAGGGAGTGGTGATGTAGCCTAAAGTGTATACCACTACAAGATGATAGAGTAAGTGATGATTTAGCCTATAACATATGTCACTATCCTATAAATTTCACATGATGAAAGTTTGAATGATAAACACGTGATGAATGTAAGGTCCATTTGATTTGTAAACCCTCGGCAGTCAAGTATGGACCGAGGAACTAAAGTGCATCATAGGGTAATGAGTGCAACGCGTAGAAGACAATGTAATATGTGTGATGATAATAGATGACTGTGTGATAAGTAGAATATGTAATATATGATGTATAAGATGTAATGCGAGATGCAATGTACGATGTATAAGATGTAATGTACGATGTAGACTAACGAGTGTAAGATGTGCGTGATGTAGTATGTAAAATTCTAGAGTCGTAGACCATGAGTGTGGGATATGTGTAATGAAGATAGATATGATGTGTATGTATGATATGCAAATGTGCAAATAATCAAAATGATGTAGTCTAAATGCAAGATGTATGATGTAAGATGTATAGATGCGTAAAGGTCAAAATGATTTAGATTAAATACAAGTATGTATGATGTATGACACAAGATGCATGAATATACGCGGTGTGTAATACTTATAGTGCGGTGTGTGTGGGGTTCATGTGTTGTAAGCCCTCAACAACCAAGTGTGAAATGAAGCACAAAAGTGTGTCATTGGGTAATGTCGACGTTATAATGGATGAGTTAATATGCATATGTTAGGAGATTGATGTATGCAAATGTAAATATGATAGATGCATAGATGTGGTGATGGGTGGGGGGAGATGTATTAGATGTTATGCCCCTCAAGTGTACATGAATGAATGAGCTAACCAATAACTATGAAGGATGAATGTCCTCCATCTAACACATGTGATGGTGAAAACATATGACTATGCTCTAACAGTGGTGGTATAGTAGATAGATGATGTGTTGGTGAATGAAGTCTATGTGCATGTGAGGGATGAATGTATGAAGAAGGTCGTGGCATCAAAAAATATGTCGGTGATGGAGATCTATGTGATGCTGAATGTGAAGATGATGAAGACCCACGTGGAATAAACTAAGGTGGTGACCTATGTTGAGATGTAGTAACTATCCTAGGAATGGGCCTATACCTATGTGTAGGACTAGTGGAATGATGCGGTCATGTAGACGAGGCTCAAGTAGGTGAGATAGGAGTAGATTGTGCTTTGAGAAACATAAAATGTGATGTGCTAAAAGAAGCAGATGATGTGCTAGCTACTATGCGAGGAGATGATGACCATGGAGCAGATGGATGTACACCGTCAATAGAAATGAATTAGTTGTGAATAAATTTAAGTTGTAAATGATTCGTCGAAATGATATATTGAGAGAAACAAATATAATTGAGGCCAAGAAGCATTTCACATCCATCAACTATGTTTCCAATGAGGAAAAGCACAAGCAGATTAAAATAACTAGTCGTAACATGTAGATTAATAACGCCAAAGGGTTTTTGAAAGGGTACTCGATTTGTGATGAAGGATAGTCGATAACATTGAGAATTGAAATAGAACATGCACTAATGGGCCATGATGGTTCAACCTTAGTGTTGTTGATGGAGGTCAAGCTAATAGATGCATTGATATGTAAATGATTAGATGTAAAATTCACATGATAATTGATGTTAGAGAAAGAAATTATTGGTGGTGAAGCATCAATGTTTGCAACTAAGATATAGTAGGAAAAATTGCGTGAGAGACATAATTAGCAGATGAATCAGTCGTTTTTGTGTTATGTTTTGGTAATGGGTTATTAAAGATCTTGAGTTTATGATTTTCATTAATAGGTGTAGATGTTGTGGATTCTGAAGCTCAATTTGACCATTGTCAAGAAAATATTGAATGAGATGTTATAGTTTAAAACAACAATCAATGGTGTGTCGATGCATTGATGATAATCATAATAAGAGTGTTCATTGAAATTGCATCCTTTTGGCCGAGATGGATCTATTTGAAGAGGAGATGGTAATGTAATAAGATTACTTATCGATTAGTTGTGGGAGCAGAACACCCAGAGGTATATTAATCTTAGTAAAAGGATGTTTGTATGGTTGTAATTGAAGCTCTTTATGAGTAGATACTAGGATGTACAATAGTTTTTCCGTTTGTGGGTTTAGTTGTGGCAGGATTGAATGTTGGCTTACCTTGAAAAATGTGTGGATGATGATGTTTTCTCTTGATACTTAAGTTTTCCTATTGCTAGGAGTTTAGTCTCACGAAGCTTGAGAGTTTAAAAATTTGATCAAATGAAGGAGAGGTCTCAAAGAGAACACTCTCCTAAAGAGGTGGCAAGAGACTCTGAATGAATAAGTCCTGAAGCTTAGAATCCGCAAGTACGTTAGACATCTTAGGTAAATTATTTTTGTATCGTAAGACATAATCGAGATAAGTGTTCATTAGACCCTTTCTTGAGCTGTGCAAGTTGAGTATAAGAGATCTTAGAGCCAATGTTGATAGAGAAATATGTGGGAAAGGCATTGGATAAATGTGCAAAAGAGACAACTGAATGTACGAGTAGGTCATAGAACCAACACATCGTATAGTCTTGCAAACTATGAGGGAAAATCTTAACTAGTATATTGTGGTCATCCGTAGAGTCAAGACATGTTGCATGAAATTATTGAAGATGCTCTTGTGGGTTCCCTGTGGCCTTTAAATATAGGTAGCTTAGGAGAGATGAAATTAGGTGGTAATGGATAGGTTGATATGGTAGGTGCAAAAGGAGTATGCAACAATATTGTAGAGTCTAAAGATGGTGTTGTGCGTGAGGTAGCTAGCTGAAGTTGACGAAATTTGGGTTTGCAAGTCCTGATATAAAGAGGTCAAATCTGGAGAATTCAAAGAAGAATTGAGGTGCAAATGAGGAGTACTAGGGTGAATGGTGGGAGCGATGGTTGTAGTAATGGGAGCAGAAACATAGGTAGGTGGAGTAGAGACCATGGGAGCATAAGAATCAACTATGGAAGTTGAAGCATCATGAGCTCTCTTAGTGGAAATTAGAGCATGCAAGACATGAGGGAGATGAGTAGGGTTTTCATGCAACACTTGGTGAAAGTTAGTAATAGCATTAAGTTGATCTTGGTCAACATTGGTATCTTCGTCATAGGACTTCTCACTATCAGTTGCTTCTATCTTGTGGAGAGGGATGCGATGGGAATGATCTAGAGGGTTATCAGCCATAGATGTAGTTGTATCAACCATTGACCTAGAAGTACGATGCTTAGAGGAGGGGAGCTCACAATATTAGAGGGATCCAAATGACTATTAAGGGTAATAGGAATAAAATGAAAGAAAGATGAAGTAAGTCCTAGAATGATATGAAATGAATGAAAATCCTATAAACGTGAATGATTGAGTCAGGTTCAACAAATTGATTAACTAAAAATTGGTAATATGTGTAGTTAAACTAATCTAGAACGACATGTAAATACAATAAATAACTATGGAAAATGAACCAAACAAATAATCTAATAAAAGAAGAAAACCTAATATGTAAGAAGGACGAGGAAGTGACTCAACTGATTAGAGAAGCTCATTGGATTGTGTCGCATAAGTGACTGGAGAAATATGAAGCATGAATGACTATGTAGAGGCCCCCAAAAGGATGGATCCGAGGTATCTAGTTGGACTAGAGTTCTTAGAGAGGGACTAGGGAACTTGTGGGCACTGGGTATGTAAAATAGGTGCCCTAGTCTGTGTAAAAGGTCTAGAATTGAGTTTCACAAGTCCGGAAGATGGTCTGAAACCCTAGTTGTGTGTTGCACTAGGTTCGTTGCACTGTGCTAGGTGTCTCTAATAATCCAAGATGATAGAAATACTTGCAAGAAAACACAAGAATTATAAAACCCTAAAAAAGAATGCAAATGAATGGATCAAGTGATCTTAGCTGCCACACATTGGACTTACTAATCAGCATTGCACCATTTCACCCAAATGTAGTGTGTGTGTGTGTGTGTGTGTGTGTGTGTGTGTGTGTGTGTGTGTGTGTGTGTGTGTGTGTGTGTGTGTGTGTGTGTGCGTGTGCTGCGCTGGCACAGCAAGATTATGTTACCTAGGTGCTCTTGTGCCAATCACACATTGTGAAGTAGCGAGAAATACCTAGATGTAAAAATGTAGTAGAATAGTGGATGGAATACAATAGAATCCACTCTTATGGTTGTGTGATGCAGATGAACGAACTTTGTCCTTTGTGATGGAGTTAAGTGAATGTAAATGATCTCCAAATGACTTAGATGAATGCAACCCTAGGTGGATGATAGTAGTGACTAGTTCTTAGTCCCTCATTATGGTATCATAACTTTATATTTATAGGGTTCTCTTGATCTAATTTCATAATTAAACCTGAAATGACTCGACTAATAAAAAGATAAGAATCTAAAATGGATAGATAGTGCCCAAAAAGTGGCGGGAAAGTTCAAAAAGTATCGGGGTGCCCTTGGTGGGACCAGGGCACCCATAGGCACCCCATACAAGACTGGGCACCCCGGTAAAAGATAAAATAAATATAAAACAAAAAAATTGATGGGCATGTGGGTACAAAATGTCGGGAATGATGAAAGAAAATAAATAAAGATGGCCAAAAGATGGGGGTTAGTACTTTATTCACTTAAAAACTTATAAATAGTAGTATGAGATTGGGACTAAATAGTGCCTAAAGTGCATGATTTTGTGTCTACAACTATTTAGATTAGGCCTATCAGCTACAAAATGGGATATAATAAACTATGTTAGCTTGTGATACATATCTAGGTTGGGGGAGTTACCCCATAATATTTTGATGATCACTTCCTTATGCGAGAGAGAAGTGTAAATAATTATACTTTTGGTTTCCTACCGTGGAGATGAATTTGACTCTGGAGGATGTATATTACATATTATGATTTCCAGTTATTAGAGAGACGGTCTAGGTGATGGCAATAGATGATACACATATACGAGATGAGGGTTGTCGGTGGTATTTTACAGGATGCATGCATAAACAAAGATCCATATTAGTTTTGATGCCTTCTGAGATCATGTGTTCCATGAATGCGAGAAGTTCATTGCGCTTGTTATTGCTTCTTTAGTGGTAATAGATAGTGGACATGTGGTAATATAATATAATATGCACGATATCTATAGGTTTATAGAGGAGGATGGCATTAGATATGCATGGGCATGATATGTACTTGGTGTATTTGTACAAATAATTATACATGTTCACTTAAGAGGACACTAGGGGTGGAATTAAAGCCATCACATTATTACATGTATGGGATAATGAGAATATTGTGATACGGAGGTCACCGAGTGGATGAAAATAGGATTGGGTGAGGCCTGAGATATTTGCAATGAGGTTGAAAGGTACACGTAGTAGGAGACATGACACTACTACCTATAGATCTATGTTAGATCATATAGGGTCAGGGGCCATTATATGGAGGCCATATCGAGCTTGAATGGCTCGAGGATGGAGTATAGCTATGTTATATCCAACATGCTATGTGGTTAGAGGATCAGTTTCTTAGAGTGACTAAGATATTTCAGGTAGAGCATGTATAAGGTCAATTTGGTATTACTCAGGATGTGGCCCCAGTGCCATATGTATGGGTGTAAGCTACTAGAGCACCGAGGAGACCAGGGGTGATACTATACATCAAAGGGGCACAATTAGTTCCTCATAGTCTAGATGAGGAAAATGTAGATATATAGTCGATACTGAAGTGGAAGACGTAGGATGTACCAAGGCATATAGTGCATGGTGGGAAACACACTGATAGTTGTTATTATTTCTAGTTGTTGTGGATGCAACGAGAGCACCACCAATTGTAGGAGTATAGAGGAAGGTGACCTCTCCCAATGGTAATGGTTTAGAAGAATTTATAGCATAGCATGAGTATTTTATAGTTGTGGTTTGTTAGTTAGTTTTTTATTGTGTATTTCATGTGTAGTAACTAATGTTATTTCTGGATGGTTGTAGGGGATGCTTATTAGTCATTGATTATTGACACATTGATCCACATGTTGATGTAGAATGTGCCTATTGATGTGCTCATGGGAGGTGGCATGCTAGAGCAAGTAGACTCCATTGTGAGTGAGCATGCCCACATGTTAGGGCCATTAGCGATAGAAATGATGACATGTACCATTTTGTTGAGTGAATGTGAGAGGCACGGGTTGAGACTCATCGAGATAAGGAGACTATAGGTGGAGGATACCTAGCATAGGATGTGTTCACAAAGTATGTATAGCTATAGGGGTGGTGTATGGAGTCGTTAGTCAAGTTATCATTATTACATAGATAGATGGAGAGATATAGGGGTTGTGACTAGTGATGTAGATTGAGCGGTGAAGCATCTAGGTCTAGAGCTCCCACATTTGTATATAGAGATAGTGACGATGATGTATGACATGTAGTGATGTATCGATGCATGGGGGCTTTCCCCAACAATTGTATTTTTATAACTATGATTTTTGATGATATATAGATGGATGATTGGTATATTGTGTTTTTGTCGATGGTTTGTGATATGTGGTGTGATGATTGTTTCTTCATATGTGGTTGCGTGATTTGCATTGCATAGATGATATATTGATGAATGGAGGATGATATTGATTAGAACATAGATATATAAGTAAGGAACATTAGATTGTATGTATGAATAGAGATATGATAAATGGTAATAGATGTATGTATCAGATGAATAATGTGAAAGATCAATGTGATTGAAATGATAGTAAGAATGTATAGAATCATGTGTAAGCAAGATGAAAGAGGGGGGAAGGAGAGAGATGCCCCCAACATATGTGTAAGAAGATGAGGTTCGTTTATATAAGACCCCTCAGAAATATGATAGTGTAAGTTAGATAGATAGATCAATGATGCATATAACGTAAATATGGAGAGGGGTTCTTATTGTAAAAAATCCTTCAACATTCATGTAAGAACCAGGAGCACACAAGTGTGCCATCAAGTAGTGAGGTGAGAAAATTCACCTACCAAAGATGCAGAGGGGTGAGGTGGAGCAAAGTGGAAGCATGTGAAGTGGTAGTATCATGAGTGTATGAGACAAATTGAATGTTAGATGAGATGTTGAAAATGATGGGAGATGAAGTGGTAATAAGCACATATGTTGATGGCTTAGAAATCCAATGTGAAGCAGGAGCGCGTTGTGCGGCATATGAGATGATGCAACGGTGGATGAGTGAGATGGAGGTTGTGCATGAATAATGATCTTAGGTGGTGGATGAATAATGACCTTAGAAATAGGATGAAGTAAGTGTATTGGAGTAACAATATGCTTACACGGAATCAAAGAAACAAAATACTCACGAGAGTGAGAGCCAAAGGAAATGACACCCTTGTCTTTTAATTGTTGCAATTTTTCATGAAGGGTGCAATAGTCATTGTCATGATGACCATTGATGTGATGATAATTACAATAAGGATGATCACATTGGTGATGCAAGTGATGCGGAGGATGATGATGATTAGAAGGCAAGTGAATTAAGTGCTTATCAAGAAAAGCACACAACACATCATGAGGCTTAGCAAAATGCGAGAAATGTAATGGCTCCTGAGTAGGAGATGGTGAAGACTTATGTGGAGAGTGATGAAGTGGCAGGGATGGATGTAGCTTATGTGATGGAGGATATGTAACATGCTTGTAAGGTGTAGGAGATGGAGACCTTAGAAGATAGTGAACAAATGGAAGAGGTGAGGAAGTAGAAGATAAAGCAGTAGAAAAAGTAGAAGGATGATCTATAACATGTGTAGAAATTAAATCTTTTTCTAGATTGATGACCTTATAGCATAAGAGTGTAAATTATTCACATGTGTCATATTGTAAGAATTATTTTAAAGTAGGAATCAAGCCATGAAAAAGATAAATTACTTTTCTAGATCAATGGGATGAAATACTAGCTGGTGCATGTAAGCATTGAAGTGTAAAATGTAGTCCTGAATAGGTTTTGTCTTTCCATGATGCAATCCTGATAGACGATCATGTGTGACTCTAGGACCATTTTTAGCATAAAGTGTCTAAGAAAAACATCTTCCATTTCACAATATGTACTAATAGATCCAAAAGGAAAATTATTGTACCATTGAAGAGCTTTATCAACTAGACTATGACAGAAGGCTTTTAGCAATAATCGATCATTTGAATAATAAGCCATAACTAGACGATAATTCCTAAGAGGTAGAAGTGGATTTCTAGTGTTGTCAAAGCATGAAAATGTAGACATGATGAAATCCTTAGGAAATGCTAAATTGTAAATTTTCTTTGGAATATGATTGCCATGAAGAGAATTATTATCGATACAATTATAGTAGGATTTTCTTTCAAGAGTGAGAGACTGAACTCTAGATTACAACTAACTAACAACATGCATGGGTGATAAAATGTCATGTAGAGGAACCGTAGAAAATGTAAGAGGCACACTTGAGCATTTGAATCTTTCCATTATGAGTCATCATAGACATATGAGAAGAAGAAGAGAAAGGTTAATATGTTATGGGAACATTAGATGTAGATGTAGAAGAAATGAGAGGTGGTATACTAGGAGAAGAAACAACATGAACATCATCAAGAGATGAAGAAGAGGAAAGAAGTGGAGAAGAACATGGAATATTAGTGAAAATACTAGTAGTAGAATCAGAAGAAACCATAAGAGGTGAGCTAGTAGGAATGGAATAATCATCATGAATGCCATCAAAGAAACCTTAGAAGTAGATGAAAGTGGAGTGGAAAATTCACATTCAACAGTCTTAAGAGAAGTAGAATCATTACTAACATGTTCATGCTTAGAAATATCATCAGTATTAGACAAAGTTTCACATGCAAGTATTTCATCAAGCAAGTCATCAACATAGAGTGAAGTAGGAGAAGAACTATCATGAGATATATCTTTACAATCATTAGAAGCATGTTCAGAAGCAGGATAAACATGAGATACAACTTTACATTCATCCTGAATAGTATGAGAAATAACATCATGCGCATGTACATTTTCATCATGATTTTTATCTATAGTATCACAATCAAGACCAAACATATAATCAATAATAACATCATCAATAGTTTTAACAGAAATATAAGTGAAGCAAAATGAGTGCGAGTGGAAGAGAAAGGAAAACACGAAGTGAAGTTAATAGGATATGAAATGATGACACAACTAGAGTTATTAAAATAAGTAGGAATAGAAATTTCATGAGCCAGAAGCTATCTTTGAATGTCAGCATCAAGTTGAGGATTGTGATAAAGAGTCTTAAGTTCAGCCTCAACAACATCATCAAGGATAGGATTCACACTAACATGATGCATAGCTTTCCTAGGAGAGGAAGATATACTTTTAGCCATTAGGGTTTAGTGGATCCTAGGGGAAGGATTTCTAAGATATGGGTTCACCAAATGATTTAATAAAATCTATTTATTTTACTAAAATATAATTTCAGAAATTTCTACAATGATATGCAATAAGATACAAATTATTTAAAGATTTTTAAAATGTAACTATGTAAGAAAATGAAAGAGATAGGGCACTTATATGATTTTTTCTTATCCCGATATTAATTTTATAAATCGAAACATATATAGTAGAATAACATGAGAGAACACCAAAATATAGATAAATGATGACAATATGCTCATATAATAGCCTTGCCACTTCGAGGGGTAACCTCCAAACCATACAATAACACTCCAATCCTCAATATGATGATTAACTATAACCTTCGAATCCCTATATATACCATTCTAACCTATGGCCAATACCGAGGCCGACCTCCTAAGCATAATAAATCATAAATGAATGATATAATAAGATAAGGGGATGTGCCACATGTCGGCATCTCCATCAACCCATATACATTATAATATTATATCCCAAGGTACATAGCAAGTACACTCAAACTAAACAAACTAATGAACATGCTAGGAAGAGAATTGAAATACTCTATCAAGATTTTGGAACTCACAAAATGACTGGGACATGGGCACTGGCAAGGGTAAGGGTACAGGGGCGCCGAGATACCTCTCCGGGTGTTGGAGTCTATAGAAAATCTCGGAACTTGATTTCTTTAGTGTCGTTAGGGTTTCACACTTATTCACCATTATCACTTGTATGAAACACTTGGATCATTGAGTTACCTATAAATTTGTAACACAAATAATCTCCTACAAAACCCCCAAACTACATCAAATCCTACAAAAGAAAGATGTAAAATGGGGATTTATACTATCCTTAGTTGTCAACAGAGTGAACTTATGATTGAGCACTACACTACATCTCAGACTCCATGTAGTTCTATGTGCTTGTGTGTGTAATAGTGCTCCTAGGTTGTCCTCACGCTAGTGATTCTAAGATAATAGGCATTAGCTAGATAGAATGCAAATGTGTGGGATGGAATTCAAAACTTTCCCTTCCTATATAGTGTATGCAGAGTAATAAGCCAAAAATGTAGTACCTTTAATAGTATGTAGATAGATATCCCTTGATAAAATTTCCCACCCTCATAATGATATGTATGTTGTGTTTATATAGGGATATATTTCTTGAATTTTGACACTAGTGACACAAAATTATGACTAGGACCTTGGGATAGGAGTAAGAAAATTGAAAAGTTTGACCACAAATGTCAAAAATGTGAACAAAAATAATGATGATAGGAGCTCCTAGGTTGGACAAGAACACCTATGTGCTAGTGTCTAGTCCTAGGTGCTAGTTCCCCTGAGACCACCGATGACAAATGTGAGAATACTCACCGACAAGGATCCTTATGACTGACTGCCAGAGAACATGGTATATGAGTGATATACGCGAGAGATAAAAACAATAAAAATAATCAAAGCAAGTGGATGGACTAAGGAGTGTGTCACCAGTGAATAATTTTCTTACTTAAGATCCATTTAAAAAAACATACTTTGAGGTATAGTAAATAGTAGAATGTGAGTTATTTTGTGTCTACATCCACCCAAATATTCACTTTGGATCCATCGCTTAACACGGCGAAGATTTCATTGGGATCTAAAACTTTAAAGTGTTGGGGTTAAACCATATAACAATTTTGCACAGATCTATAATCAGATAAAGCATACAAGCAATGAATGTGGGAATAACTAGAAGATAAAATAAACAAGAGAAAGATTACACCAGATTTAACGTAGTTCACCTAGTGTGAGATACATCCCCTAAGAAATGGCCAATATTATTATTCAGTTCTTTTCAGAGGAAATACAATGAAGATCTATTGTCTTCCAACACCTCGCAATATGTTCAATGTTTATCCCTCACTCAACTACTCTTTCTTGCTCACCAAGAAAACTTACATGCAAAAAAATTGCACCAAGGAAACTTACATGCAAAAAATTGCTATATATATTATCTCCTTCTTACTTACCCTCATATAATGCATACATGCATATATATTTATTTAGGGTAACTTAAATTTTCTTTTACAATCAATAAATCATCTTTAAAATAATTGATTTATTCTAATTTTCGTCAAAAACAAAAAACTACGTCACACAGTAATCACACCGATTCTTCGCGACTAAAGGCTTACGGTTACACCGACAACACCGGTTACTTTGGAGAACCAATAACATGTAAAAGAAAGTTTCTTGTGAAGCAATTAAGCTCCATTCTCAATAATCTCCCACTTGGAGATCAATTGCTGCACTTTATATTGTGCATCACCATCCTTGGTTCCTTTTCCTTGGCTCGTTTCTTCCTCTTCAAGTCTTAAACTTGAAGACCAACAAAAGTGGAGTGAAGCTCCAACTTATCCCTTACCAATGGCTTTGTTAGCATATCTGCAGGGTTCTCATCCATATGGATTTTCTCTAACTTTAGTTGTCCATCCTCCAACACCTGCCGTATGAAGTGATACCTCAACTGAATATGTTTCATTCTTGAATGAAATGCTGATTTATTTTCCAAATGAATTACGCTTTGACTATCAATGTATAATATGCAATCCTCTTGATCCTTACCAAACTCTTCCATGAACCTGATCATCCATATCATCTCCTTGCTAGCTTTTGTATCTATAACATACTCTACCTCTGTAGTAGAAAAAGTGAAAACCTTTTAAAATCTCGAAATCTAGCCAACCTGTCGTTCCATCTAATGTGAAAATATATCCACTTTGGTGCTCCTCTTGCCATACAAATCTCTAGCCATATTTGAATCAACATAGCCATGTAAAGAAGTATCTTACCCTCCATAGCATAACTCCATGCTAGATGTCCCTCTCAAATATCTGAGAATCCATTGGACTGCTTTCTAATGTTATTTACCTAGATTAGCCATAAACCTGCTCACAACTCCCACTACATGTGCAATGTCTGGTCTAGTACAAACCATGGCATACATAAGACTTCATACTGCTAAAGCATAGGGAACATGTGCCATGTACTCAACCTCCTCATGTGATGAAGGACATTGATATTTTCTCAATTTGAAGTGTCCAGCCATAGGTGTACCAATAGGTTTTGATCTTTGCATATTAAACCTTTCCAACACCTTATTGATATAAGCCTCCTAAGACAAATACAACTTCTTGTTTTTCCTATCTCGGTGAATTTGCATGCCAAGGATTTTCTTTGCAGCTCCCAAATCCTTCATTGCAAATGTGTGAGCTAACCTTTCTTTAATTTTACCAATGTCTTGCATACTAGATCCTGCAATCAACATATCATCCACATACAATAACAAAATAACATAGCTCCCATTTTCAATATTTTTAAAATAAACACAATGGTCAGATTCACATCTCATATAACCATGCTCATGCATAAAACTGTCAAATCTCAAATACCATTGCATCGGAGCTTGCTTGAGCCCATTTAAGCTCTTTTTCAATTTGCACACAAATTTCTCCTTACCCTTGACTTCATAGCCAAACGAATGTTGCATATAAATATCTTCATCCAAATCACCATGAAGGAAAGTTGTCTTCACATTTAGTTGCTCTAAATGTAAATCTTCTACTGTAACTAAGCTCAATACAGTACGAGTAGAATTCATCTTAACAACAGAGAAAATATTTCACCAAAGTAAATACCTACTTTCTGAGCAAATCCCTTTACTACAAGACTTTCCTTGTATATTTTTGTCCACCATCTTCTTCCTTCATCCTATAAATCCACTTGTTCTACAATGTTTGCTTACTAGTGGAAACTTAATGAAATCCCAAGTCTGGTTCTGTTCTAAGGAGTCCATCTCCTCATCCATGTCATGCTCCCACTAGACGTGGGTCTTATCCTACATTGCTTCTTTAAATCTCTTTGATTTACCATTATCAATCAATAATAAATAAAATAGAGAAGGTGTAAATATTTCTAGAGGTTTAATTACCCTTTGTGACCTTCTCACAAGAGTTTGGGGTACCGGAGGCTCAATCTGGACCTCCTGGACATTTGTATCCAAATATGATAATGATGGATGTTGGTCACCTGTAACCGACATCGGTTCTATTAACCGATTCCGGTTTGGATCTTCTCAGAATCGAGCATCGTTATGATGACCAATGCCAATCAAGAGTAAATCGACACCGATTCTTGTGTAACCCTGTAGGTAATACTTTTAAATTTGAGAGTTCATTTTCATTCACAAAATTCTCAACCGGTTCATCCTTGGGTACCAAAATTTGATCCTTGTACATTCTCTTTTCATTCCATTCAACATCATGACTCATAATTTTAGAATTCTCTAAATCCCAAAAATAGAAACCTGAAATCCCCAGGATCCATAACCAATGAAAGTGCATCTCTTGGATTTTACATCCAACTTTTTCCAATTTTCCTTATCAACATGCACAAAAGCTTCTGAACCAAAAAAATTAATAAAAGAAAGATCTACCTCTTTTCCGGTCCAAGCTTCCTCTAGTATTCCTCCATATAGTGAACTTGAAGGCCCATAGTTAATAAAATAAACCGATGTATCAACTTCTTCCACCCAAAACTGTAAGGGCGAGTCCATACTGTATTCTCATACTTCTAGTACATTCCATGATTGTCCCATTCATTCTTTCTACAACACCATTCTCCTATGGTGTTCTTAGAACCGTTATTTCTCTATGTATCCCATTCACTAAACAATAATCATTGAAATCCTTGCTACAGTATTCACCACCATTGTCAGATCTAAGGCACTTTAACTTAGAATTTGATTCATTCTCAACAAGGGCTTTCCATCTTTTAAAAGTCTCAAAATATCAGATTTACGTTTAATACAATAAACCCATACCTTTCTTGTAGCATCATAAATGAAAGTAACATAATACTGGGATCCTTTATGAGATGCTATCTCAGCTAGTCCCCACACATTTGAGTGTACAAGCTCCATTTTTCTCCTTCTTAGCTGCCCCAAATTTGAGAAATATCACTCTTTTGCTTTCCAAGGGTATAATGCTCACAAAAATCAAGATCTAAATCTTTCAAATATGATAACTTACCCTTAGCCTTTAAGATATGCATTCCTTTTTGACTCATATGACCCAACCGATTATGCCACATGCATGCATTTGAATCTGAAGTAGATAATATAGAAAAGGAATCAATAATACAGGTAGATAAATATAACGTTCCTACCTTCTTACCTCTTTCCACAACAAAGAACCCTTGGTGACTTTCCAAGAGTCTCTGTAAAGTAACCATGCAACCAGATTCACCTAGTTGCCCTACAGAAATAAGATTCCTCCTAAGGCTTGGCACATGCCTCACATCTTTCAATACCCATGTATTTCCATTCTACAATTTTAGATGAACTTCCCCTTTACCAATAATACTGCAAGGTTCATCATCACCCAAATAAACATGCCCAAAATTTCCTAGACATAATTTCTAAAATAACCCTTATTAGGGGTTGCATGGAAAGAAGCTCCTGAATCTAAAACCCATGATTCAATTCTATTATCTAAAGAAAGAATAAGAGCATCTTGCATTACCTCTGATGTAGCAAGATTTTCTTCTTTACCTTTATCTGGTTGTTGGTTCTCTTTATCCTTTGACCAAAAATATTTCTTTGCATGTCCTTTCTTTCTACATTTCCAACAAATAATTCCCTTATTTTTGTATTTGGATCTGTTATCCCTTGACTTTGATTTCCCATTACTCTTACTCTTAGATCTCTCCTTCTACCTACCCCTACTTTCTGCATTCAAAGCATTTCCAGATGATGATTCCTCTATACTCTTTCTATGAATATTCATTTAATATTATACTAATCACATCATCAAACTTCAAAATATTATTAGCGGATGTTGTATTACTAACAACCATTACCAAGCTCTCCTAACTATCGGTAAAAACATAATAATAAAAGTGCTTTTACTTCATCAAGAAATGGTATAACAACCAATTTTAACTGATTTGCAATAGATTAGAAATCATTCAAATGAATAGATGTAGATCCAACTTCATGCATCTTAGAACTAAATAATTTCTTCATCAAATAAAATTTATTTGAAGCACTAGGTTTTTCATATAAATTAGCAAGAGATTTCATTAACTCTACCATAGAAGCCACTTATGTAATATTGGAAGCCACAGATCTTTGTCGGGATCAATGTTATAGATTCCAAAGCCTTTCACAAGAATCTTCCATTTTTCATCAGTCATCTTTGTAGGTCTAGACTTCTCATCCAACGGTAAATATAAATCTCTTTGATACAGATAATCCTCAATCTGCATCTTCCATAATTAATAATTATGACCATCAAATTTCTCTACCTTGTAATTGTTTTCTTCTACCATTGTTGTAGCTCCCACTCAATCAAAAAATCCTCTGTGAGTAAATCCTGTCAACACACAAAACCTCCAAACCTCACTCTAATACCAATTGTTGGGGTTAAACCATATAACAACTGTTACATATATCTATAATCGGATAAAGCATACAAGTAATGGATGTGGAAATAACCGAGAAGATAAATTAAACAAGTGAAAGATTACACCGTTTAACATGGTTCACCCAATGTGGGCTACATCCACTAAGAAACGGCCATTATTATTATTCAAAGTGCTTTTCGGAGGAAATATAATGAATATCTACTATCTTCCAACACCTCACGGGATGTTGATTTTTTCCCTCACTCAATTACTCTTTCTTGTTCACCAAGGAAACTTACATGCAAAACAATTGCTATATATATTCTCTCCTTCTTACTTACCCTCATCCAATGCATACATGCTATTTTGGGTAACTTTTCTTTTACAATCAATAAATCATCTTTAAAATAATTTATTTATTCTAATTTTTGTCAAAAACAAAAAACTACGTCGCACATGTAAATACATTGTCATCATTTAGTTCTTGTTAGAACCAGTAACATGTAAAAGCATGTTTCTTGTGAAGCAATTAAGTTCCATTATCAACATAAAGAAAGTATTGTAAGTTTTCTTTTAGCAGATTAATGTATTTTTACACTTGTCACCCACACAAATTTCTTGTCTTTTTTTTCTTGAAAGAGGTTATTAGTGCAACTTGACAGTCTTGAGAAATATTTCATGACTTTTTGTAATAACCAGCCAACCCCATGAATCTTCTTACTTCATGTACATTATTAGGTGTTTACCACTCAATAATGGATTTAATTTTTGATGATTCAACTAAAATCCCATCGTTTTTATTATGTGCCCGAGTTATTGTACTTCATTCTCAAATTTTACCACATGATTTTTTTCTAAGCACATCCAACATTGCTCTCAAGTGTTCATTGTGTTCTTCTGTGTTTTTAGAATAAATTGGGATATTTTCAAGAAAAACCAACAAAAATTTATCTAAATAATCCTTACAAAAAAAAAAATTCATTAAGTTCATGAATGTAGATAATACATTAAAGTGAGTCCAAAAGGTAACACTTTGTAAAATCATAGTTTTTGTATCTTTTACGAATGTTGTCTTATGAATGTCTTCATCGTTTATCCTTAACTAATGATAACCAGATCACAAATCAATTTTTTAATATATAGATGCATATCACATATGATCAAAAATATCATCAATCCTTGGCAAAGGATACCTATTCCTTATGGTTTCCTTGTTAAGCATGTAATAATTGATGCATAATATTAATGTGTCATCCTTCTTTTTAACAAAAATGACCGGTGCTCCCCACAGAGACACACTAGGTCTAATTTGTCCCTTAGATACAAGTTTGTGATGTTGTGGTTTTAGTTTGACTAATTTAATTTTTTTCATTATGTATGGTGCTTTAGATATTGGTTCAGTTCCATGTTTGATATCAATAGTAAAATCAAACTCGCGTCTAGGAGGAAGTCCAGTAATTCCTCTAGAAATACATCCCTATATGCTTTTAACAATGGATAATCCTCCAATAAAGTATTACCTTCCTCACTAAAATTAGAAATTTTGATTGCATATAGCATACAACCTTTATTCTTGGCTTTCTTAAGCTGCATGACAGAAATTTGACTTACTTCAAAATTCCTTTTTATGCCCTATATGCTAGTTATTTTTACATGTCATCTAGGAGTTGTATCTGTTTTTGAATTATTCCATTGTTTATTTATGTTGGGACAACCAATTTACACTGATAATAATGTCATATAACCCTAGACAAGCTACATAAAGGTCTAGTTCTATAGTAAAGCTAGTAAATTTCAATGTTTCATCTAACATACATTGGTATATAGTTTTAAAAATATTATTCCCATATTGTACAGTCCATGTATTTTTCATATAACCAACTTTTTTATTTTATTTTCAGATAATTTACTAGAAATGAAGCACTCAATTGCATTGGTGTCAAATAAAATAGTAACAAGAAGTCCATATAAATTACTTGAAACTTCAATGGGAGTAGCTTGTTTTTCATCCCGGTGATTAACCAAGTGCAATATGTATCCATTGTTGCTGATTGTTACCTTGATTCATTTGGGGACATTTATTAGTATAGTGGTCACCAACACATTTGAAACATCCAAAAAAATGTCCCTTATTTTTAAATTTGTTATCATTTGTTGTATCATTGTTCGTCTATTTTCCTTAGATTTTTAGTAGGTTTAATTGTTGTTTCGGAACTATTTGTTTTGTTTCCTACATTTTTCCACCATGTTTTTATAGGAGCTAACGGAGAAGGTGAGATGACGTTCTTATTTCACTTTTCATCTCTATGAGTAGAAATTGCTTGCAATTTTTACTCTTGCCTAATGAATTTTTAAATATAACTTCCATAGTAGAAGGCCCATGCACATCTACTTCTCCTCTAATGATTGGGTTCAACCCCATGATAAACTTACGTATTCTAAATTTTTCATCTTTATGAAACTGTGAAACATATTTTAGTAACTATGAAATGTTCCCAGTATTCAACCACAATCACTTTACCTTATGTAAGGTTCTAGAACTCAGACATTTTTTGGTCAAAGTACAGAGTGGGGTAACCATTGTTGTGGAGTAAAATTTAAATTGTTCCCAAGTGATACTAATTGTATCAACTCCTAACTCCATCTTGTGGTTGTCCCACCATGAAGATGCTTCATTGGAGAGCTAAAATGCACCCCAAATTACCTTGGTTTCTTCTAAAAAGTCTCTAATTTTGAAATATTTTCCATTTCACTCATCCATTTCTTAGCTCCATCTCCCAAGGTTGTTCCATTAAACTTGGGTGGGCTAATTCACTTGATATCTCATTGGCGCTTTGTTGTTAAGTGTGATCTGTTGTTTTCTAGCTACTTTCCAACATTAAGATTTCCAACATTAGGAATTCCAACATTAATATCTCAAGCATTAGGTTGAACATGGTTTTCTACATCCATTTCATCCTCTTCATCTTTACCCATCACCTAATACTCCATGGTAGCTATCATGTTTCGGGTAACTTAAAGAATTACTAGGATTTCATCTAGTTTTTGGGTTATTGTACCTTCAACCTCATTGTTTTCTTTTTTCCTAACCATTGTATTATATTAAACAAGAATAAGATGTTTTGTTAGCATATGAACCCATTAAGTCTAAAAGTTAATAACCTCACTCGATACTAAAATGTAACACCCATGTTATTAATCATCCAAATTAAGGGAATTTAAAAAATAAACCCCTTAATCCCAATTAATGCCTTCAATTATTTTTAGCTTGTAGAAAATAAAATCCAATATAATTAAATATTTACAATCCATATGATAACAAATGATAACCATGTGCATCTGTAAGGGTCAATTAGATCTTTTTGATCCCCTTAATTCACTCTAATTGAGTGAGTATAACTTGTATACATTTGTTAAACCTTTTTAACGAGTCCCGAGAACTACGTGCGACTCTGAAGTGTCAACATGGAAATCGAAAAGTTTGCAATCCATCTGGTATCTGACACAACAAGTTAGGGGTATGGTGAATAGAAATTGTATTCAACTAGTTACATTACTTGGAGAAGTTTTCAAGCATTACTTTACAAGCTTAGTTTTGTGATTGCACACAATTCATCAAAACTTGTTTCTGTCACCACACAACCATCTCTACATAGTTATCTAGATCTTATTTCATTGTTTAAGAAATTAAGTTTTAGTTTTGGAGGTAATGGGAACCATGAATCACCCTTCTAATCAAAAGGATCATATTAGTCCCATCTTATGATCCCTATGGGAAAGATCATGACTGCGTAATGGTTTTCATCATTAGGTACTCACTATCCTTCACGTATCCATCCTAACCTGACACGATTAGGAATATGTCGATAGGAATGATGATTCATGGTGTTTACTCTTTGTTTATCATTTTAGTTATCCATTTAAGATAAATAGATAAGTTTTTCTTTACGATAGGTTGTTTCGTATCGTATCATGTTATTCATTTCACGATAGAGGATTATAGTAACTCATTGAGTTACTATCCTTTATGGGTACCTCTTATCGATTTATCACAACTTAATGTTGTCATTTAATATAGGTTTATTTAACCATGTCTCACATTTTAAATGATCCAATCACTTCCTATTTAGTATTGGTCTTAATCTCATAAGTACATCATTTAATATTGCATAGTTCACTTTATCTCATTTGATCGTCATTTGATATGAATTGTATAACTTATTTGGTAAGGTACAATATTAATATAACATAGTTTACATTGTATCATTTTCCATAACATACTATGTTTGTTAATGACACATTTGTTCATCCATAATGAAACTATAAAATCAGTTATGATTACTTAACAAATATCAATAACTTATATTTATACACTGTTGTTAAAACAACACTTAAACACTTTCATTTTAATAAGGTACAATAAGGATATAAACGTTGTTTTTGTTGTACTACTTTCCCTATCATACTATGTTTTTCAATCGTCATATTTGTTCATCCATAATGAATCAATAAACCAAATATAGTTTCATAACATAATATCAATAAATTTAATTCATACTCTGTTGTAAAACAACATTAAAAACACCTTTATATCTCACAAAATGTGATATGAAACAACAAGTATTTTTATTTAAACTTAATAAGGATAAGTCCTTATTTTCTAAAATAATGACATATAATTATTCAGAATAGTACAATAGGAAAAATGCCTTAAATCAACTTGCGAAGATAAATCATTCACGATATAATTAAATAAAATAATCCTTATTAGATTCCTAAAAATAATACATGAAGAATTCATGTGTATATAACCCCGTTATTCACTTCATATTGTCACTCCATTTTGCACATTGTAGGAGAGAGAAAATGTATACATGGTCATTTTATGAATTGGCATGAGTTATCTAACTCATATTCTTGTTGTGTTTAATTGAAATAAAAGAATATGTTAAAGTTTACTTAATTAATAACTTGTAAACTTATTGATTCATTAATTATGTTTATATCTCATTATTTAAATGAAACGATACTTTGAATAGTAAAGCTTTCTCTCAACATCCAAGTTCTAAATAACAAGTATATATTTTTAAAAACCATTTGAACAACTTACAAATGTAATTTATTATTACCATGATCAAGTAACAATCAACTCCCTAATATCACCTCATAGGAATAAAAGCAACAAGGTAGACTTCTTAAATACTTAACATTCATAATTAGATGACTCAAACTATCTCATCAACCATTTATGATATTATTGCAAAAGAAGATAAAATAGAATCATGCTTTTAAAGAAGTCATACATTTCCAATTTTTTCCACTATCCTTGCTTAGATAAAATTCAATAGTAATGATTCTAAACACATAATCATTGCTACAGAAAAGTCCTTAGTTTGAGTTTAATATGTTATACTTCTAGCCAAGAACCACATGATATCTACCTTTCACATGAATCATTCAAACAACAATTTATTTAATCCAAGAATACACTAAATACTCATTATCAATAATAACTAAAGGTAGAGTACCTACCACACATTTCCTTTATGACCAAACATGATAATCCTTATTTTAAGAGGAGGTAAAAACAAGCGTAAAGAAGATAACATTCTCATTCATTAATTCTCGTCTCAAACATTTTAACAAATGTCCAAGCCTCAAAACAAGATTTTAGAAAAAGGAGGTATCATTCAAGCAACAAAACAAGGTCAAATTCACACCTTCCCATATTAAAAACATAAGGGATAAAAATAGGTTACAACATGCGTAAGGAGTCAAATCATAATTGTCACAATATACTAATTACCCATAATATTGATCAACTCCCGAGAGCTTTCACAATTATTTTTAACCACAAAGGTAAGCTCAAAATGAACTGATAACAAGTTAAAGACAACTAATCACTTCTATGAGTTGAAGATTAATGTTCAACAATAAATAGATTTAGACCTAAAAAAATTTAAAATCATGTATATAATGAAGATAATAATAACAAATTTAACCATTGGCTCTACAAATGCTATCGACCAAAATGTCGAGCTTCTACCAAAATCAAATGAGCCCAATAAAACCCTTTTCATTTATATATATATATTTCCTTTATAAATTATACCGGAATTCTAAATTGACAAAAATATAGATTTATAATTTTTCCAATAGACCCAACACGCTTCTGTTATTTTCCCAAATTTTTTCTAAAATTTCCATATAGAAAATGAAGGAAAACTTCCAGTTTTAAAACAAAAAACTCATACCATTATTTTTATGTCAAATCGACTACCAACAAGCTCAAATCGAGCAGATAAAAATAAATAAAATAAAATATGTATTTGCATTTTCTAGAAAGGAAAACATTCCTAGAATCTCATTAGATTTAATTCCTATATTTCTAATTAAACCCAACATAAACTTTTCCCTCTCTCTCTGGCATGAACTTTTACCTCTTACACAACTAGTTCATGATGACCAAATACACTAACTTAAATAAAAGAATATTTCTCTAAAACACTACTATATCATACATTACCATTAAGTTTGATCGTAATAACATCAAATTAAATCTACAACATCATATAAAATCATAACAAAGACCCATATAGGTCGGCATAGGACTAAGACACTAAATAAGCACAACAAGACCAAGAAGACTAAATTATTCTCCACTTGAGCACTCTATAGAATCTAAGGACATAAAAATATTATTCAAGACTTTGTTATATTAAAAAAATCATAAAATACTATTAACATATACCAAAATATCAGAACTCCGTGCATCATTCGATTTTTCCAAGTCACCAACAAGTAGGATTGTTTCTACACAACTGAGCACCTATAGTAGACCAATCTTCAAAGATGAATACGTAGCTCTCATAAAACACATAAAATATGGAATTAAAACATTCATTTAAAATCCAAATATCCAAGGGAAAATTATAACCATGTTATACATCATTACTCAGCCCTCAAAGCTATCAAAACAACTTTCTCCTTCAAGTTACATATACTGCCCAAAAAATAGTCTTGGAAGTATGACCCTCTTACACCTTTTCTGACAGTTTCAAGACCTCTAAATTAATGGAGTAGGATAAATTTTTACCCCTCATAAATTTCCAATGGATATGAATCATAAACCAATCTAAGATATTTTTCCTTCAAACCAATTTCACCAAGAAACCATCACTATCCTAAAACCCTGTTAAGTAGGTCAACTTGTGACCTCAACCATGCCAACTGACATGATCTACAGATCTCAACCAAATCATAATTTTGTATTTCTAAAAAATCTCATATCCATTAGACTCATCAACTTAGGCCACACATGCCCAAGAACCTCTTTTCACCATGATTGCTAAAAATTGTCTTCTAGGCCTAAAATCCAATCTTCCTTTTTTAACCTGTGAAAACCTCCAAATGACTTAAAAATATCTAAAATAACCTAATATAATTATAATATCTTTCCATATACTTAGAACACCAATTTAGTTCATAGCTAAACTAGAAAACCCGAGATCAAAACAAATGTTCATGAAAATAAGTAAATCGAGTGGGATCCACCTATAGTCAAGACACTAAAGCACCACCATATAAAATATGGGAGATTAATTTCCATCCTCTAATCATCACATTTTATTATTCAATGTATTATGAGCTCACACCATCAATTTTTATTCCATCGTTGGTGAACTAGGGTTTATGAAGGGTTTTGACCTACTTGTCTTCTTAACAACCATTCATAAAGCTTAGGTCGTTATTTAACCTCATTCAAAATCTAATATCTTCTTAAATCCATGAAAAATCATACCTGAAAGGGTTAGGAATCCATGCAACATTTAACCATGACAACCAACATAAAAATTTCATATCGAGTTGGGAAACACACCTTCTCGAGATCAATTTTTCTCAAAACCTCATAAATTGAAAATTTATTCATGCACAGAACCCAAAAATCTGTCCACACACTTAGGACACATTTCTATACCATATCCAATCACCATATTTCCCTATTTTAATCTGAAACACTTCACCCTATCTCATCTGGGTGACTAGGTCTTAGGTTTTTCCTAGTTTAGGCCACAACCAAGTGAACTACCACCAAACCAATGCATGACACCACATATGAATGAATTTACATAATAATAATAATATGACTCACCTTTCAACATGATTCTATAATCTCATCTTCCTCTGCAAGTGATCACCAAGCCTTATTAGGCCTCCATGCTCAAGAACTAGGTCTAGGTTAGACCCACAAATCATGCTCACAACCTATACATGTACTCGAAACTCACATGAGTGTATCAAAATCTACCAAAAATTTCTCAATTCCTTAACCATTCTCATCTAACAACTTCATGCATTCATTCCATCATACGAAACCATCATGTTGACATATCCTCATATCTAGGCTATTTAGACCAAATAACTTGCACTATTTCCACTTATTCACACTTGTACACACCATGCCGATCGTATCAAATCATCACACATTTTCTCAAGGATTTAGTACATCATCATGACACCCTATAACATCCTTTTTCATTAATGTATTACTTACAATAATGACACCTTATCATCATGATATCAATGAAAACCATATGCCAACAATATCCCCCTTTTTCATTGATGACAACCACTAAAATCTCTCTCCCTTTAACATTAATGGAAAAGGAATACTATGTTAACTTGATATTTATCTCTGAGATCTTCTATAGATCACTACATGATTGAAGACATCAACCAAACAAGTCATGCTTCTCATGACTTCTTCATTATTAATTTGGCTTAACTCATGGGACTATAGATCCCCCTTAATGAGTGCATACCCTAGAGCATATACCATACATAATTGTATTTGGGATATAACACCATGCATGATTCTTCTTTAGTCTTCAAATAACTTAGATAATCCACAAATAGACCCGATTATACCTATACAGACTAGTAACATTTTTAGGACTCGAGAGCCCTAAAACTATCTTTTAAACCAAATTTTCCCAACTTCTTCTAGACATATAAGACCACATACAATATAAAACAACTCCATATTGATCCCCTCTATATCATACTATATCTATCTAACTGTAAATAAAAAAATCTAATCACTTACCTCAAGCATATGCACTAGAGATGGATCATCCACAACTTCCCAATCTTGAGACAATCCTTTAGTGTTCTTAACATTCTTCTCATGTTATCAGAATTGTTTGAGCTCATGAATAGATCCCCTATAAATATATTTTCATCAATCAAATTTCCACCTAATAACCCTTATTAACATCTTATGAACCTATTTGAAGATCAATACCAGATTTCTCTATTTCATGAGGACTTCATACACTTGTATCTCAACATTACAAGACACCATAGCATCTTGGAACCTATTATGATGCATGAACTCATACAAAAAATCATGAATTTTCATGTACAAGATATAACAATAGCTGTATGAGATTACAAAACTGCTATTACTTCAAGAATGAACTAAAAAAGCATACCTCATATTATGATGTCTTTGCACAAAATTTGTAGTCCGTCTTCAAGATGTCAATATTCTCTCTATTCTAGTATATCCATGTAAACCCTCTTTACAATCTATAATCCTATTCAAGACACTACTACAAACCAAAGTATCCACATACATTCTTGTAACCATGTTCATTGACGGAAGAACTTAACCTTTTGGTTCTAACAATGCTTCATACTTAATCATACCATATCCATGATGTTTGAACACAATTGATAAACCTCAAAACAAGAATTAAGGGTTAAGAAATAAAATTTAGACTCAATTAAATCAAAAACATACATGGAATGCATCATCATACTCTACCTCGATGGTTTGATCAAGTCATCCTACAAGATGAATGTTTTGTCCTTAATGAAACTAGCACCCTTGCTTTATGTCAACACCTAACCCAAATTCTAAGTAGTATTATGAACTTATAAAATCCAATGAACACATTTTTCCACTATGAAAATACTCCTATAACTTCAAACCATTCAAAACTCAAATACATACTTCATTCACTGTGTTGACATCATAGTCTCCTTCATGTTGATCTTATCAATGCATCAACTCGTAACATATATGAGACTAACCTTTTATATAAAATTTCATGATTGAGAACATATTTATCACATGTAGAACACACCTAACCTATTTATATGCACGAATTACCTTAACCATCATAACTATCAACTATCTATCACAAGATATCATGACATAGAATATGACCCATAATTCAATCTCTAACAACATTTTGTCTTTAGTTAACTCCTGGATCGTCAATGCTTAAAAACCCATCTGCAACATTTCCTTCACTTTAATCATACAACATCTCCCTTGAATCAAGATCTCTTCTCATGAATACTTAGATGATTAGGTCATAATAATCTAGTTACACAACATATCTCTTCGTATTAAAACATCTATCATCCAAGACATCATGATTCCAAAGATAAGAAGATAACTCCATGAATCCTAATGAAGGCATTTTATACACCTTATTATCTCTAGTAATATAACACATCCATGTCCTCATGGGACATGACACAAATTTATAACATAAAATTCCTTAACTGTTGTACCTTTTCTTCTCTATCATCTACCTAGTAGTATTATTGAGAAAACAAAAATATCTTGGGGTTATTCAACAATGAAAATAATCCTATGCACACCATGATTAGAATAAATTGTTGTTTAAGGTTCCTCCTTCATTGTCTCAACATAGTTAGGTTTCATGGGAGTATTATTTTCATGGCCATTCATCCCCATTTACGAATCTTGCAATATGTCCAACATTTTTAGAGTAGAAAAACAAAACTCATTCCTTTAGATGTACTATCTCTCCAACTCTTTCTAGGTTTCTCATGATAACAGCTTTCTAGCAATGTGTCCCAAAATATTTCAATTAAAACATACAAAATACCTCTTACATTTATTTCTTCAACTCTTTCTTGATGGTTTATGAAGAAAATATCTATTTATGCGGCCTTTCTCATAAAATTTGTAACACATGATGTTCTTTGACTGATCATCTTTATTATCCCTCCATGGGTGATCATCTTTGAAAAACCTTTTACACTCCTTTTATCTATGTCCAAAACCATTACAAGTGTAACAATATCTATTGAAAGTTATTTCATACCTTGATGCATTGGGATGTATTATGATGTTCCTTTGACCATTGATGTCCTCCTTGTCTTGGCTTAGAATGGTTATTATTTTCTTTTCTTCTTCCTTGAAACTAAAACTAGATCTCATTCACTAAAGGGTCTTTTACTTCGTAATAAATACTCGTATTACATGTTTTCTTCTCCATATTTTGAGACATCCTTAGTCTACATGAGGCTAGGTATAGTTCTATCTGTAAGGACTCCATAACAACACTAAACTTAATAAACTCATCCTCCTTGGCCTTGAGACTAGCCGTAACCATTCCAATCCGTGTTTCAAAATTTGTGCATAATATAGAATATTCTTTTCTCTTGCCTCTAGGTTTCTAGAGCTTATTTCTTATTGTTCTTCAAGATGTTTATTTATTTCTTCAAATTATTTATCATCCTTTCTTGTTTTCTACTCTAGAAGATTGATATGATCTTTATAATTCTTAGTCATTGAATTAATTTTCTAATTCTTTTCCTTTTGAAGTTTCAGTTGTTATAGGGAATTTTCAAACTCCACCTTGAAGTCAACCTCTTCCTATTCCTCATTCGAGTCCCAACCACCATAGTAAAACATAGAGTAATATTTTTTGGAGGAACTTGCTTCATTTTCCATGAACATATTGTCAAAATTTACAGCTCCATCCACACTAAGAAGAGCTACTACCGCAATTTGAGGAATTGTAGTCATCTTTAGTATAGAAACGTTTTTTCTTAGAAAAATTATTCTTACTCTTGATCCCTCTCAATTCCTTCTTATTTTTTCTAAACTTGTTGGATTCCTTTTCCTCAATTTCTTCATCATTCTTTGCCTTATGTATGTGAGGTCACCTATTGGAAAAATGTCCAATTTTATCACAATTAAAACATTTAAATGGAAAAGTACCCTTGTACTTACTTACCTGAACCAAACACCTTCCTTCTAGAAAACATTCTAAATGGTTCATTATCACCAATTTCAGGAGCAACAACATCATCCTTAGTCTTCTTATCCTTTAACTTCTTCTCAGCCTTGAAAGCAATCTCCTTTTTGATAGGTTTAGAATCAATGATCCTCATCTCATATGTAGTCAAGATGTCATGTATCTCATCCATCAACATGACCTTCAAATCCTTGGCTTCCTCAATAGAAGACACTTTAGGATCAAACTTGGGAGTGAGGGATCTCAACACCTTTTACACCACTACTTCTTATTTCACTTCTTCACCTAACCCTCTGATGGTGTTGACCACTTGATCAACTCTAAGTAGATAAGCTATAAAAATTCTTCTTCTATCATCTTTAGGATTTCAAACTGATTTCTGAATGTTTGAAGCTTTTCCATTCTTACCTTAGAATCTCCTTCATAGATAACTTGAAGCTTCTCCCACATGGATTTGGCATATGTATAATGCATAGCCTTAACAAGTTCATATTTTGATAGTCCACACAAGATAGAATTCATTTCCTTAGAGTTATCATTAATATCCTTCTTGTGTACAATATTGGTTGGAGGATTCTAAAGAACAATATACTCATCTATCATAGAGTACAAAATATCAAATCCTAAGGACATGATGTGAGTCCTCATCCTAATGTTCCAAAATGTATAGTTTGACCCATCAGACAAGATAGATTTTCTAGTAGAATTACCACTCTAATGAATTACCATTTTAGGGCTTGAAAGGATATTCAAGTGATTAAACTTATTAAAAAAGGCCTAGCTCTGATACCAATTGTTATAAGAAAAATAGAATGAATGGGGGTGAATAAGTTCTTAAATTTTTCTTTTAATCATATTTAACTTGCATAAACCTTAAACCATTCAACCATGCATTAGTGTGAGCTTAATAACATAATACAACCATTGATAATAACATAAACAAAGAGAGTACCTAAGAAAACACAATGTAAAGTGGAAAACCCTCAAGGGGAATAAAACCCACTAAATCTTGCTAAGTACTCATAAAAAAGGACTTGCATGAATATTACACATCACACAATTTTTTTAAGTGAAACATTAATCCCACAAGAATCACCCACCCCTAGTTTAGTAGGGAACCCACCCTACAAGGAGGCTACAAGCCCTTGGATGACTAAAACCCCATATATACACCTAAAATGGATGATCACTCAAGATATGTTGCTAGAGAAAATGATGGTGATAAAAAATTCAGCTCACACACTTAAAAACCCTCTTCTCTCACTTCACTCAATATTTCTTCTTCATAGGTTGATTAGGTTTGATTCCCTTACACACTTTCTTAAATCCCCTAAATACTTCATAACTTATTTAAGCTCTGTCATGATTCCCTCGTACCACATTCACACTTTCTTTTTACAATTATGAAAATATGTTAAATTCTAATTTCGAGTCACAACATAATAGATATTTAATAAATTATGAATCTAACCTTATCAATAAGCAATTTAATTTGAAATCCTAATTTCAACGAAAGGAATGAGATACTTAGCTGATTTCACACTAATCCTCAAGTTGTGATGATTTGAAAACTCGATGGAGCATGAATACAGATCGTCAAATCGAGCCTAGAAAAATGTGGAACTATCGAAATGTCGGGACTAGGGCACCTGGACTAGGTCAAGGACACCTAGGTGTCGGGGATCTTCTATAGGTTCATGTGACTTTGAAAACTATCGAATGTGATTTATTCAATATCAAAAAAGTGTCACTAGACCGCGATTTTAGTCTCCTATGTCATTGGTTGATCACTAAATTTTCTTGAAACTTGCAAAGATAAAGAGAACATTCAAAACCCTAAAACACATCAAATCCTAAAAAGAAAAAGATGCAAAAATCGGGAGTCGAATGACCCTAGAGGTCACTCCGACCGAGTGAACTTACGATCAGGGCATTACACTACATTTCGGACCCCAATTTAGTTTTGCATGTGTGTGTGTGTGTAGAATCGTGCCCTAGGTGGCTCTTGTGCAAGATGCACTTGATAGTGAGAAATAACTAGATGTAACAATGTAAGTAGATGTGTGCATGGAAAAATGAAATTCCCCTCCTATGAAGTGTATGTAGAAGAATGCAGTCCCTTGTCCCTTGAATGATAGCTAGATGGATTCTTTGATGCTCTTGAAATGCTTTTGGATGCAACCTTAGGTGATAGTAATAGATGCTTAGAGATTGGTCCTTTATTATGGTCACATAGCTTTATATTTATATGATTCCATTATTTGAATTTTGTAATTAAACACTAAAAGGATGACTCATAAGAAAAAAATCCCCAAATGTCTACAAAATACCCTAAAGATGCGAGCAAGATATACAGAGGTCGGGGCACCCGAAGGGACGAGGGTTCCCAAGCATTGGTGTCCTAGCTAGGCAATGATGTCAAGACTTGGAAACATTGAAGTATCAAAATATAGATCGGGAAATAGGGTGTGTAAGACCTAGAAGGAAACCATAAAGAAAGAAAAGAGGCCAAAGATAGTGGTCAATTAGTACATTTCTCACTTAGGAATCATATAAATAGTGGTATGTGATTAAGACCTAGAAATGTACCCAAAGCGTTTGATTTAGTTTCTACATTTTACCCTACTTTATGTTGTTGAGAGAATACTCTATAACATAAAGTAGATAAGAGGTGTACCTAATAACCATGTAGATCGATGGCAAAAAGCATGCCGAGGAGAAAAGAAAAACATGGAAACTAGATAAGAGGAAGTGACCCTAGGGGTGAAAAGAATATGTTTATATGTCATGTTGTACTTATTGTCGATGTAACATGATGCTTGAATATGTGACTGCTGCTTCCCATAAGGATGGAATTGTAAAAGAGAAGAGAAAAAGGGTAGTCAAAGTCATACATATATGTGAAAAACTCGATCCAAGTATGTAAAAGTATGTTAAAATGTGAAAAGAAATATGTGCACATGATCCATGATGAGTGAAAAGAGTAGAAAGGATCTTGAAAATGATGTATAAGAACAAGTTTTGGGTGATCTCATGCCAAGTGTGAGTTATTTAGACGATCTCAGATCATGACAGAAGAGTGTAAAGAGAAAGGACTAGTGTTATTATCCATCATTTGAATGCTTCCTGATGCTTTATACACAAATGTAGATGGTGTGATTGTAATTTTTTCAAATCTTTTCCATTTCAATCCAATGCAAATAAAAAAGGATAAAGCATGCATCTTGATTGTTGTAGGACCATGCCTGTGCTAAGGAAGCAGAAACAAATAGACTATTAAGAATTGTGATGATCTGGGAAAAATGATATAACTTCCCCTAGTCATAGGTTCCTAGAAAGGGTCGGGAGGGCCCAAGAACTAGTGTATATGGTTGGGTTTAGGCGTTTGTGTTGTGCTGATGACCCAAGTCATATTATGGGTTGTTTATGAGACCGTATACTATGTTGATTCTATACTAAACTGTGATAGTGAACTTTTGTATGGGGTGACTGTTTCACCCAATGATGCCCCTTGTTTGGGGTATATGCGACGTCAATATGAGCATGTGACTCAAAGGAGAGGACTAGACCACTGAAACTAATAGTAATGCCCTATAAGGGGGGAATGCGCTTAGTAGAAACCAAGGAACATGAAAACAAAGTGTTTGGAAACAAGTGTTAGTACAAACAAGAGAAATACACATATAGGAGACAATATGTAATCTTACAAGCAAGAAGACAATGTAGACCACAAAAAGTGGCTTTCGCAAATATGGGACATCACCGATAATGTCGCAAAACAATTAAGGCTGAACCATCCAAAAGATTACAGTGTGCACACAAGTCAAAGGGGCATAACCCACAAAAAATGACATATAATGGAAAATAATAACAAGCAAAGTAACAAATAACCATGGTAGAAAATAGTTCCTACAAAACAAATGTTACACATGAAGCACGTGTTAGCATGTTAGAAAGATGAAGTAGTATATAAATAAATAATAGTCCATGTGATGTGTATGAAAGTAGATGCCCCCAAGAGCCGCTATGGGACTAGTAAGAGGTACAGTGTCAAGCATATGTGCTACGTGTAATAGATATGTGTAAAGTATTCATTCAAATATAGAAGGCAAGTTGATGTGCATGTGTATATAGAAAATATAATGACATACGAAATATTTGTCTAACATGATAAGAAAAGTGTAACATACGATTATAAGTAAGAAAGAACAATATGCAAGCAATATATGCAGTATGTTGTGAGTGAGTGAGTAAGATGGAATGATATGCAATGTGAGTGTGATAGGAGAAAATTTCCCCTTGAATAAATGTATACGAGGATGCATGAGATGAGGTTCATTTATAAATTCCCCCTTAGTAGTAAAAAATGAACCATAAAACAAGAGTGCATCATTGGGAAATGGTTTGAAATTGTGCACTAGAAATATATGATTGAAAAAGCATATAACACAGAGAGTGACTGAGTGTGGTGAGGTTCATTTCATATTTACACCCTCAATAGTTGAGTATGAACCATGGAACTAGAGTGTGTCATCGGAAGTGTGTTGTGATGAATTTGTACTAGAAAGATGTGTTATGCATACACCGAGTGTTAAATGTGTAATATATATGATGTGAGGATCATAAATGTAGTGAACCCTCAACGAGACAAGTGTGAATCACTAAAAAGAGTGTGTCATTGGGTAATGACAATATAAATGTATCAAGATGTGTAAGACACATGTAAAGGACTATATACGAAGTAAGAAGTGAAATGGTAGAAGTGCGAGACATCTAAAAATTCTAGGAGGATGGGGAAGAGTAAGAATGATTCCCCAAGTGTATGAAGAGGATAATGATCAAGTAACATCATCTAATAAATCATCATTGTCATGGTCAAAATTGAATGGAGATGCATCTGAGACTTGGTAAGCAATTGTATGAGGTTGATCAAGTAAAGAGCCATTGCGGCATAGATTGTACATGCCCATTGCATATTATTCATTAGTGAAAGGTGTTGGTGGGAATCCATGTGCATACCATCAAGTGAGATTTTTGAATAGCTGAGAAACGAATCATTCCAAATAAAAACATGGCCAAATGGTATGGGGAATGAAATATTGATATGATCAGGATCTAAAGTGCCAAAAATGTAGTCAAGTCATGATTGTCCAAGTGTAAGTGGTGAAAGGAAATGAGTGAGTGTAATAAATACTTATAGATGAAATATTCGAAGGCCATAAGAAATAGTAATGCAAATGTATCCATGATATAAATGAGGAGCATGTAATGAAGGATGAGATAATCCAACATGAATCCTATCCAAGCCAAGCCATCATGTGTGCAAATAGTGTCAGAGCAAGTGGGGTCGAATGGAATGTGTGGCCAATAAGCATTATTCATGAAGAGAGTGCATGTAAATGGAGGAAGTGTAGATGTAGATTGCACATGAGAAAATAATGAAGCTAGTATGATGTCTCGATGTATGGGCATACCCCGATAAATAACCATAGAATTAGTAGAAGGAGGGGGTGATACTAGAGTGGATGGAACAATGTCTAATGCAAAAATGGTTCCTTCTTGTGTGTTGGTGAGGGAATTTTTGGGTGGAAAAATTTGTGAATTCCTTGCCAATGCTCTAGGAATCTAAGTCCCTCTACTTAACCGGTGCAGCTTGTGTATATGCATGTGCGTGAAAAGGTGAATTTATGTGGTGGCCTTTCGGCCGGGGATCCAACAGGGTCACTCCACTGACTTTGTGGAAAAGCTAGAAATATCTTGCTAAGGAATACTTTTTTTTAAGGTGGGAAAGGGAGTGAGAAATGAGATAGGGAAACTAATGTTACATGTAGAAAATCAAATTCCTGCATGCACTAGTTAGAAATTTCAACACATGCATTCATGAGAAGAAACAACTCTGCACATGGAAATAAGATGAGATAAGATTGCAAACTCAAAGTTTCTAAAATCTCTTCATCAAAGAGGCTAAAAATCCTTCTTTTTGTATTGATGCTTAAACAAAAGTTTTATATAATGAGGGAATGGAGGAAATTTGAGAATGGAGGAAATTAGAAGAAAATGGCTATCTCCTTTTCTTTTTCTAAGTACAATGCAATCGTGATTTTACAAGATCAATTGCCAACCCCATAAAATGGCATGAAGAAACCATTAAATCTCCTCCAAGAAACAGTTACAAATTCTTCTTCTTTAGAAAGAAAAGGTTATAACTTCTTTAATCCTTCTCATCCATTCAGATTCTTGATTCGAGAAGAAATGCCAATGGTGGAAAAAACCAGACTTTTCATAATGCGGCCGTTACACTCATTTTGTAACTTTGAATTTCAACCGTTCATCTTGCCTTTGAAACTTTAAACCAGAGTCGTCCACATGGGAGAAATTTACTGGAGCAGGCGCAGAGGATGCCTTTTACATTTTGTGACTTTTGGAGAAATGGCATTTTGGAACATTTTGGCCCACTCTCCCACTTTTTGATAAGGTCTTAACACATGGCCTCACTTGATTGGCGAAGGAATCATGACTCGCTTTATGAATTTTAGCCCTTTTTACAAAAAGGCTAAAAATAAAAATCATTTGCTGGCCCGCCTTCTTGCTTTGACCTTCGATGCGGGTTTAGTATTTAACTTTTTCCTTTGTGTTTGGTGGGACTGCTGTTCACTTTTTAACTTTAATCTCCTTTAATGAAAACAAGGCTCAAAAACACAAATTTCTCCATTGACCCGCTTCCCCACTTTGAAGTTTTTTGATGCGGGCTCAACATTTGACTTTTTTCTTCTTGGCATGATCAGGGCTGCATGTCACTTTATGACTTTTAGCCCTTTTTACAAAAAAGATCAAAACCTCAAAGTTCTATGGTGACCTGCTTCCAATTAGATATGTCCACATACCCGTGGATAATGGAGCAAAAATTTTATGGGGAAGAAAATGCCCGTCATTCACGATTGTGAAAAATATAGAGAAGAAGAAAACTCCACCATTTTGTGCCTGATTTTCAAATTTATTTTGTGAACCAAGGAATTGAAAACAATACAAGGTTCGATGATCCATGGCCATAGAAAGATTGAAAATTTCATTTAAATGAGGAAAAAAAAAAAAAAATTCATGCGTCTAGACAGGAAAATAGAAAATCTATCAAAATGTGTAGACTTAAGAGTTTAAACAACTTCAAAGCATGAATTTCTCTATCTTTTCAGACTTCCAATTTTACTTGAACACTTCTGGAGGGCATGAGATCAAAATTTTTGAGGGTGAAAATAGTTGGCTCTATCTTGGGGACATGACATGGAATGAGCATAGGGAAGACATGACATGGGAATCCATAATCTCAATCTCTAGACCCTATAATTTGTTTGCCAGTGCCTTATCCATTGGGCCTTTTAGAGTCATGTATAACTTTGAGAAAGAAATATCAGAAGAAGGAAACATACAAACAAACAATGGGAAGGAAACACACAACACACAATAGAAGGGGAAACAAAACCACACAACGGAAAGGGAAACACACCTAACAATCACCTATGATATAAGGCAGTGGTACTGACCACTTTCATTGATGATACCATTTCAAGTATTTCCCACTCTGAGGTAATTCCAATGGTGTTCCATCCAAATATTGGACAAGGAAAGTGTTCTCACCGCAAGCTTCACGAATCTGGAATGGGCCAAGCCATAATGAATCAAACTTTCCATGGCTGCCTTTTGGTTCTCTTCTCTTATCCCATAACAAGATGAAGTCTCCAACTTTGAATTCTCTTGCCTTGGCCTTCTTATCAAAAATATTCTTTACTTTCAATTGGTGCTCCTTAATGTGATCCACTACTTGGAGTCTATTTTCTTCTAGCTTCTCAAGAAAGAGGATCCTCTTGTCAATGGAATCCTTGTATTAACCATCTTCTATTTCCTGTAGCAGCTTGAGAGTTGGCATCTTGATTGTGAGAGGAATTTCTGCTTTGAATCCATACAACAATTGGAATGGTAACATACCTATTGCCTTCTTAGGAGTGATTCTATCTACCCACAATGTGTCATACAACCTTTTATGCTAATTTCTTTTATTCTTGTTCACAAGCTTACAGAACAATGGTCAAAATGTTCTTGTTGCTTGATTTGGCATGTCTGTTTCCTTGTGGATAGTAGTCAGAAGAATGAGATAGGGATATTCCATATCCATAGCAAAAATCAGTCAAATCTCTTGAAGAGAAATAGGTAGCATTATCTACTACAATCTTCTGTGGCACTCTGAAATGGACTATGATATTCTCCTTGATGAAGTTACATACTATTTTAGTGTTGGCTTGTTTGGTCGGAATGGCTTCCACCCATTTAGTGAAGTAGTCTATTGCTTTGTGAGTACATAGGTGTGCCTTGCACTTGAGTGAGGTTTTAAAACACCAATGAAGTCCATCCCCCACTGTTAAAATGGTTCTTCAATAAACACAGGCTTGTGTGGTAATGCAACAAGTTGTGGTCTTCTAATGAACTATTGGTATGCTTTGCATTTAGAAACCCAATCTTGAGTGTCTGTAAAGATGGTAGGCCAATAATACCTTCCTCGGAGGATATTGTGTGTAGGGACCATTTCTGAAAAATGTCCACCATATGCTTGGTCATGGTATTCTTTAAGCAAATTTTCTTGTTTCTCTTTATCTACGCACTTGAGGAAACAACCATCCATGCCTCTTTTGTAAAGTGCATGATTCCAGATTACAAATTTAGCTTCCTTCAGCTTGAGTGTTCTCCTTTTCTTGTAATCAAGATGGGGAGGGAATTCTCCATAAGTCAGGTAATAGGAAATATCAACATACCACTCATCAGTAGTGGTGACAAAGAGAACCTATGGGTTGTCTTCTGAACAAGTTGAGCAAGCACAATTTTCTTTGCCATGTTGAACTTTGAGTGTTTCATCTTCAACAATCAACTTGCACAAGCCATTTCCCCTTATCAAATTGGAGGGTCAAATCTCCAAGTCATATTCTTGATTCTTTGTAATCCAATTTCCTCTTTTAGCTCTGCGATCATGTTGTGTCAAGATGGAATTGATTACATTGCAGAGACCATCACCACCATGTGGGAATTGAGGATGTAAAACCTGATTTTTTTACAGCCTTGACCAATACATAGGCATGATTCTCCAATTGGTTGTATTTTAGCTCATGCTTTTTCAAAGGAAAACTCATGAAAGAAATAGGTGCTTCCACGCTTTCATCATTTTTCTAAATGAGAATGAAAGAGAGTGTATGTTCTGATGCATAACAATACATGATGAATTCTTTGTTAAAATATGGAGATACAAGAGTCAGATCCTTGGCAATGGATTTATTGGTTTCTTCAAATGTTACCTTCCCTTCATTGTTCCATTTGAATTTTCTTGTGGTTTCATCATGGAAGTGATGTGCTTCGTCAACTCAGTAAACTCAGGCACAAAATGATGAAGAAAGTTCACCTTTCTGAAGAATGAATGAACTCCTTTCTTGTTTGTGGGTAGGGAAAATGCTTGAATGCATATAATCCTCTCAGGTTCAATGTGTGCTCCATGTTTTTACACAATGTGCCCCAATAACTTGCCTTCTGTGACTCCAAAAATGTAGTTTTTTAGATTTAGTGATATGACATGTTTCCTATACCTTGCAAGTACCTACTCCAAGTGATAGATATGATCTTCCCTCTTCTTTGAAAATACTATGAGATCATCAAGATATATGAAAATGAAATGCTTCAGATCTTTTAAGGACAATCCATCGCCCTTTGGAATGTAGCTCCTATATTGATTAGGCCAAAAGGCATTATGCTGTAGGTAAAAGTGCCCCAAGGTATTATAAAGGCTGTCTTGATGCGGTCCTCCTCTGCCACTTTAATTTGATTATATCCTGAGAATCCATCAAGTAATGAAATCATTTCAGATCCAGTTATTTCTTGTAGGATATGATCCATGATAGAAAGAGGATGATTTTCCTTTAGTGATGTCTCGGTTCAGGTTGCAAAAATCTACACATCCTTATCTCACCATTCTTCTTCTGCATTATCACAATGTTAGCCACCCATGTTGAATGGTGGATGGGAATGATGATCCTTGCATTAAGAATATTCATTACCTCCTCCTTGATGGTATTAGAAATCTTTGGGTTATACAACATTTTTTCTACTGAATGGCTTAACACCCTAGTTTAAAGGAATTGAGTGATGCATTTCCTTTGGCCGTTTGGAAGGATTTGAGGTCATCATAAGAGTAGGCCAAGACATCTAATTATTTCTTGAGTAATGAAAAAAACCTTCTTTTTCTTCAAGAGAGCAACATTTTCCAATATTGACCATCCTTGGATCCTCTAGAGTACCAATGTTTTATTTATCAAAAACAACTAGGCAAATGGCGAGAAGATTGCTTTTCTTTCTCTTGAATGAATATGTCATGTTTGTCAAAGAGGTGTTCTAAAGAGACTAGGCCTTTGGGAATTTTGTTCCCTTTTAATTTGATTACTCCTCATCATCAATACCTTTGATTCCTTCTTTTTCTTCTTTGAGGATTTGTTTCTCGGTGTGGGTTTTCACCTCCTTCAAGAAGATATTATTGAAATTATCCCTTTGCTCTAAACAAGCTAGAATTTGGTTATCGTCATTGAATACTTGCCAATGATTTGCATTATCTGGTACACTGTGCCCGAATACCATTTCAATGGTCACTTTTTCTTTACTAAAAGAAGGATGAGGTGTCACTAAAGCTAACACTAGAAGAGAATCAGCCTTTTCATTTTGTTCCCTTGGAATAGCTTTAATGGAAAATGTATCAAAAGATTCAATGCAGTCCCACACTATGTTTCTGTAATGTCAGAGTCTTGGATTCTTCACCTGATATTGTTAGTGGACCTGCTTTACTACAACCTCTACATCACCTCGGCATCTCAGTTTCTTGATTCCCATGTCCTCTGTTACACTCATGCCTAAGAGTAGTGCTTCATACTCTATAATGTTATTTGTATTATCAAATTATAGCTTGTAGGCAAATGGGTACAACTCATTTGAAGGAGAGTACAATACTACACCAGATCTCCCGAGCCTACACTGGAATGACTACCATCAAATTCCATTGTCCAAATTTTATCTTCCTCTTCCTCCATGAGAAGTGGCAAGTTATCCTCTTTTTCTAATGTGAGGAAGTAGTTTCCTAGCCCACAATCTTGAAAGAGAATGTTATCTTTCGAATCATCAGAATTTTGTACTGTGAACTTCATCTTTCTTACTGGTAGCAACTTCTTTATCTCTCCTTTTACTGGGATAGTTTTAGATGACCAATCCATTTTTATCTCTCCACCTAGGTCTCTACAAAACTCCTACTCAATAGCATACCAAAGGATGCTGGGATGTCTACTACCAGTATGGTTAGGAGAACCTTCTTGTCTGAAAATTAGCTAGTGCTACCTATGCATCTTTGATTCTTCCTACCAATGGCACTTGTTTGGATTCCATTGAGTAGTAGGTGCCATTTACCTAGGTCAAGGTGAGGCCCAAAGAATTTTTAACTTTGGCTAGCATCACATTATCTAAGGCTCTGGAATCTATGATACAATTATTTAGTTGGAAGCATTTAATGAGCAGTGATAGGTACAAAGGTTCAACCCTATTGGTTTTGGAGGCATTGAGGGATAGCATGTTTTAGGAGGGTGGTGTGGATGGTTTGGGAAGAAAGCCTTTAGGATTAGGACTCGAGGATATAAGGTTATCACCACGAACCGCATTAATGAACTTGTCAAACGGGCGGGGTGTGTTTGTAGGTATTCTATTTCGAGAGCTGGACTTTGGTTTTACTTTCATGTTCCATAAAGTCAAATAGGGTTATGGTGAGTGAGGAAGAGGTTCTAGGAATGAAGGAAGATTTACATGATAAAGGATTTACTACTTTGGGTGTTGAAATATCCTTTTTGGGTGTAGCAATTGGCTTGGAAGGGGGTGAGGGTGTGAGCTTTTGATCGAACCTTAGATGTTTTTGTAGGAACAACATTTAAAGGAGAATTATTCTTAGCAACTTTTGAGCTGGGAGAAGAATTACTTACTTGGCATAGTAGCATGATCCCGATAACCAAAGTGAGTTTGGTTTTTTTTTGCCAAATCCATAGAAGGTGGTAATGGTGATCCTCTGCGATGATTTTATTTTGTGTGACCTTTGGGGAGAATCTTCTTTATTCTTCTTATCCTTTACTGCAACTTTTGAGGATGAAGCACCTTTCCTAGATTGTGCATGAGTCAAAATAGCACATGAGAAACTTGGAGCTTCTTCATCATCCTCATCTTAATCATCAACGTACTTAATTAGGACATTGTGCATATCAACTTCCTCGACCTCAATATAGTTTTCATAGTATTCCATATTTTCTTCTTCAGTTTATCAATTTATGCTTCCTCCTCTCGGCTCTTTGAAGTCACAAATGGCATTGTCTGGTGGTGCTTCAAGAGCAAGCCGACGAGGAGGTGGAGAAATTATTGGCCCATCTGAAGGGTTTGGTCTCCTTAAAGCATTCTGCATTCTGTTATGAGATAGTTGCTTCTTCAAGGCAACCAATTCATTTGCCATTTTTTGGAACATCGGATTTTGGTGATAGAGTTTGAATTCTAACCCTTTTTCTTTCCATTGGGGGCTTTCACCTTTTTGAAAAGGATTAGATCATCATCAATTTCTATTGCATAGTCCTTGGCTTCCCTTAATGTTCCTAGTTGGGCTCTTATGAGGAAGAAACCTACTTTTGATGGTAAAGCACTAATTGTTAGAATCTCTTGGTTAGTAGTCCTTGGCTTCCCTCGGAGGCTTCTTTTTTCATTTGTACCAATTGGTCCAAGATATTTTGAAAATCTTCCATGCTCTTGAACCTGTGTTCAAATGCACTTCTTATATCTTCCCAATAGGTGACAGACCTCGGTGGTAGTATGTAGAACCATTCGACAAATTTCTCTTGAAGTGACTCCACAAAGAGTCATAATGACACATCTTCATCCTTAACACCCAACACACTACAAATAGTGATAAATTCTACTACATGTTCTTCAGGGAGTTGAGAACCATCCCCTCTGAATTTTGGGAAGCTTTTTCTTGAGCCTCTCATTAGCTTATGGAGTGGTTGAGCAAGAGCCAGTTGACCAGTGTTTCCTCCCCATGATACATTAGGCCTATAGGCCTCACGGCCACATTCACACTTATGATCCCGATACCCCATTCCATTTCTATTTCTAGCTTCCAAACTTGCTAAGGTTGCAGCTTCTGTTGCTGCTCTTTCATCTGCCTTGGCTTGAAGTATCTCGATTTCTTCGAGTTGAGCTCTTATTTCTTCGTCGGCCCTCACCTCTCTTTCTCTAGCTTCTTCTTTGGTATTCACATCAGTGAAGTCTACAAGGTTCTTTTTGATGTATATGAATTCACCATTCAAAGGATTGGCAACACTCAGGTTCCCAATATGACCAGAGTTTCTTGAAAGGAAGCCTCTAGATTCGAGCGCTCTTATATCCTTTGAAGTTCCTCAAAAATGGGATTAGTTTTTCCTCCTTATCTCTATTTCCGGGTGAATCTTCTATCTGTTAGATTGAAAATATATGCTCTTCTTTGCGGTGATGGAATTTTTCTTTTCCTCTCCAATTCAGTGGTGCGTTCTTCTTCAAGGTCCAGAATTCTCATGTCAATGAAGTAGTGATTGGCACTTTGTCTATTATGTCGATAGCTTCCCTTAAATCAAGCAACGTATTTTTGGATGTGGAAGATAAAGTAGGGTCTTTCAACAAGTGGGTTTCCTAAAATTACCATGATTTAAATCCATGTGGCTCATATAGCCATTCAAATTACAAAAAAAAACTCTTTTTAAAAAAAAAAAATTGACCTTGGGGTCACATTCAGTGTGATGTCTTCTAAATCTGCCCCACGGTGGGTGCCAAAACTCATTGTCGATGGAATTTTTGGGTGGAAAAATTTGTGAATTCCTTCCCAACACTTTAGGAATCTAATTCCCTCTACTTAATAGGTCTTTCGACCGGGATCCAACAGGGGCACTCCATCGACCTGCGCAAAGAAAGATAGAAATCTCTCGCTAGGGAATACTTTTTCGAAGGTTGGAAAGGGAGTGAGAAATGAGATAGAGAAACTAATTTTGTAGGTGGAAAATCATATTCTTATACGCACTAGTTAGAAATTTCAACACATGCATTCATGAGAAGAAACAACTCGAAAATGGAAACAAGACGAGATAAGATTGCGAACTCAAAGTTTCTAAAATATCCTCATCAAAGAGGCTACAAAATCCTTCTTTTTGTATTGATTCTTAAACAAAAGTTGTACATAATGAGGGAATGGAAGAAATTTGAGAATGGAGGAAATTAGAAGAAAATGGATATCTCCTTTGCTTTCTCTAAGTACAATGCACTTGTGAGTTTACAAGATCAATTACCAACCCTGTACAATGGCATGAAGAAGCCATTAAATATCCTCCAAGAAATGGTTACAACTTCTTCTTCTTTAGCAAGAAACGGTTACAACTTCTTCAATCCTTCGTGTCCGTTTAGATTCTTGATTCGTGAAGAAATGCCAATGGCGGAAAAACCAAAATTTTCATAATGCGGTCATTACACTCGTTTTGTAACTTTGAATTTGAACCATTCATCTTGCCTTTGAAACTTTAAACTAGAGCCATCCACGTGGGAGAAATTTACTAGAGTGGGCGTGGAGGATGCCTTTTGCATTTTGTGACTTTTGGAGAAATGGCGTTTTGGAACATTTTGGTCTGCTCTCCCACTTTTTGATAAGGTTTTAACACGTCACCTCACTTGATTGGTGAAGTAATCATGACTCACTTTATGAATTTTATCCCTTTTTTAAAAAAAGGCTCAAAAACACAAATCGTTCCGTCGGCCCGCCTTCCTGCTTTGACCTTCAATGCGGGCTTAGTATTTGACTTTTTCCTTTGTATTTGGTAGGATTGCAGGTCACTTTTTAACTTTAAGCCCCTTTAATGAAAACAAGGCTCAAAAACACAAATTTCTCCCTAAACCACTTCCCCACTTTGAATTTTTTGATGCGGGCTCAACATTTGACTTTTTTCTTCTTGGCATGATCGGGGTTGCGGGTCACTTTTTGACTTTTAGCCCTTTTTAGAAAAAGACTAAAAACCTTGAAGTTATCTGCCAACCCACTTCCAATTATATATGTCCACGTACCCGTGGATAATGGAGCCAATTTTTGATGGGAAGAAAATTCCCATCATTCACGACTGTGGAAAAATGCAGAGAAGAAGAAAACTCCACCATTTCACGCCTGATTTTCAAATTTCTTTCACAAACCAAGGAATTGAAAAAAATACAAGGTTTGATGATCCATGGCCATAGAAAGATTGAAAATTTCATTCAAATGAGGAAAACAATAAAATTTTCACACGTCTAGATAGGAAAACGAAAATTTTATCAAAACGTGCAGATTGGAGAGTTTAAACAACTTCAAAGCATGAATTTCTCTATCTTTTCAGACTTCCAATTTTACTTGAACACTTCTGGAGGGCGTGAGCTCAAATTTTTGAAATTGACTTAGAAAATGAGGGGGATTTTGAGGGCAACAACAGAGTGGAGGAAAGTTATCTGGATAGTTCATGGATCATGGATCAACAACAATATGTATAATAACGTGAAGTTAGAATAGGTAGGGTAGTAGTTGGGTCTAGGTTGCAATATTGGAATGGGGTACTATAAGTTGGAATTGAATAATCAAATCCCTCGTGTAATAATTTGATGCACCAATGAACTATAGAAGGAACCACTTGCATTTTATGAATCCATACCTGTTGAGTAAATAATTATATGAAATGGGTAAATCAATAAAAAGAATACTATAAGAACTATTTTTGGCCCAACTATGATAGGAAAAACAATAGTTCCAAGACATGGACGCATAGTAGAATCATATGCTTGGAGAGAAATAGATGTTGGGTTAAGACTAGAGAGGGAAAGGCCTATATTCTCGAGTGAATGATACATGAAAATACAGAGCTCGATCCATTGTCCACTAAATTTCACTTAACACGTAAGATTTCAATGTACATTCATAGATATAGGGAGGATCATTATCATAAACAAAAATATTATTATCTACAATAGACAGAAAAGTAAGATGTTGAGAAAATGCATCCACAAATGTTTTTAAACTATGTCCGAATCAATAGTATAAGGGATGTGATTATTAGCCCGAGATTAATAATTTTAGCTTTATAATTAAAATTGGCGTGAAGAAATCATGAAATGATGAATGGAGATATCCATGATGAGAAGATCCTAGGAAAATGAGATCAATGAAAGTATGTGGACCCTAAGCAAGAAAGAATCAAGTTCACCAAATTATTTAACAATTATGGAAATATGTTAAATTCTAATTTCAGAGTCACAACACAATAGATATTCACTAAATTACATATCTGACCTAAGTAATAAGTAAATAAATTTGAAACCCTAAGTGCAAGAGAAGAGATGAGATACTTATTTGACTTTGTAATAATCCTAAAGTTGTGTCAAGATGGGAAAATGATGGAATAGGTATGCATGTTATCGCAATTGAGCCAAAAAAATTCGTAACCATTGGAAATGCTTTGGGACTAGGGTGCTTGGACTGTGTTAGGGAACCTAGGCAACTAGGGCCTTCTATCGGTTCCTGTGACTATGAAAATTGTCAAAAAGTGATTTCTTCAATGTCACATAAGTGTCACTAGACCTCACTTTTAGTTACATGTATGTTCTTGGTTAATCGATGAGTTCACCGAAACTCGCAAAGATAAAGAGCACCTATAAAACTTCAAAACACATCAAATTTTAAAAAGAAAAATATACAAATGGTGATTCAAACTAACCTCCGGTTGTCACCCAACTGAGTGAACTTATAATCTAGGCACTGCACTACATTTTAGACTCCATGTAGTTCTATGTGTAAGATGCAATTGATAGCAATAAATAGCTAAATGTAGTAATATACGTAGATGTGTGCATGGAAAAATGAACTCCCCCTCCTATGAAGTGTATGCGAAGAATGTAGTCCCTTCTCCCTTGAATGATAGCTAGATGTATGCTTTGATTCTCTTGAAATTCCTTTGGATGCAACCTAGGTGGTGGTAGTAGATTCTTAGAGATTGGTCCTTTATTATGGTCACATGGATTTGTATTTATATGATCCCCTTGCTTGAATTTTGTAGTTAACCACTAAAATGTTGATACATAAGAAAATAGGATGCCCAAAAGATAGAAAATACCCAAAATATGAGTAAGATACAAAGAGGTGAGGGTACCTAGAGGGGGAAAAGGGTGCCTCGGCACTAACATCTTAGCTGTTACTGGCATCCATACTTAGAAAATCTAAAGTATTGAAAGTTAAACTAGACAATAGGGTGTGTAAGACAATAAAGGAAACCAGAAAGAAAACAAAGAGGCCAATGACAATGGTAAATTAATAATTTTATCACTTAGGAATCATATGAATAGTGCTATGTAATCAAGACCTAGAAATATACCCAAAGTGTGTGATTTAATGTCTATACAAAATCCACTAAAACCTCTGCTAATATTACTCATAACAAATGACATGTATGAATATTACACATCACATAAGATTTTTAGTGAGACACTAATCCCACAAGGAGAACCCACCCCTAGTTTAGTAGGGAACCCACCTTAGAAGGAGTCTACAAACACCTAGATGACCAAGCACCCACATATCCACCTGAAATGGATGATCATTGAAGATATGTTTCTTCAAAAACTGATGGTGATCACAAATTCAGCTCACACACTTCAAAACCCTCTTCAAACACACTCTCTCCTACTTCGCTCAATATTTCTTCTTCATGGGATGATTAGGTATAATTACCTTAAAAATAGATTCTCAAACTCCCCTCAATACTTCATACCCTATTTATTCTTTGTATTGATGCCCTCATACCTATTTCACACTCTCTCTTGGCTCACACTTTTCTCTCTCACACAACTAGTTCATAATGACCAAATACACTCACTTAAATACATAAATATCTCTCTAAAACACTACATTATCAGCCATGACCATTAAGGTAAGTAATAATAACATAAAATTACATCTACAACATCATATAAAATCACAATAAATACCCCTATAGACCGACATAGGTCTAAGACACTCAATAAGCACAACAAGACCAAGAAGACTAAATTATTCTCCACCGAGCATTCCATAGAATCCAAGGGAATAAAACATATTTATTAATAATCCATAAGATTAACACATTTCCATGAATTCATATTAACATATACCAAAATATAATTAACCTCTACATCACTCTATTTCTCTAAGTCACGAACAAGTAGGATCAAGCTTCCTACACAATCTAAACACCTCCAATAGACCAATCTTCAAAGATGAAGACCTAGATCTCACAAAAACCTAAAATATGACATGAAATCATTAATTAGAAATACACTATTATAAGGAACACTTATAATATTGTTGTACATCATGACTTAACCCTCAAAGCTATATAAAAAAATTTCATTCAAGCTACATATGTTACACAGAAGCTTGATCTTGGAAGTAGGAACTTATTACACCTTTTTTGACACTTTCAAGACCTATAAATGCATAGATTGGGATAATTTTTCACTCGTCATCACTCTCAATATATATGCATCATGACACAATACAAGATATTGGTATTTCTATCCAATTTCACCAAGGAACCATCACTATCCCGAAACCCTATCAAGTAGGCCAACTTTTGACCTTAACCATGCTAACCAAAATAATATGAAGAGCTCAACCAAAGCACTAAACTCATCAATTTATGTCTACAAAACTATAATATCCTTTAGACTAATCAAAGTATGCCCACATTCCTAATAACCTTTTTTCACCATACTTCTAACAACTATCTTCTAGGCCTAAAAATAGTCTTCCAATTTTGACATGTGTAGACCCCAAAATGACTTCAAAAATATCTAAAATCACATCAAATATTTATAATAACTATCCATATACTCATAACACAAATTTAGTTCATAGGTCAAGTGGAAAACCCGAGAGAAAAACAAATTTTCCTAGAAACCAAAAATATGAGTCGGTGCCACCTATAGTCAAGACACCAAACCACCACCATCTGAAATATGGGAGAGTCCTTTCCATCCTAAAATCATCAAATTTAATTATTTAATGCAATATTATCTCACAAAATCAAGTTTTCTTCCATCAATTGTCAATTAGGGTTTATGAAGGGTTTTGACCTCCTTGTCTTCTTAACAATCGTTCATAAAGCTTAAGACCTTATTTAACCTCATTCAAACTCTAAGATATTATTAAATTCATGAAAAATCATACCTAAAAGGCTCATGACCCCACACAACATTTTCACGTGCCAACCAACAAAAACATTTCGTATCGAGCTGGGACACATACCTTATTTAGCTTGGTTTTGCTCAAAACCTCCTAACTTGCAAATTTATTCATACATGGACCTAAGAATTTGTCCACAACTTTAGGAAAAAAATTTCACCATCTCTAATCACCATATTTCCCTAGGTTACTCTACAAAAATTCATCCTATCTCATCTGGATGACTAGGCCTTAGGGTTTTGCATAGTTTAGGCCATAACCAAGTGAACTATCACCAAACCAAAGCATGACACCACTTACAAATACATTTAATTACTGAAAATAATGTGAATTACCTTTCTACATGCTTCTATAAGCTCATATTCCTCTGCAAGTGATCACCATGCCTTATTAGGCCTCTATGCTCAAGAACTAGGTCTAGGTTAGACCCAAAATCATGCTCACAAACTGTACATGGACTATAAAACTCATATGAGTGTCTAAAAATATGAAAACATTTTCTCCATATATTTACCATGCTCATCCAACTACCTCATGCCATCATTCCGTCATACCAAGCCATCCTTCCGACTAGGCCTCCTATCTAGGCTATCTAGACCAAAAAACTTGCACTATTTCCACTCATGCACATTTGTGCACACCATGCTAACTATATCAGATCATAAAACATTTTATCAAGCATCTAAAAGATCATCATTACACCCTATCACTTATTTTTTCATTAATGTATTAGTTACAACAATGACACCTTATAATCATGACATTAATGAAAACCATATGCCAACAATCTCCCCTTTGCAACCACTAAAATCTCTCTCCCCCTTTGACATTAATGAAAAAGGACTAATTTAGTAACTTTATATTTATCTTTGACATATTCTATAGCTCACTACATGATTGGAGAAATGAACCAAACCAGTCATGCTTCTCATGATTCTTCATTACTAATTTGACTCAACTCGTAGTATTGTAACTCCCCCTCAATGAGTGCATACCCTAGAGAATATACCTACATACATGTATCTGGGATATAAAACCATGTATGACTCTTCTTGAGTCCTTAACCAACTTTGGGAATCCATAAACAGACTTGATTATGCCTATACAAACTAGTAACAACTTTAGGACTGAGAGCCCTTAAACTATCCTTCAAACCAAATTATCCCAACTTCTACTAGCCATAGAAGCCCACATACAATATGAAACAAATAATTATTACTACCATTTAGATTATACTATCTACATATAAATGTAAACAAAAATAAGATCACTTACCTCAAACATATACACGAGAGATGGATCATCCACAACTTCACAGATCCTGAGACAATCCTTTAGTTTTCTTAACTTTCTTCTCATGCTATCACAACCGCTTTGAGCTCACGACTAGCTCCCCTACAACTATATTTGTATCAATCAACATTTCTACCTAACAAACCTTGTTGACATCTTATGCACCAATTTTAACATCAATACCAACTTTCTCTATTTCATGAGGATTTCATACACCGTAGCTCAACATTATAGTACACCATAGCCTACTCAAACCTATTGTGATGTATTAATCAATATACACTTATCTTTTAACTCTCTTAGCTTCATCTCCTAAGGACAATAAGCACTCAAGATCCTCCTCAACTCATTCACCCATCAAAGCATCATGAATATTCATGTATAGGTTAAAAAGTACTTGCATGCCCTTACAACATGTTATCTCTTCAAGAATGAGCTCAAAAGCATACCTCATATTATGATGTATTTTCACAAACTTTGTAGTCCTTCATCAAGATTTCAATATTCACTCTAGGCTAATATAGCCTTGTAAACCCTCTAAACACACTATACTCATGTTAAATACATCACTATAGAACCAAACATCCATATACAAACTTGTAGCCATGTTCATGAATAGAAGAACTCAACCTTTTGGTTCTTACAATGCTTCACACTTAATCATAAAATCTCCATGATGTATGAACATACTTGATACACCTCAAAACATGAATCAAGGGTTAAGACACAACATGTAGACTTTGTCAAATCACAAACATGCCTAGAATGCATCATCATGCTCTATGCCCGATGGTCCGATTAAGTCATCATACAAGATGAATGTCTTGTCCTTCATGAAACTAACACCTTTACTTTATGTCAATACCTAACCCAACTTCTAATCAGTATTGTGACCTTCAAAATCCAATGAACACATTTTTCTACCGTGACAAGACTCCTACATATTCAAATTATTCAAAACTCAAATACAAACTTCATTCACTATCTTGACATCACAATCTTCTTCATTTTGATCTTATAAATACATCAACTTAGAATATATGTAAGACTAACCTTCATGATTGATAACATGTTTATCACCTGTAGAACATACTTTACCTCTTTCTCAACATTAATTACCTGAACCATATTGTCTATCAACTGCGTATCACAAGATATTATGATATAGAACATGAACCATAATTCAATATTTGACAACACCCCTGTCTTTAGCTAACTCGGATAATCAATTCTCAAACAAACCATCTACAACATTTCCCTTCAATTCAATCATACAAGGTCTCCTTGAAGAAAGCTCTATTCTTTTGAATAACTAAAGGATTATATCAAATTCATCTAACTACATAACATATCTCCTCATATTAGGACACCTATCATCTAAGACATCATGCTTCCAAAGATAAGAAGATGACTCCATGAAGCATAATGGAGGAACTTCATACGCCTTATTATCTCTAGTAATGAAACACATCCATTTCCTCATGAAACAATACACCAATTTATAGCATCAACTTCCTTAATTTTTGTACCTTTTCTTCTCTATCATCTCGCCTAGTAATCTTTTTTTTTTTTAGCGAAAAGAAAATCTCTTGCGGTTATTCAACAGAAAAAAATAATCCTATGCTCACCATGATTAGAATAAATTACTACTTTAGGTTCCTCCTTCACTGTCTCAACATAGTTGGGTTTCATGGATGTATTATTTTCATGGCCATTCATCCTAAATTTACATAATGTTGTAATATGTTAAAAATTGTAAAGAAAAACAAATAACATAACTCATACCTCTAGATGCTCTATCTCTCCAAATTTATCTAGGTTTCTCCCGATAACATTGTCTAGCCATGTGTCCCAAAATATTGTAATTAAACATACAACATCTCTCTTATCTTTATTTGTACAACTTTTTTTTTTATGGTTCATGAAGAAAATATCTAGCTATGTGGCCTTTCTCATGAAAATTGTAATAATTATGTTCTTAGACTGATCATCATTATCGTCCCTCCATGGGTGACCATCTTTGATAAAAATTTTACACTCCTTTGTTCGATTCCTGAAACCATTACAAGTGTAGAAATATCCATTGAAATTTACTTGATACATTGATGCATTGGGTCGTATTATGATGTTCCCTTAACCCTTGATGTCCTCATTAGCTTTAGGAGGTCATTGAATTAGCTCATAATGGTTCTTATATTTATTTTCTTCTTCTTTGAAACGCAAACTAGATCTCACACTAGAAGGTCTTTGACTTCTTAATAAATAATCTATATTACATATGTTATTCTCTATTCAGAGATACATCCATAGTCTACTAGAGGCTAGGTCTAGTTCGACTATAAAGACTCCATATGAACACTAAACTAAATACACTCATCCTTGTTGGCTTTGAGACTAGCTATAAGCATTACAATTTGTGTTTTAAACTTTAAACATAGTATATAACATTCCTTTTCTTTTTCTTCTAGGATTTCTAAGATTATTTTAATTCATTCTTCAAGCTATTTATTTATTTATTCTAATTCTTTGGCATGCTTTCTTATTCTCTTCTCTAGAATACTTATATGATCTTCATAATTCTTATTCATTGACTTCATTTTATGATTATTTTTCTTTTGAAGTTTCAGTTTTTCTAGGGAATTTTCAAACTCTACCTTGAAGTAAACCTCTTCCTCTTCGTCATTTTATTCCCAACCACTATCATAAAACATAGAATCATATTTTTTGTATCAACTTGCTTAATTTTATATGGACATATTGTCAAAATCTACTACTCCATCATCACGATAAGAAGAGCTACTACTATAATTTGAGGAACTACAGTCATCTTTAGTATATAAAATTTTCTTTTTCTTAGAAAAATTATTGTTTCTCTTTAACCCACTAAATTCCTTCTTTATTTTGCTAGAATTGTTGGATTTATCGTCCTTATTTTCTTCATCTTTCTCATCCTTATGTCTATGAGGGAACCTATTAGAAAAATGTCCATTTTTACCACAATTAAAACATTTAAATGGTCAATTACCTTTGTAATTTTCCTAACCAAGCACCATCATTATAGAAAAAGTTGTAAACAATTCATCATCACCAATCTCGGGGTAACATCATCATCCTTTGTATTCTTATCCTTTGAATTATTCTCAACCTTGAAATAAATCTCCTTCTTGATAGGTTTAGAATCAATGATCATCATCTCATATGTAGTCAAGATTCCATGTAGCCCATCCAACAACATGACCTTCAAATCCTTGGCTTCCTCAATAGAAGACACTTCAAGATCAAACATGGGAGTGAGGGATATCAACACCTTTTCCACCAATAATTCTCCTTTCACTTCTTCACATAACCCTTTGATGGTTTTGACCACTTGATCAAGTATGAGTAGATAAGATACAATATATTATTCTTCTCTCATCTTTAGGCTTTCAAACTGATTTCTAAATGTTTGAAACTTTTCATTCTTACCCTGTAATATTCTTCATAGATGACTTGAAGCTTCTCCCACATGGATTTATCAAATGTACAATGTATAACCTTAACAAGATTATATTCTAATAGTCCACACAATAAATCATTCATTTCCTTAGAGTTATTATTATTATCCTTCTTGTCTCTAGTACTAGTTAGAGGAGTCTCGAGGAACAATAAAACCATCTCTCACATACCGCCAAATAAAAATCATAAGGACATGATGTGATTCATCATCCTGATGCTCCAAAATGAATATTATGACTCATCAAACAAGGGATATTTTTTTGTATAATTTCCACTCGATGACTTTCCATTTTAGTTCTTCAAAGGATTAAAATTCTCAAGAAGGACCTAGATTTGATACAATTTTAGAAGCACAATGGACTATGAGGGGGGCGAATTAGTCCTTCAAAATTTCTTATAATTATATTTATATTGTATAAACCATTAAGCATTCATTCATGCATTAATGTGATCTTAACAACATGAAATAACCATCCATAACAACATAAACCAATATAGTACAAATGAACACACGATGTAAAATGGGAAACCCTCAAGGGAAGAAAAACCACTGAAACCTCTTCTAATATTACTCATAAGAAAGTAATTTCATGAATATTACACATCACACATCATATAAAATCATAAAAAGACCCATATAGGTCGGTATAGGACTAAAACACTCAATAAACGAGAAGAAGGTTAATAATAATAAATTATTATCCACTAAGAAATACATAAAAATCTAAGGGCATCAACCATATTTTTCAAGACTTCATAAGCTTCACACATTTCCATGACATCCTCTCAACCTCTCCCACAATTTCAGGAACCTATGCATCATTAAATTTCTCTAAGTCACCAATAAGTAGGAATGTTTCCTACATAATCTAGCACCTCCAACGAAACGTATTCAAGATATTAAGACCTAGCTCTCACAAAACACATAAAATATATAATGAACAAATTAATTGGAAATATACTAATCCAAGGAACACATATAGCCATTTTATACATCATGAATCAACCATAAAATCTATCAAAACAACTTTCTTCTTCAAGCTACATATGCTTCCCTAAAACCAATCTTGGAAGTAGGGCCTTACACATTTTATGACACTTTAAATACATCTAAATGCATGGAGTAGTATAATTTTTCACCCCATATCACTCTCGAATGGATAGGAATCATAAACCAATCCAAGATATTGGTATTTCAGACCAATTTCACCAAGGAACCATCACTTTCCTGAAACCATGTCAAGGAGGTCAACTTATGACCTTAACCATGCCAACCAAACTAATCTACAGAGCTCAAACAAAGAATTAAACTGATCATGTTAAATTTTGAAACACTCTCATATCTATTAGAATCATAAACTTAGGAAACATATGCCTAAGAACCTCTTTTCACCATGATTGCTAAAAACTATCTTTTAGGACTAAAAATTAGTCTTCCTATTTTGACTTGTATAGACCTCAAAATTACTTCACTAAGATATAATCACCTCAAAAATTTAGAATAGATCTCCAGGATATTGATAACACAAATTTAGTTCATAGGTCAAGTGTCAAAACTAAGAGAAAAACAAACTTCCTAGAAATAAGAAAATTTGAGTGGGATCCACCTACAGTCAAGACACAAAACCACCACCATATGAAATATGGGAGAGTCCTTTCCATCCTCCAATCATAAAATTCGATGATTCAATCCATTTCTAGAACACACCATCAAGTTTTCTTCCATCGTTGGAGAACTAGGGTTATATGAAGGGTTTTGACCTTCTTCTCTTCTTAACAATTGTTCATAAAGCTTACACCCTTAGTTAAAATCATTACAAGATATTATTAACTCCTTGAAAAATAATCCCTAAAATTATCATTCCATAATGTAATATTTCCATGTGCCAACCAACACAAAACATTTCATATCGAGATGGGAAACAAACCTTCTTGAGATCGGTTTTGCTCAAATACTCATAACTTGAAATTTTCTTCATGCCTACACATAAATTTTTTCCACACCTTTAGGAAACCTCTTTACACTATATATAATATCAATTTACCTTGGTTTACTCTGTAACACTTCACCCTATCTCATCTGGGTGACTAGGCCTTAGGGTTTTTCCTAGTTTAGGCCACAACCAAGTGAACTACCACCAAACCAATGCATGAAACAACCTATGAATGCATTTAGATACTAAAAATAATGTGACTCACCTTTATACATGTTTATATAAGATCATGTTCTGCTGCAATTGATCACCAAGCCTTATTCGGTCTCCATGCTCAAGAACTAGGTCTAGGTTAGACCTAAAAATCATGCTCACAACCTCGTACTCCGCACTCTGAAACTCACATGAGTGTCTAAAAAATCTTTGAACATGTTTTCCATTCCTTCACGATGGTCATCCAACTTCCTCATGCCTTTATTCCATTATATGAAGCCATCCTGTTGACTAGACCACCTATTTAGACTATCTAGACCAAGTAACTTGCACTATTGCCACTCATGCACACTTTTGCAAACCATGCTTTGTTGACCGTGTCGATCATCACACATCTTCTTAATCATCTAAGAAATCATCATGACACCCTATCACATCCTTTTTCATTAATGTATTACTTACAACAATGACACCTTGTCATCATGACATCAATGACAACCATCTTCCAACACTAAGGACCTTTCATATTATAGAGTTTGGAGTTTAATAAAAATAAAACATACTTGGGTTTTGGGACGTTCCAATGTCTCAAATCCCCAAATCCTAATACACTAGAGTGTATCCAGGTTTTGGGTTTGGGAACATCCTATAATTTACAAGTCAAATGTTCATATGTCTCAATGTACCAAAAGCCCAAAATCCCGACAAACACTACTGTATCAAGGTTTAGGGTTTACAAAACACATTTTATTTTTATGTGTTCATACTTGAAAATCCCAAAATCCAAAAAAAAAAAGGAAATTCACAATTTTTATAAAAACTATAGATTTTTTGAGGAAATGACTAACTCCCAAAACTCCCAAAGACAAAATTTTGGTATGTTGTCCCAAAATTATCATAGAACTCAATTTTGGGATAACAATTTGGCTCCAACTTGGGACCTCCATTGGTTTACATTGGACACAAAGGAAGAATGAACCTTAGAATCTTTAAGTGTCTTTTCTATTGGGCTATGGAGTCATAGGAACAAAAATATTGAACAAATGAGAATGGGAAAACAAAACAAACCAAAAGAAAATTAAAAATTGAAGGGAAACAAAGGAAAAGAAAATAAAAAAACAATAAAGAAAACTTTTAGTACATACATGGGTCATCCTGCTTCAATGCTTGAATAACTTGAGATATTTCCCATTATAAGGAAATGAAATATGTGTTCCATACAAATATGAAAGATATAAGCTATTTTCAACGCACACATGATTGATCTTAAAATGACCTCTGGATAGAGTCAAACTTTTCATATATTAATTTTTGTTCTCTTATCTTATCCCATAAGAGAACTATATCTCCTACTTAGATGTCTCACCGCATGACTTTCTTGTCAATAATTGTCTTTAACCCTTATGTTCAAAATCATGTCAACCAATTTTATCCTCTTTTCCTCCAACTTGGTCGATAGATTATCATTTTATCAATATAACTATCAAAAGTTCCATCCTCCACTTCTTTGGCCAATTTTTAATCTAATAGCTCTAGAAAGGTGGGGATTTCAGCATTACTACCATAGAGAAGTTGAAACTAAGACTTACTAATAGCGCTTTTGGGAGTGATATGTTCCTTCCATAGAGCATCATATGGTGATTTATGACATCTCCTTTTATTTTCATCTACAAAATTCATAATTATTATCACCAAGTTATTTTTGCTTGATTTTTCCTAACCATTGCCTTGTGGGAAATAATCAAAAGCATGAGCCAATGTGATATTGTATCTATAGAAAAAACCAGTGAGTTTGTGAGATGAAAAATTAGAGGAATTTAATGATACAATCTTGTTAGGCACACCAAACCTTAAAAAAATATTTTTCTTGAGGAAATTTCAAACAACCTTAGAAGTTACGTGTTTAACCAGAATAGCCTCCACCCATTTGGTAAAATAATCATTTATTTTCAAAACATAACTATGCCTAAAAATAAAAAAGGGATTCAATGCACCAATAAAATAAATTCCCCAATATTGGAAAGGTTCCTCAATTATGATTAGACTTAGGGGATGTGCTTCCAGTTTAGGTCAACATACAAATTGTTGACCAACATCATATTTTGCTACCCATGCATAAGCATCCTGAAATAAGGTAGGCCAATAATATCTTTCTTGTAAGATCTTGTGGATAGTTACAAATGTGGAAAATTCACCTCTGTCGGATATGTTATGGAAATATTCCAATAATTTGTCTTGTTGATCCATATCCACATAGTGAAGAAATATTCCATTTATCCCTCTTGTCAAAAACCATTTTCAAAATTATTTTCTATCATTAACTAACATAAACCTATTCCACATAAAATTTTGGTACGTTTAATATCCAAGTAATACTCTTGTACTTTATATATCTAGTTCCCTCTTTGAATCCATAAATTTTTTTGAGTGAAGATAAAATTTACTACTAAATTGGGAACTAGTACCAACATGTAGTACCCTAAATTCTTTACTTCCTTGACTACATTGTATGCATGCTTCTCAATCCTTGAAATTTTAAATTCACAATCCTTCGATGGAAAACTCATAAAATCAATGGGGGACTTAACACCTTCATCATTTCGCTGAACTAAGATGGAAGATATTATATGCTCATATTTATAGCTATAAAAATGAAATCTTTATAGAAATAGAGACACACCAATATGGGAACATTGGAAATGGCCTACATGATACCTTGGAATTCCATATTCCATAAACATTCTATCAAAAGGGAACTTTACCTTTCATAATATCATTTATATGCCTCATTTTCTCTCTACAAAGTTAAGAAAAATCTTATTAATAAATTAACTTTCCCAAAAATGAATGAACAATAGTCTTACTTATTGGGAGAGTAAGTTTTTTTATGGCCTTGACCCTTTTAGGATCAAATTTTGTTCCTTATTTTAACATAATGTGTCCTAGAAGCTTGAATTATGTCACTTTGAACATTGATTTCTTGGGATTTAAGGAAATCCCATGTGCATGACATATTTCTAATACTTGTTTTAAGTTCTCACACGGTGGTCATGTATTTTCTTAGAAAAGATCATTAAGTCATCTAGGTACACAAAAATGATATTTCCCATTAATTCACAAAAGGTAATATGCATTTATTTGTGGAATGTTGCACCAACCTTAATTAGTCTGAATGGAATTATTTGATAGGAAAAGTTTCCTAAAGGAGTGGTGAAGATTGTCCTTTTCTCGATATTCCTTGTAACTTCTACTTAATTATATCTAGAAAATCCATCCAACATAGATAACATTTTGACAACTTGATTTTTACAAGACATGATCCATTATTGGTAAATGATAATTATCATTTAACGATGCTTGGTTTAAGTTGAAGGAATCAACACAAATACGTATTTCTCCATTTTTTGCATATTAGGAAAATATTAAGAATCTAAGTTGAATGGTGAATGGAAAGATTATCCTTGCATCTAGCATTGTCTATACTTTAGAATAAATTCTACACAATTTTTTTGGATTTATAGTGATGTTGTTTTTTCCTATGAGATTATGCATTAGAGTTTAAAGGGATGTTATGTTGAACATTCTTCAGTTTGAATGAATTCAATTCTAAATATGACCAAGACATAAAAACATATGTACTTTTTCAACAATGCCACAATTTTTCTCTTTTTATCGGGTGAACAAAAATTTCCAATGTTCATAATATGAGGCTACTCTAACATTCCAAAATTCACTTACTCAATCTATGTAGAAGAATTTGGTTCAACCTCTCACATTTCCTTAATAAATAAATCATTTTTATCAAATAATACCTCAAGGACACCAACCCTTTAGGAATATTATTACCTTTCAATTATACCATTTCGCATTGTGTACTTATTCCCATGTATCTAAGATGGATTCACGGAAAGTAGATTCACTTCCCTTAAAATAGATCTCACTAAAGTTATCATAATTCTCCAAAATGAAATGATATATTGAACATCATTGCAAACCTATCAATTTTGATGCAGATATCATATCACATTCCAACAAATATCAAGGTTAGTTTGATCCAAAATTACTCAAAATTCTCTCAACCTTGCAAAAATACCTCCTTTTCTCAAGCTTAGTTAGCCCCAAAAATGTAATTTTGAGGTTTATAGCCTTAATTAAGACTCTTCTAATCTTCAAAAATGGTTTCAAGACCCTATTCCATGTTGGATCAATCATCAAAATGAGTCAAGACCTTCACCGGTTTGAGTTCTCTCTCTTTTACTCAAAACTCGCCTTATCAATGCTTCTTAAGAACTTACCAATGCTAGGTTCATGTCTCGAGACATATATAAACAAATGAGACAAACCAGAATATGTTTTGGGAACTTATTTTCCTCCTTGAGGTATGGGTTAAATTTTTTGTCGATCTCTCAATCTAAATCTACTTTCAATCATTCACTCTTCTTTTCTAATCATAGCTTCTAGTAACCCTATGAATTTGGTTTTCTAGATATAACATTTGATGGAGGGACCTTTAAGAAAAATAATCCTTAGGAAAACCTTCTTTGTAAAAATTTCAAGGAAATTTGTCAAAGAATTTATTCCAAAATATGACCTTCTCAATCTACTATGAGGCCTATATTAGGCTTTCATTGTCCTAGGTACCAACTGTTATAAAATTTATAATTTTGGAGCATTCTCGGCATTGAAATTCTAAAAATATTTTATTTCTTCCTCTCATCATCATCTCCAACAAAATTCAATACTAGATTCAACCTTATACCTCTATTTTTGTTGTTTTAACCTTCCTAATGTGACCACCGTACTATATCGAGTCTACTATAGGTCAAAATATCATGAATAACTTATAAACAAAGGTTTTTAGCCCTCAAAAATGGAAAAATATTCAAATATAACCCTTCAATATTGTTTCTTCCTAGTATTAACCCTTAAATCCTTTTTAAGTCTTCATAACAAATAAAAATGGTGAAACCCTAGCTAGGGTTACTCATAAGCCCGAGAAGTAGAAAATTTTCACTAAAATGTTCTAGACTCACTTTCAAGATTTGATACTTAACCTATCACTCTTCCTAACCTTCCTCAAGGTTCATAGGATTTGAAAATTTAGGAAAAAACAATAAGAGATAAAATTTTGAGTGTATTTACCTACTAAAACGTGACTTCTAACATCTAAGGGTCTCAGTGAACAAGAAACAATCACCTTCTTCCTATTTTCATTCTTTTTAGGGCATAAATCAAGAAAACTAATCCTATAAATAGTCATTAATCACGTGGTTCAGTGAATTCCACACAAAACTTATCATTCAAGGTGAATCTTTCTTATTTGTGCACACACATATAGTCTTCTCTGAAAAAAAAAAAAAAAGAAATAATATGAAAATTCCCCGCTCTTGAAACCTCTAGATACTTTAGAGTGATTTCTTGTTTCCAAAAATTCTTGTTAAATACTTTCAACCATGAGTATCCTTTAACATTATATATATATATATGATCAAATAAAAATTAAAGGAAAAACACCGATTTGGAATGTCACAACTGACAACTTGTTTGCAAACAAAACTCATACCAAAACCTTATTGGAGATCCTCCTTGGTTTTCATTTGAATGATCATCCTCAAAATAATATTTACAACAATGTTTTTTATATCTCCCTTACTCGAGATATTTCCACAACCGACAGATTATGGTTATACACAAGGGTTACATTAAGAAGGGAGGTAACTAAGAAAAAGTTTTTAAGAGCTACATCACCACTAAGCACTATGAAGTGTCTCTTAATACATCACCAAGGTATTAAAACATATATGAGTTTATTGAACCCTCAAATACTACCTACACCATGTGGACAATCCAAAATGAATTTTACAAATTCAAACTATCAAAAATGGAGGGAAAACCCAAATTCAAATTTTTGACTAGTTAACCCCTACTTAACATCCTAGAATGAGTCCTAGTGACCCTCTAAGGACCCTAAGTCCACCTAAAGACACACTCAAGCCAAAATTTGCATTGTAAACCAAAAATACTTCTTGAGAGAGATGATCCTGCATCATAATCCCGGGAAAAGATAAAAACTCCCCATAAAATTATGTTTGCAAGCTTGTCATTTTGTTATTTCTTTGTTTATAGTTGATGATAATATTATTGAGGTGGAACTTAACTGATTACCATGTTTTCCATGCCTTCATCAACTCCTTCATGCTTCCCACATGCTTCTTTTTCCTTAGATTGATTATCGTTCTCAAGTAGAATGATGGTTCTAGGACTTGTTATCTCCTTGTTTTCTTTCTTGAGTCATCTCATCCTTGAATTTGGAATACACTATTTTTTTTTTGAAAAGATCATATTCTTTTGACCATTTCTCCTCTTTCTCAATTGTCTTACTTGTATACATAACATTTAAAGAAGGATTAGATTTCCAAAACTCAACTTTATCCACATTCTTGTCCACCAATTTCATCTAATTCTTACTTCCTTCTTGATATTGCTTTGTCTTGTCTTGTTGAACTGTTGTTACCTCTATTTCATGACTATTTTCTTCATTCACAATGTCTAATTGCTTCATACCTCCCTCATGTTCTGATTTTTTTCTTCCTTTTTTACCTCTTGTGCTCCTAAGATCTCACCTTTATCTTCTTACTTTATAAGATGTGTAGGTATACATATCTCACCTTCATGATTCTCATATTCCTTGGTATTCCTCATTTGTATACTATATTGATACTATACTTCCACATTAATCCACTTCCATAGTTTTTGGATTGTAACACCCTTTTTTCTACCTTATTATATTCCCTTTCAGATGTACTGATCAGGGATCATTTTTTAAAATTTCCCTAAACATCCCTAAATGGTGTCAGTGTAGAAGATCATCTTGAGAGCTTTCCAACGACTGTGAGAACGCGACAAACGGACATCGGGAGCTCTAGATATGTTCGGTCAAAGTTTAGTCAACAGGAAAGTCAACTATGGTCAACTGGTCAACATTGGACCAATTGCACTGCGTGACACATGGCAAAAGGCAAAGGGGAGTTGTTTGTTGGTTTTTGATCACCGGTCTTCGATGGTCGTAAAAATTATGCGTGGGAGTAAGAGGCTCAACTTTTATAACGGAGGGGAGCCCGGCCGCCGTGTGGACTAATTGGTCATCACCGACGTGGTGGGTCCACAAGCCACCACGAGTTCGATCTTCTAATCGCAACTCGACAAGTGGGGCCATGTCGTTTGAATTACACATCATCGAATGGATCAAATTCTATTCATTGAGTGGGACCACGTATAAACAAGCGGAGTCAATAGACCGCATTTACCAATTCAAGCATGCACGTGAAGCGGTCAACACCCCCAGCCTTACCCATTTATGTGACCCACTTATTAGCCAAAGCAGCCACGTACCACCCATGCAATCAAATGTGGAGCGGTGGAGGGGCCTAAGCCCATGCGTGGAGGAGTCCACGTGAGGTAAGGTATAATCAAAGGTTTAAAAACCTTTGAAGATTTCTAATGCCGCCCCATGTGGGATAAACCCACATAAATCGTTGACCGCTCCATATGGGATTAAATCCCCCTAAATATGCACGGTTAAGGCTAATAATAGCCTAAGGATAATTTGCAAATGCATATTTTAAGGGCCCTATTTTTGTATAAATAGGGAACCCGTTCATTGTAATGGACACACAACTCAAGCTTATTATTTGTTAAGCTTGTTGTGGGGACACACACAACCCGAGCTTATTATTTGTTAAGCTTATTTGTGGGATGTGTCAACAGGTATTGTCTATTGGCCTATTATTTTAGGCAATAGTAGATGAAATATTTGTGATTGGGAGTAAATTATAAACTACCCAATAGGCCCATTGAGCCACACCAATTACTTGTAAATCCTGGATTGTCGACCGGAGTGCTTAGCGTCGGGAAGGCTGATCGAAGCCGAAGGACATTGTACGCTAGGAAGGTGGAAGTCGGGTGCTATTTTTCACCCTTGTCATCTAAAGAACTGGTGTACTGATAGGCAAGTAAAATTCCATTAGGTTTTCTTGTGAAAGTACTATTGTAACTTACAAGTTTTGACTAGTGGAACGGTTCGACCACGAACCCGGAGACGTAGGCAATTTCCGAACTCCGTAATCAATCTGTGTGCAATTGTCATTATTGTCTTGCATTATTTTAAATTGATTACTTAAAAGGAGTAAATTATGTGCACATAATAAATTAATTAAAAGTTCTGCATAATCAAAGAAATATTGAGCAATGAAAGAGAGCAAAACATAATGAAAGTGACACAAGATTACCTGGAGAAACTCAAATTGAGAAAACTCCAGCAAGAGTGAAGCAATGCTTCCTCATATCACTATCATGTATTTTTGTACAAGCTTATTTCCTTCCCAAGGCCTCCATGAACACTATGATGTTCAAACACTCATACAACTTTGCAACTCACTCACTCACACCTTCCTTTCACACTCCAATTCAAAAAACCACATATGATCAAGAATACAAATTTCTTGGAATCTATTCTATCTATCCTTCGATGCATTAAAAGACCTTCCTCACATATATATACAAGTTTGACACCAAGGATATCTTGAAAAAGAATCCCAAAAGACTTATAAGTTGAAGAGGAACCGTCTGCAGCCATTTACCCTTCTAGACTTACATGCGTGACAAAAGCACTACTTTACGAAAACCGGTAGTTATATAACTATCACTTTGATAATTGTGTAACCTCTCGAGGCGATTCTGAAATCGCCACTAAAGGTTAAAAAACCACTGAGGTGGTTGTGTAACTACCACTTTGCATTTATGGTCGGTTCCATCACCATACAAATTCCACTACCTTCTGAAGGTTATAAATTTTACATATGAACTCGAAACCGGGTGCTGTTTTTTTGAACTTGCATTATTTTTTGAGAGGAACACAAATATGAAATCCAATTTTGATTTTGATGACATTTTCATAGTGTTTAATCCTTTACACCAAAACCTATCTTCTTTTAGGTCTCACAGTTTCACAACTTCATCTTGAACCCTATTATGTGGTTACATCCAACAAGAGCCAAGGAAATAGTGTTAAGTGATCAAAAAGTTACATAATCAAAATGATTAGTTTATTAGCTTATCGTGCTAAAAAATACTGATCCAAAATTAGAATCAAATCACCAGGAAAGAACTTACCTTTCAATTTAGCTACCATTCTGTCCCATGATCTAATCCTAGCCTTGTTTTTCTTCACTCTTTCCTCTTGTATGTAGTCCCACCATAAAGATGCATGCCCCTTTAGCTTGGTTCTTTCAAACTTCACATGTTGATCCTTAGGTACATTCTCAAAATAAAATAATTTTCAATCTCACCTATCCAATCAAGAAGCTCTTCACCATCTAGGATTCCTTCATACTCTGGAATCTCCATTTCAAGCTTTCTTCATCACCCTTATACTACTCTCAATAACCTTTCAAACCTCTGCTCTTCTTCACTACTGCATGTGGTCTTTGAGTTATTTCTTCTTCTTGGTCACTCAAATCACCTGTATCTATTCTCATTATTTGATTTTCTTGGATGGATGAGAGTCTTCCATCATAATTCACTCTCATATTCCTCATCTCCTGTAAAATAACCTCTCCCATCTATAAGGCTGATATATTACCTATTACTTTCCTTCTTGGTGGCATTTTATCATTTCTAGGCAATCTTAACTATATCTTTCCTCAAATCACATAGTTTCAAGTTATTCAAATGTATTTACCCACTTTGATACCAAATTATGCATAACACATATCACATTATAACAAATATCAAGGTTATTTTGATCCAAAATTACTCAAAATTGTCTTAACCTTCCAAAAATACCTCTTTCTCTCAAGCTTAATTAGCCCAAAAACATGCAATTTTGAGGTTTATATCCTTAATGGAATCTTATAATAATTTCAACCTATTTCAAGACCTTATTCCATGCTAGATCATTCATCAAAATGAGAAAAAACCTTCAATGGTTTACATTCTCTCTCTTTTACTCAAAACTTCCTCTCAATTCTTCTTAAGAACTTGCCAATGCTAGGTTCATGTCCTGGAGACATCTCAAACAAATGAGATAAACCAAAATATGTTTTGGGAACCCATTTTCATCCTTGAGGTGGGTTAATTTTTTTGGTCCAACTCTCAACCTAAATCCACTTTCAATCATTCACTCTTCTTTTCCATTTTTAGCTTCTAGTAGCCTATGAATCTGGTTTTCTAGGTATAACTTATGATGGAGGGACCTTAAAGACAAAATAATCCACTTTTAGAGTACCCTTTTGGGAAAATGTTCTTTATAACAAGTTTCAAGGTGACTTCTTAAAGGAATTCTTCCAAAATATGACCTTCTATGTCTATAATTAGGCTTATATTAGGCTTTCACCGTCCTAGGTACCAACTATTATATAATTTGGAATTTTGGAGCATTCTCGGCCATTGAAACTATGAAAATCCTTTATTCCTTCCTCTCATCATGATATCCAACTAATTTTAAGACTAGATTCAACCTTATAGCTCTTTTTTTGTTTTAACCTTCCCAATGTGATCACCGCACTATATCGGTATGCTACAAGTCAAACTATCATGTATAAATTCTAAATGGTGGTCTTTTATCCCTCAACAATGGAAAAATATTCAAATATAACCCTTCAAGATTGTTTCTTCCCAGTATTGACCCTTAAAACCGTTTATAAGTCTTCATACCAACTAACAATGGTGAAACCCTAACTAGGGTTACTTATAAGCTTTGTGTAGTAGCAAATTTTCTCTAAAATGTTCTCGACTCACTTTTAAGTGTAACCTAGTACTCTTCCTAACCTTCCTTAAGTTTCCTGGGATTTTAAACTTTAGGAAAAATCAAGGAAAGACAAATTTTTGAGTATATTTACTGCTAAAACCGCGGCTTTTGACATCTACGGAGTTTGTGAAAAGAAAATATCACCTTCTTCCAGTTTTCATCCTTCTTGAGGTATAAATCAAGAAAAATAATCATCTAAACACTAATTAATCATGTGGTTCAATGAATTCCACACAAAACTTATCATTTAATTTAAATCTTTCTTGTTTTTGCACACACCTATAGTCTTCTCCTGACAAAACAAATCAATAATATGAAAAATCCCCTCATCTTGACACCTTTGAACTCTTTACATTGATTTATTGTTTCCAAAAATGTTTTTTAAAGCCTTTCGACTATGAGTATCCTTTAACATAAAGTGTGTGTGTGTGTGTGTGTGTGTGTGTGTGTGTGTGTGTGTGTGTGTGTGTGTGTGTGTGTGTGTGTGTGTGTGTGTCTCATATATATTAGATAAAATGAAACTCAAAGGTAAAACATAGATTTGGAACTGCCACCAACATTTTTTTTTGCAACAAAACTCATACCAAAACCTTCTTGGAGCTCCTCCAAGGTTTTCATTTGATTGATCACCCCCAAAATAGTTACAACAATATTTTTATATCTAGCTTACTTGAGATATTTCCATAATTGATTGTCATGGTTATCTGAAAAGGGTTACATTAAGAAGGTAAGGAGCTAAGAACAAGTTTGTATGAGCTACATCACCACTACTAAGCACTATGAAGTGTCTCTTAAGACATCACCAAGGTCCTAAAACATATATGATCTTATTGAACCCTCCAATACCACCTACAACATGTGAACAAGCCAAAATGGATTTTACAAATTCCAGTTGTCAAAAATGAAGGAAAACCCAAATTCAATTTTTTGACTATTTAACCCCTACTTAACATCCTAGAAAGAGTCCTAGTGACTCTGAAAGGGCCCTAAGATCACCTAAAGAAACAATAAAACCAAAATTTTCATTGTAAACAAAAAACCTTCTTGAGAGAGATGCTCTTGCATCAAATTGGCTGCATTATTATATACATGGGATGAAAAATTATATCAATGGTATGTTTATATTCTTTGAATTACACATCAGGAATAAACAATGACACATATACCACTAATGAATTTTCCTTGTCATTTTTTTATCACAATAAATTTTCATGGAGAATTCTTGAAAGTCTTCTATGTATTCCCATACTCGGTTTTATGGTTCTTGAATTCGTCACTTGATATAATCCTTTAACCAAGTTTACAATAATCTTTCCATAATCTTAAACCTTGATATATTTAATTTGTTTCTCTTTTACCACTTTACAACCCAATAACGGAGCTTCATATTCAGTTATGGTATTTATGTTATCAAATTGAATTTTGAAAGAAAATGAAAAATCTCAACTTTAGGAGATATGAGGATCACACTTGGTCCCGACCCATAAGTAGAGAAACCAACATAAAAATCCAAGGTATACACCTCATTGGGATCTTCTTCCATTAATATGGAAGATATATAACCTTAATTAGAATTCATGAAATAGTAACCAAACTTGAATACTAAAACAAAATATGAGTTTTAGGATCATCGACCTAGTCACAAAGTATTTCTCTTGATATTTATGTTCAAGTGTCTGCATCACCCCATTTACCATGATCTGATCCTAGGACCAATCCATCTAGATTTCACCACCTATATATCTACAAAAATTATTCCCAAAACCACTTCATAAGCAATTGGAATATATATGGGAAAAGAAAATTGGGCATCTTTTATTTGTCATATGAGATGCAATTTCTTAGTTTCCATGGAATAAAAAATGTCTAAATGGTTTGGTAAGAGTAATACCTAAATTATGGGTTACCTTAGTAGTCATTACATTATCTATAGCTCTCAAAACAATATTGTAGTTTCTAAGTTTAAAACCATTGATGAGCGAGGACAAATAAAATGGTTCAATATTTCCAAATGAAGAAGTAGAGGTGAGATTGTTTTGGGAAGGAAGAGGTCTATGATTAGGTAGGATCCCATTAGAATACTTATGTGGTGGGATGGAAGACTCTCTTAAAAAAATTGGCCGAGTCTCGAACCTGGTCGATTGGATTGAATATACTTAGCTTCTAACATTTGAATCTTAATTTTCTTTTTGATTCAAGCTAAATTGAATTAAATCTTATTTCAAAATAAACACTATAAAAAATTATATTCACGTGATTATATAGAGCCATGTGTAAGAAATAAACATTCAACAATGTAAAACCCTAAGAAAATGAGAGAGGTATAATGACTTATTTGATTTTTGTAACTTTGAGATTGAAGCTGTACTATCTATTTTTTCCCATAGGACACAAGAACCCACCATCCTTGTCTGCTACTAGGCGCTAGTGTCTTTTATGTGTTTGTGATCCACATCTAATTCTAGAACACTATGTAACTGTGTTCATTTTCCAATTCTGTATTATGTTTTTACTTTATAGAGCTTTGTGTTGCTACAAGTGTGATTTATTCACCCAATATCTTCCCCCTCATTTTGGGTGCATGTGATAGATGTACAAGGAGGCAGCCCAAATAAAAGGATCTAAAACTTATATACATATCATATAGTGGATACCTATAGGGGGTAGGGGATGTGCATGGTAGAAACCAAGGCACATGCAAACAAGATAGACTAGCAAACAAGTGTTAGTGTAAAAGAGTGAGCATGTAATATAATATAGTGTAACAAGAAACGGTGAAAATAAGAGGTACAATGAAAAGTGGGTTGCATACATGGTACATTGCTAACAATGTCACTAGACAATCAAGGAAGAAGTAACCATAAGGAAACAAGCATCAAGAGATACACATGGCATAGCCTGCAAATAGTGGAAAACAATAACAAATAAGAAGTAATAGATAACCATGGTTGTATAGAATCCTGCAAGGAAAATGCTACACATGAAGAACCCATTAGTATGTTAGAAATATAAGTAGTATGTTAAAGCATGCATATATTAACAAAAAGTGAGTGATGGTGACAAGAAGTAGTAAATAATGTAAATAATAGGACATGTGAGGGTGGAGTATAAGAGTAGCAAAGGTAGATGCCCCCACGAGCCTCAGTGGGACTAGTAAAGAGTAGATTTGAGCATTATGCATCATGTAAGAATCTATGACAATCATGAATTCACCTCAATATACCAAGTGAGCACATATGTTTGTATAGAAATAGATAATCACATATTGAGTATCAAACTATTAAAAGAAAGAAAGTGCAACATGTAATAAGTATAAGATAACAAGAGTAAAGATAACCAAGATGTGTCGATGCTATCTCAAAGAAAGTGATGGTGTGTTGTGATATGTAAGATGTGCAACTAATGGGATCTGTGTTTCCCCGGTGGATGTGTGGAATGTGAGGTTTATAGGAATTGGGCCCTTAATAGTCTAGTATAAACCGTAGAATAAGAGTGTGTCATCTAGTAGCAAAGGATTGTATGTGATTGATATTAAATATTCGGAAATATTTACCGTGAAGCATAGAACATGAAGTGTAGTAGAGAATCTATGAGTAGTCCACGAGAGATAGCATATAGTGATAGAGGGTGGGGGATACGTTCAATGCCCCTCAAGTGTACGGATGACCAGGAACTATCTAACGATAGTGAAGAGTGAGGGTCCCTTATCTAGTATCCAAGAAGGAGAAGGCATGTGACCATGGTCTAGGAATGATAGTGCAAGAGATTAAATATGTGTATATGAGGGAGGCGAGGTGGTAAAGGAGGTGAAGAACACCTATAGGAATGGGCTTCCTGGGTAGGGGACTTAGGCCAAAGTGGTGAGCTAATGGACCAATGAGGATGACAAGGTCATGACATAGGCCGTGTATGGATGGGAGAGATAGGTGCAAAGATAGGTTTAGGCTTCGAGGTGGTAGAGACCTAGATTTAATTCTTGGGGATGAAGTAGAAGGGAGAATAGGATGAGGTAATGGTGTATATGGTGGAATACCCTTAATGGTGACAAATTTTTATTGTGAATGTACTTAAGGAATAAGTGGAGTAAGAAAGACAAAGCTTGGGTATCCTAAAGCCAAGGGAGACCTAAGACCATGTCAAAACATTTGATTTTAGATGTAATAAGGAATTGTGTTGGTACGGTAAGGGAACCAACAATAATTGGAAAGATGAAACATCTGTAAAGAGTAGGGAATGAAAATATGATTTGAGAGATTGGAAACTTAATAGTTAGTAAGATTGTCGATAACATGCATTGGAAAGGGACAAGGGATGGACCATAGTATTATTAACTATATGAGAACCAATAGAAGCATCAATATGTAACACATTAGAGGAAAATTTAGCATGGTGAACCCATTTCTCCTAAAACATTCTTTTGATATTTTTCCATGGCTGAGACCTATGTCCCCTTTATCAACAATGACCTTCATGATCTCTAGGATCATATTACTGAAAACCCTCAAGACCTAGATCTCTTATTATTTGATTGTTGTGATGAGGCCAAGTGGTTAGCCGAGATCAACCCTCTGGTCTCTAATGATACTTCCTATTCCTATTATGAAACTTCCACCTTATTCTTCCACCACTCTTCCACCTACATTTAATGTCCCCATTTCTATGCATACCCCAACAAATCACTTTACCCTCTCCATTACTTCTCACACATGACCCAACTCATCTTCAGGCACTCATGACCTCTCCTCCTTGTACTATGATTTACAAACCCAAATTCTTCAATCACAACAATCCTCTTCATCCTCCTCATAATTTCTAAATTCCTCACTCCTCCTTCAAATCTCGTTTTCACCCATCATCTCCTCTTTCCCATTGCCTCCAAACTTTTTCGCACCTAAATTTTGACTATTGGGTGAACAAATCACCCTTCTAGCACCATAGAGATCTATAACAAAACACCACAATACAAAATTGGAAAAGCCACACAGCTATAGAGTGGTCCAAAATAAGACTTGGATCACAAACACAAAGTAGACACTAGCACCCAAGGTAGCAAAAGGAATGGTGGGCACTTGTGTCCCACCTAGGAACTTATGTCCTGAGGGAAAAAATAGACAGTTTCTCAATTCAACACAGTTTCTAGTAGTTTATAGTATGGATCTATAAACACTTCGATTTAGTTACATAATTTAGTCATTAAGCTACTATTATGTTATAATTCGATTCTGATTTGGATACAATTCAGTCATGATTCAACTACAATTTGGTTACAAATCGGGATGTGCCAATATGGAGTATCACTTATCATTTAAGAAGCATCATGGAAGGAGAGAAAAATGGACCTCTCTCCCCAACACTCTTCTATTTGCATGAGCTCACCCATAACACTCGTCCTTGGTGCAAGATCACCCAAAAACTCATCCTTGGTGTGAGATCACCCAAAAACCTCACTCTTGGCATGAGATCACCCAAAAACCTCATCCTTGGTGGTAGGATGCTCAAATCCATGGCTCAACACTTTCTTGGTTGGGAATTGATCACTCTAAATCCCATTCGAAAACATATCCAAGACAAACAAAAAAAAATTATCCTATACTCTCTCATACATTAGGTGCACTCTTTCCTTAGCTACTACTTGTACACATTGTTTGCTTATACATACATTTTTCATATATGATACTTTGACTACTATTTTCTCTTCTTTTGTAGGTATGTCATTACAAGAAACAAAAATCATCTCACATCAATAAGCATAAGCTCCAATAACATGTTACTATGCATACGATTTACCCTCGGTGTCTACCTCTTTTTCTAGTTGCCACACTTCACATTGTAATTATTGCATGCTTCACATAGATACTTGTCCAATTAGTGCGCTATAAGATACACTCCTCTCTAGATTACAAGGTACACATATTCCATTTCCTTTATGCTATCAAGTATTCACTTAACAATATAAAGTGGGGGAAAATGTAGACACAAAATCTATGCACCTACGTACATTTCTAGGTCCTAAAGCATACTAATGTATAGATGCTTCCTAAACAAGAAAACTAGTGGTTGAAAACTCCTTTTGGATTTACAAATCTTATAGTTCTACTTACTTGACTGATTTACCTTTTTATGGCCTCAAACACTAGCACCCGAGCTTAGGAAAGAAGCATCCACATGCTCCTATCCCTCTTGGGAATTCATGTCCCTCTCTTTCTTCTTATTACTCTTTTAGGTCCTTTTTGCTTCTTGGTCACCTTTTAACACTTTGGGTCAGCCTTTCAGTTTTCAATTACAAAATTCAAACAAGGGAATCACACACACACACACACACACACACACACACACACACACACACACACACATTTATTTATTCTAAATAAGGGCATATAAGAATTATCTATCACCACTTAAGCTTACACAAAGGTAAAAATCACTACAAAGCATACATTTGACACTTTCATACAAGGGACGGGGCTGCATTGGTCTGCATACAATACATAGGAGGGGATTTCATTCTATTCCATTACTCACATTTTACATACTTGAGAAAATATATATCTAGCTTGTTATCACCGTGTTACTTGCACAAGGGAAACCTAGGGCATAGGAAATGGATATACACACAAATACATAGAGACCTACATGGAGTATGAGATGTAGTGTAGCGATTGGTCATAAGTTCACTCTTCGGGTGATCGTCGGGATCAATCGACTCCACATTCTAAATAGTTTTTATTATATTTGATGTTTTGTGGGCATGTGCGAGATAGTCATTTATTTTAAAGGTTACGGGGATGAGAAAAGACCTAATAGAAAAACAAAAGAAAAAAGAGTGAACAATAATAAATATCTTCCGAAATAGAAAATACGATTCCAATCATATGAGAAGTTGTGCATGTGTTTTGATCAAACAATAGCATCCAGGGAACTCCTTCCCTCTTGCAATTTCTCCCCGTCCCGCACATTCTTGGGTTTATGAACCCTCATTGAGCCTTTACAACACTTTTTGCAACCATATCCAGGACTCGAAAGTCTCATTCACTCTCAGGTTGCACAAAATCAACTAAGTTATCATCCCTCTCTCATTTTCTTAGGGTTTTATATTGTTGAATGCTTATTGTTTGTGTGTGGCTGTATATAATCACCCGAATATCATTTATTACAGTGGTTTCTCTTAAATATGATTTAAATCAATCTAGATTAAATCACTTTGCATGGTCAATGATGTCAAATGTAGAATATGCATAGGTTAAGGAAGTCAAGGAAATTTCATGATTTTTTTGTATAGGTACGATATTGTCTCTCGGGAATAATGGAAGAAGATGAAGATGAAGAAAATATTAACTTTTTCTCATGATTCTTTTCTTTTGGCTACACCAAAAAGAATTCCATCTTTGTTTAAAACTTGGATTGGGATTTGGATCTATAATTTCTTTATCCTTATCCTTCAAATTTTATGCTTCCTTCTTATGATTTTGTGAATGAGTAAAGATATACAAGTATTTACTATTCATATCAATCACAACATCATCATATTAATCTTCCTCATTTCTAGGTACACGATATTGGATTCTCTAATCTGGATCATGATAAAATTCATCAACATAATCAAATTCTTCACATGTATCATTTGTTTCTTCAAGTCTTCTTATTTTTCATGTAACATCCTCATTTTAGACAATAGAACAAGTCATTTTTTTTTTTTTTTGATAATTGCATACTGGTTCCAAATACATAATTTAGAACTCGCAATTCAAATAACCATTTATATAACAGACAACCATATGCAGCTGTAATGACTCGGAGTACCTCCGATCTATTCATTCCATGACTCGGTAATCTACCGATCTATTCATGAGTAATAAGAGTCGGTGTTTTTATTTAACACATTACTCTTGCGGTTCTCTTCCCTAATCTGGGATTCAGAATGCTCTGTCCAAGGAATCTAACTGAATAATTGTTACTATTATTCATCGGCATCTCATCCCTTAGACTAGGTGAATTAGGACAACGCAATCAGCAGCTTGCGATACTTTGGCCAAAGATTTGAAACATACTGTTCATGTCTCGTATTCCTTAACGGCATACTCGTCAATCTGGAATACGTCCTTCACCCCATTCTTATGTTATATAGAATGTCTTATACTGACTACCGTCAGTCCTTCCTTTCACAACTGAATCACTCGGAGGCAGATTAACAAGGTGATAATGTTATATGGATGCCCACGAGGATTAGGGATATGATGACATACTGGTTCAACCTTACAGTTCAACCAGTGTGTCATGATACCCCGAATCTCCGAGGCAGCCTTATAACATGACCACGTTCTTAATCGGTCCCAGGGTAACTCGTGCGAAATCAAGTGTAAATCTTAGCGATCAATGCAAAGGGTGTCGCCATAAGTCATCTGCATTATTGTAACTTCGAGAAGATCCTAATCTTCTCGGAGGTACAACTCTGCAGTTGACTTATGTCGTCAACCTTTAAATCCGCCTCGAAAAGATCTACTCAGTAACAAGCGTTACGCACTTGAGTTTAAATTACTTTTAAAGACTTTTCCCTAAGGTTAGCCTTTCCAAATCCCTGGATTCTTCGTCTTAAGACGACCCTCCTCTATAAAACCCATTACATGGTAGAGGTATTACGGTCAGTTCTCATCAAGGAGTCATTAGAATACACTTGATTCTAAAGCAACAGAATCGGACAATATCTCATAACCTTTGCTTGAGATTGCCTTCTGAACTCCATTTGTTTGCATATCAGTTCTCTTAACTGAATTTATATCATACTTTTTAGTATAAAGATATAAATGATTAAGAATCCAATTTAATATTGTCCTGTCATACTTAGGACTAGGGATTAGTAATTTAATCCAGTTTGTTTAGCGTTCTCTTTTAGGCTCACTTTTAACCTATCTTCTAGAAAGACAAATATTTAATTCCAATATTGCTTTCGCTAGAACAGATTAGAACTTCTAAATACTCATAAGAATTCAATCTCATTTTCTTGCAAGCTTTCATTGTCAATCACAAAAGCATCCATATTATACAATGATAACAATGCCCCTTCGTTACATAAACCGAAGAAGGTCAACTTTCAGAAATAGAATACAACACATAAGTATCAAACACTTATTTCCATTCCTTTCAAAACTATACAATTACATTTTTTGCAACAGCATACTTGATACAATGCTTAACGGAAAAGAAACATCTTTTCACATATAGTACATCTATAAAATCAAGCTGTAATTCATTATAAATCAAATAAACAATCTGATCAGCCTGTCAGATCTGCATTGCTTTTACCTCTTACGGCAACCATCTGCAAAAATAGTCAACATGAGTCAGTTCAATGAACTGAGCATGATAAGCACTAACTTTTAAAACAATTGCAATCCATCAATTGTTTTCATTAAACACCCTGTTTAAATGAGATCAAATATCCAAATAAGTAAACATATTCAGACTATGTCCTTGTAATACAGAATGATTACAAATATGTAACTCTATCATTGTTACAAATAGTCTTAATCACTTTCTAATATTTCATCAAATATTAAAAGAATCAAGGAACGAATGTACACAACAATCATTGAATCCAAAATCACAACATTGGTCAGATCGTTTCATTCTTCCAAAAGGAAACAACATAACAATTCGGAATTCCACCAATATGTTACAAAACAATTTCCCACTGTTAGATAAATATCAACAAGTATTAAATAAAGGAAGAGAAAGAACCTATCCATTCATACTTCCTTTCACATAAGTTCATCACTGTACCGTCTTTACATATAAAAACATTCAACCAGTATATAAATGAACAAGTTAAACAAGCCACAAGCAAGATCGCTGTTCTAAATCAAGAAATAGAAACACAGCAAAACTCCTGTACAGCAACTAACACATCAACAATTCATGTATCAACCCTAAGCCCAATGCTAGTTCCTTTTACACAGTAAGGCTTTGACACAAGTTGAAAACAAGAAACTACAAGCGTATCGCTGAAAACAACAACCTTATTGCATCAAGCAATTTAAGGTTTCCTAGGGACTATGCTATGTTGACCACACAGTATTTCCAAATCATGCTCAGTCAAATCGGACTGAATAAATGGAAAGGAACATAGCATACTTATTCTTGCTCAGTCAAAATCGGACTGAAGTAAAAGAAATGAATACAACCAATCGATCCTTACCTTGGCGCATGCAAGTCTTAGTGTGATATTCGCGACTTACCCAAACAAGGTCGGAACACGAAACAGTCATCCATACTCAAGGATCTCAACAGTGACAAAGACAGTGTCCAAAGTCAAGTTCAGAAAGAGACAGAAGTACCAGCTACCTTTCCAGAATTCCAAATGATTCAAACGGAGGTAACAATTCAAGCAAATGCATATGAATTCATACTGATGTTCATCAACGAAGCATAATAAGAATCAGACGAACAGATTAATCTCTGATTTCAAACCAAGAACCCGACTGAACTCTGCCAACCTTTTTACACAAATTTGTACAGGTTGAAGACGTACATGTCCACCTAAGAATCTGTACCTCAAAATCCCTGAAACACGAAGGAATTCCAATCGCAATAACAAGATCGAAATACATGTTATTCCATTAAGTCGCCGGCACATAAAATACCAACAACTTAACTTTATTCGGCTCAAAAATAAAATGAATCATTCAATCGACTCCTCAGAGTCGTCCAATTCACAACAGTATAAATCTATATATTCACACTGTAAACTGTTAATGGTTTTGTACTCATAACCACTGAACCCTACAGCAACGTACTATGAAATTGGTTGATAAATCCATCTATGCCATTCATGGCAAACATTCAGAATGAAACAAGTGAAGCAAATCGAATACCCATTTCAAGCAAGGAAATCAACTGAGCCGCTTCGAAACTTTCAAACAGCTTTCACAAAGAAATGCAATACATACCCAGGAAATCTATACTCATTATTTATTACAAATAACCGTGGTCAGAAGGCCTGTTCCTTTCTCTATAAGGCTTCCACGAAATCAAATAACAAAACACAAGGATGAATCTACATCCACAACAGTAGATAGCTATATATGATTCAATCAAGGACTCCACTGAGTCGTTATAATAAAGTATAGATGTAACAATATTATACACAGTCAACAATAATCCCGTTTCCACAATAACAAGGAAAACACTTCCGCTGGGTCGTAAAGACTACGGTAACACAACAGTTGCCTGTTCCAAGCCAAAAATTTGAAAACAAATGAAACCCGAAAGTATCATTAGTCGCTGTCAACAAATCCCACGACAGAGTTCCCAAAGAAGCAATAATACTGATCAATCTTACAGTATTCATCAGAATCATTCCATACAGTTTCCATAACAAGAAACAGCGACCACAAATCAAAAACATACAGTGGTCTTATACTACACACAGGTATATTCTAAGGGCTCACGCCAAACAGGCCGAACACTCAAACTTTTATAAATAAATACCTCACATGTATAAGCCAGAATGAATACTCAAAGCAAATAGAGCCGAAATTCGATTTCAATAAACACCCATCAAGAGGAAATTGAAAAATCGAACCAGAAGAGATACAGTGCCAAAAATCAAACAAGATCTCCATAGAAAATTCATCTAATTTTCACAAAACATTTGAACAGAGTTGTTCTAATGAAAGCACTTGAAAGACAGCAAGATATTTAAAGGTTAGGGCCTAACATGCCTGTATTTTGATCAAATTTCCGAAGCAGACCACAGGAAGAGCTCAAACTTCCTTTTCTTTTCCTCGATAAAGCGACCAACAAAATTTCGCTGTCTCCATCACATATATATCTTCCAAGACAGAGAAAAGAGCCAGAGAAATTCATTCTTGCCATGCAACTCAAGGAGAACTGGTGCGAAGAACCAGTAAACAAGCAAGAGAGAGAGAGAGAAGACCGAAAATCGCGACAAACCAAACAAACCTTCAACTTCCCGTTTGCATGCCTTCTCGCGAGTTCCGAGCTCGTCTCCCTAGAACATTGAATGTCATTAAACCAACTTTCCCGCTTAAACTCAACTTCCACCGACCGCCAGAATTGGCGACAGTCCAACTACAACTCATGCTCATTTCCAAACTTAGCGACCTGCCACGTCTGCACAGGTTAGCCGTCGCCTAAACCTCCGCCATGACCTGTCCCTCATCCTTATCCCCAGCATTAATTGCCATAGAAAACGCCGCCCATGGTTCGCACTCCCTTCCATAGGCCCCTTTTCATTCTCCTTATTAGTTAGGTTAGTATCTTAGGTTAGAATTTAGGGTAATACCCATACTAACCAATTTACACATAGATACTAACTTAGGATATTAACACATAGCCTAGGTCTAGGTTAGATTAACAATAATCTAACCCCTAGGTTAGGTTTTAGTTTTAGGTTACTAACCATTAATAATTCCAGTTAGGTATAACATTTTATATGCCAAGAAAAGACCTAAAATCATGCATCTCCAAACAGGATTCACTCCTATACGGCCGTTAGGCTACAGGAATATACATGACAGAATTATTACCTGGTCCACGTCCGAGACCTTCCAGATATACTTCGATATCGGGAACCAATTCATTTCCCAAGATCAGCCTGAGTCATACTCCTGACCAGCTTAATCAATGCTTCCATACCTTGCAACCTGTTCAAGGTCTGTGATCTAATTCATCACACACAAAATTAAAGCACTACTTGGATCAATTACACTGATCCAAGACTAGATATTATAGATGAATATCTCTATAATTCATTCCGTGATCAGATTAATATTCAGACACGAAATGAAATAAATAAAAGAGTCTAATCATATTCTGACTCAGTCAAAGATCTGCAATCTGCAAGAAATTCAGTACATATCAAGCATGATTTCTGAATCGAGGAACACATCCTTTTACAAGAAATCACATATCAACACTTGTATGCTTAGGAGAAAGTAACAACATTTCAGGGTGTTACATTTCTTCAACCAATTCAATAGTTGTGCTAATAGGAGGGGTTTTAATGTATAAATTTTTTTGAGTGTTCGGTATTTAGTTCCTATCCTTAATAGTTTTGTTGGAGAAGTTCCTTCAAGGGATGTCCTTGTATGGAGTGGATTAAGTGTTATGAGAAATTTTTTTCTTGATTAAAATATTAAGAAAATTAATGCAATATTAAGAATAATTTCAACACAAAGTTTGATTAGTTCTCTTTACTTTTTTTGTAAGAAAAGTAGAATACAAAGTTTCTTTTTTTTCTCACAAAAAATCCTAGAAAATACTTTTTTACCGCAAAGATGTAAAAATTACTTTCTTATATTAGTAAAAATTCCATCCTGGCATGTTTTGAGCATTCTTACATTTATAGACAAGAGGGTGGAGATAATATAGGGACAGATTACACATCTTGATCAATTCATAGTCTTAAAAAATAGTAAGTAATAAATTTACTTAATTAAATCCCATTGAATGGTTCTTTTGAAAAATGACCCAGTAAATTTACATGTTGATATGAAAGATGTAAAAAAATCTTGGAAAATTACATGTCCAAGAAAAATATGAAAATACACAAAAGTATCAAATTTCTTTCTCATCATATTTTTCTTTTCTTCTTCTTAATCATTGATATGTCGATGACCTTGGAAATTTTTCTTTATCAATATTAATGGTATTTTTATATCTCTTAAACCATTTATTCATGTGGACCACATGAATATTTATTGATAACATCATAGGTATCAACCATGCTTACTAACATCCCTAGAAGCCTTTGAACCTTTGTAACAACCTTCACCAAATTATCCAAAACTTTTTGATACAAAATTAGTTTATCATTTGATTACAAACCAAATATTTTATCCAATATTGAATCACCTTCAACCAAGACTTTGAAATCAACAAGGATGTTGTGAGTTGGTAATGTGTTTAGGCCCTTATCATGATAATGGAAAGGTAGCTTTGTTATTTCATCACCAATGTCAAATGTGGCATCTATTCTTTATCTTCTTTCTTCTTGTAACTTCTCATTTACTTCATTCAAAATCCTAAAGTTGAACTCAATGGCCTCATAGAAATTTTATTACACATCTCTTTCTTTAGCCACTTTCTCTTTAACAAATGTTTTAGCATCTACCTTCTTTAGTTTACTCAGGGCCTTATGAGTGATTTTCCAATTATTACACTCCTCTTCAAACTCATTACTCATTATCCAACCATTAACTTCTTGGTTTCTATATTGTTATGGACTTTGAGGGACACTTTTATGAGTCCTTTTCCATCTCAAAAAATTCTCTCTATCTAATCATTGGAAGACCTTCATTGTTACCCTATCTTATCAGCTATCATGATGAATGATGCATCAAAACTTGTTGTTGCAATATTTTTAGTCTGGGTAGTGTTGTCATGTGAAATTACTAGCCCAAAAAATAATAAGTTAAAGCATGACAACTAAGCCACATTGTAAAATTTTCCTTAAAATCCCCTTGAACCCCCTCCTATAAAACCTACCTCAAGTGAAATCATCATCCTATATCTTAGGATGGTCCTTATATAATTTTTAATCATGCTTCAATGTGAAAGGAATTTTAATAAGGTTCACAAGTTGATTCAAAGAAAGACTAGTCTTAGTGGAAGCCTAAAAGGAAAATTTTGGTCACTTAGAGCCTCGTATACACTCTCCAGAGATTATAGAAAATATATTACACATGTAGAGGTGGTTTTGGAAAGTATTTAAAGTTTTGGAAGAAATTTTGGAATATTTAGGGACGTTTTTATCATTCAGGGACAATCTGCTCAATAACAAGTTTTCTAGGTGTAAGGAACAAACACCGTAAAGTGAATCCTAACTTCTCTTGATGATTCTAGGAGCTCCGTAAATATTTAAGAGGAAAAAGTAAGCACTAGAAATATAGGATAATTTTCTACATGGTGGGAACATCCATTTGGATCTGAGGTCCAAAGGTTTCTTGAAGCATTCCAAATAGTGCAACGGTCTCTCTCTGCCTCTAGATAAAAAGGGCATACTTTTTGGGTCGCATGAAGATTAAATTTATAAAACCTATTTCATTGATATTATAAATTATTTTTGATTCAAAATCATATAATACTTTACCCCAAAACATCATCCTAAGCCTCTAGGGTGAAGAAACTAAATTTTTATATCTATTTCAGACATCTTGTGTAAATTTGGCTTTCCTTTTATAGCCCAGAACACTTTTCACCTCATTGTGTCCCTATTTTCCCATTTGGGACAATGGGTACATGAGGGATACAAAATTTCACCCTTTCCCTCCTCCCATAGGTGTACTTTGGATCACTTAGTGTCTAGTTTGTCCCATTTTCACCCAAGGTGTAAGGGGGACATGAAGGACACAAAAGTGCACCCTCACTCCCTCACCATGGGTGAAATTTTGTGTACTAATTTTTCCCTCTTCCCTAGGGGGAAAAATGGGACAAAAATATGTGCCCATGATTATTTTGAAGCTTCGGACCTCTATATGACCTCACATAGCTCTATAGGTACATTTTCCCGACCCCAAGTGTTTTACTCAGCTCCTCATCTCATCCTCACTTCCCCACATGCTTCCACTTATCTAAATCCTACTCTAAGGAAAAATTTGGATCCCTCATTTTCCCAATGTCAAATTATCCCATTTAAACATGATTTTTAACCACGCACAAACCTAGAATCAAACTCATGTGGTTAGCAAGGAAACATAAAAGTACATTAAAACATTGTTTTAGCTAATTTTTCTACACATGTTTCCATTTCTCCATTTATACTACTATAAAACCCTCAAAACCTCATTTTTTATTAGAGGTTCTACCAAAATTGTCTTAAATAACCCTAGCCACCAAAAAAATATTTACTCATATCTTTCAAACTAGAAATTACATTCCCATGAAATTTTGTTAAGATCTTCATATATAGAATGCCTTTAGGAAGAATGTGACAGACATATCATTAATTTCCTAGATTTTTCACAGCCTAAATTTGAGATTTCAAACCATAGAAACTATCTTTTTGATTTCCAATATATTTAGAGGAGGAAAAATGGTGAAATTTGCAAGAAATCCCGGTTCAAAATAGAACACTTTGATGGTGGTTTCATTAAAATATGACACCTGGTAAGTATAGTTTCTAAAAATAACAGTTCTCTGAACAATAACTTTCTAAAAATAGTAAGTTTCCCAAAGTGGTGAATTCTCAACATTTGAAATATCCTGAAAAAGTAAGAAACATAAAAAATGGGTAATTCGGGAAACTTTCTAAAAATATAAGTGTTTAGAAAAGTAGTTATCTAAATATAGAAAGTTTCTATAATTTGTAAACCTTTATCAATTTCAATACTCTGAATGACCCAAAGGCATTATAAGATAAGAACAATGAATAATTGTTAAAAATAATAATGTCGACAAGGACATGGTAAAACTAGTAAGTTTTGAATTTGGGCACTGAGAGTTGTGAGACCCCCGTTTTACTTATTTTTTTCCATCATATCAAGGTCAAGAAGTTTTTTTCAGCCAAAAGGGAATAAATCCATCCAAAAACTCTCAAAACAAAATTTATGAGGTGATATCTATAAAGCACAACTTGATGTTAAAAGTTGGAATGATAAGACAAGACCACCATGAGTGATGCTAGTAATATTCTTAGGATTACAAATAATGCATACCTCTCGAGAGTGTTTCCAAAACTTATTGAGTGAGCTTGGTGATGAACTCAGTGAAATTTGGAGGTCAGAAACATGTGATTCATTCTCAAGTTCTATTTCCACAAGGAGAAAATTGAGAAAAGATGTTGTAGTACTGTTTCATTTGAGTAACATCTTGTTAAAAAAATGAATTGTGAAGTGAAAAAGGGTGTCATTATGATAAAAATTGAAATGGGAAGCTCATGGAGCAAGTTGGGGGTCATTGTATCCTGAACCTACCATTATCTCTCTGAGAAGTAATTCAAAGTGTGATAATCAAGATATCGAGGTACTCAAGGACATAATATGTGGAGGATCAAGAAATCATATTTTCCCCATGTGAGGCATATGATCAATAAGGTATGTAAGCATCCCCAAATCTGATTTAATTCAAAAATTATTCTAAAGTCAAGAAAGATAAATGGGTAACCTCCATTTGAATCACCATGTATGCAAGAATGAGAAACCATCTTGGTTTCACTTGATGTCATTCACAATAGTGTTCTTAAACACTCAATCAAACACCTAGTAGTGTGGTCACTCCTCAAAGGAAGAAACATTGCAACCAAACCTCATTTTAGTACAACTAAGGAACATTGAAAAATAACATTACAAAAGAAATAAGAAAAAAGGAGCACATAGGGGTTACCTATTCTAAGAAGCTTCATAAGAAGGTGAAATTCATCGAAAATTACACAAAGCCTCTTGATCTAGGAAATATGGATCCATCGCAACCCCCACTCTTCATTGGCATCCAAATGTGTCTTTCTCGGTGGAAAAACCTTCCCATAAGAGGCATCTGAGAAAGAAAGTGCATGAGCATTCTAAGGATGATTCCATTCAAAGAATATTATAGAGATATGAAAGGTAATAAGGTTATGATCTTCATTTAGAGAATCACATTTACAAGAATGGGAAATCATCTCTATTTCATTTTCTTCCATCCACTTGGTAGTGTTCTTAAACACTCACCTAAAACCTTGTAGTGTGATCATGCCTCAAGAAGGAAGGACATTTCCATCACCTCATTTCATTCCAATAGGTGGCCACATGACAAGAATTTCACTCAAGGGTAATCCTTTCACCCACATGATGAAGACCCATCTTAGTAAGAGAAGGAAAAGCATCAAAAATTTTAAGCATCATGGAGTTGGCTCTTGGTCATAGAAGTGAATTGTGAAGGCCTAAAGAAGTGAGAAAGTGATCATTATGTCCTAACTCCTACCATGGAAATGATCATTTTTTCATCGCAATGAAAATATACTAAAAAAATTATTCAACACTAATTCAATGTCTTAGACAGTTTCTACATCTCATCAAAAGAGTAATTTGTAACCATGGTATTATGAATCCAAAGATGGTCACTCTAATGAAAGGTGAAATAAATAACCTTATGAATCCTATGGGGGTATTAAAACATCATAATTTAGGTCATTAATGTAGTGGCCATGAGAATCATGATAGAGAGGATCATCATGGGTGATGCCAATGACCATCCTAGGTTCACTTTGCAATGCCTTGCAATATTATTTCTAAACACATTCAACACTTTGGAGTGTTCTTACATCTCACAACAGGGAGGAAGCATATGAAATCTCAATAGTTTAGTTTAACAAGTGATGAAAGGTCAAGATTCTCGTTCATGAATAATTTCTTCAAAGATCTATTAGCAAAGGTTTCATCTTTAGCAGACTATTGAACCCCTTCTCTCTCTCCATATTCTAATTTTCAATTAAGAATGTAATTTTTGATATTTCATCCGACTCACTTAAGTGAGATACAACATTAACATTGTAAGAGTGATTTTTCATTAATAAAAATACTCACTTCATAGGATTATGACAGGTCATAAGTGACGGGGATAGGTGAAAAGTCATGTGAGGGTAGATGAAGAGACATTTTTACAGTTATAAATTGGAATGACTTCTCCATTCTAAAGGGTTGGAAATTTTGATTGATTGCATGTTGTTGAATTTTACCACTACTACATCATGAAATAAAATCTTCACTTCCTATATTTCTATGCTTATGTTACTCTACTCTCTCTCTCTCTACTTTCCAACATTGTAAGCATGATAATCTTACAAAACCAAGAAAGGTGTATGTGCCTTTAATAGATGAATCAATAGAATTCCATGTCTATGATTTATTAGTATTATCATAGTTAACATTTTTTTGTTATTCTAAGTGAATTTGGACATACTACAACTATTGTATGTGAATTTGGTAAGCCTACTTACAACATTAAACCTCTCTCTCTCCATGTTTTCCTAACTCCCCTTTACCTTTTTCAATGCAAATTTCTCCCTTATACGTTTTATAAGCATTTTTCCACAGGTTTAGTGGAGTATTCTTGTGTGATCCTTGGCCTAATGGACACCGGACACATTTAGATTATTTACATTCAATAATGGGAGCCTCCCCATACACAAGAAGGAGGGGCTTAACCTTGGATAGTTTGTGAAAATCCATTATTTTTTCCTTGCGAAAAATTATTTTTCCAACAATCTTTGGAAAATATACTATGGAGAGATCTACCCTTATGCACCCTTAAAGATCTCTAGAAAATACAAAAAATACATATTCCAAAACAAAAAGAATCAGATATGAAAGTGAAAATTATATTTTGAAGGTGACTTTATCAAGGAATGAATCCATGTCATGTTCATTTCCCGCATCACAATGATGAAGTTTTGAGATTGGTGTTCGACACCAATGAGTGATAGAAATGATGAGGAATAATATGACAACCAAGACAAGAAAATTTCTGATCAGCCATCATTTAAGACCATCTCTTGCAAAAGTATATATTATGGTACAATGAAGAGGTCTCTTTCTTCAAACAAAAATCTGCATTCGAAAAAGGAAAGAAGGTTAGTAACATTTCTGTAAAAGTTATGGAAAGAGTATCTAGAGTGGATAAAATTGTTGCATTTAAAGATCCCACCATAAAATCCATGTGGCTCCATTTAAAATAAATTATGGCTAGAGGATATAAAATGGTAATTACACTAGTTGATGACCGAGAATGTAATATCTTGATGAGAAGAATGCATAAGAGATACAAAATGTGTTATGAAAAGAATGAAGGTGAAGAATGTATTGAAGGTAATGTTTTGAACTTCACATAACTAATCTGTTAAACTCAAACATTTGTAATTTTCTCTCTTCCTATGGATGATTTACTTGCTTATGGAGATGAAGAAATGGTAGCCTTGAAAATTTAGTTTGTACAAAAAATTTGAGTGTTATTGAAATAATTGAAGATCCTCTAACCAATCTTGAAATTATAAATTATAATGCGGCTATGTAAGAAAGGTATGATAAACTTGAAACACTCCATGATGGTAAGGATGAAGAGATTCATCTTTCAGAAGTATATTCTAATGATTCCCCATATTACAAGGTATTTGTTCATGAAAGTCTCATATGTGCTTCTCATGATTGTCCTCTTCTTGCGACTTACAATGAAATTCAACTTAGTAACTTGGAGGATAAAGAAGAAATAATGAAATTTGAACCTCTATTAATATATTTTTTTCCTCGAGGAACAACCCTTTGGAGGAAAAATGTGCAAGGGAGATGAGAATCCTTATCCCCTAACATATGATCCAATGATTTTTGAGTATTCCACCAAATATGAAGATGTTTAAGAGATGAACCCTCCTTCCCCAACATGATTTATTCAAGATAATGAATGTAAGGTAATCATGGATGATTTTATTTCTCATTTTTACTTGTCAATTGATGTACAAACACCTAATGATGAAATGAAGAAAATTAAATAATCCAATTTTGTGCTAACCAAATGCAGATGAAAAAAATGAACATGACCTCATCCAGGATTTGGTTTTCTTTTCATCAATAAAAGATTGTGACAAAAATAATTATTGTGAATTTAGGGTCTTCACTTCTCCTTATGAAGAAAAATACTTTATAAGAGATGTTCAGGATGAAGTAAATGATTATTCTCATGTTGCAGCACCAACATAGTGTTTTTCCTCCTATCATGAGGATGATCTTATGAACCTTAAATTGAAAGGTTTTCCCTTCCCATTCAACATGGATATTTTATCCCTATCTGAAAATAATGAAGATTAGGTGTGCCTTAACTTATAAGAAGGAAACCCCTTGGCGAGAAGAAATGTAAATCACAAAAATAAGAATTTTCAAGTGATCCTGGCCATATGAAGACCAGATTTATAGTTATATTAATGAGGCCCAATATGAATATTCTTCAAATGAATGTGAAAATGAGTATGTGGAAACTTTGAGGAAAGAATTTGTGTGAGATGTTTTAAAGATCCTTAGCTTAGTCTTGATATCCTTGCCTATGCCATGAAAATTCAAGATAGGTATGATTCAAGTTATTTTTCTCCAATTGATACAAAATCGGTCAATAATGAGATAGAACCAACATGTAATCTCAATGTTCTCTTTGAATCCTTGGTGGATGAGTATGAATGTGAAAATGATTCTTCTTTTTTCCCATTTTGTGAAGAAGGTTATATTGATGGTGAAAGTAAGTGAAAGTAAATGCTTGAATATCCTATGGGTACCTTCATTCATGAGGGAAGTACATCTTCCACACAAAATGATATCAAGGAAAATATTGAGCTTTTGATTATAGAAAGCAATTGTCTAGAGAAGAAAAGTGAGAGCATAGAAGAGACTTGTGAGTGGGGAGATAATCAACTTGTTCTCATCGCTTAAGGATTCTACTATGTTGATTCTATAAATAATTCCATGTTGCAACCTTCACTTGAGGATGATGAATGCCTTTCATTTCAAAAAAACTAATGTCATTTTCCAAAACATGGAGGAATGGATTCTCATAATCATGAGGTATTAGGTAAAGACTATAGAAATCAAAAATTCAAATGAATAACAAAATGGTTTTTGGATTCAAATATGCTTTCTATGAAATATCGGTAAAAGGATGGAAAAATTTTCTCTCTCCTTCTTCTCAAACCATGTATGGCTATCATGAGACCATGGTATGACCATATGATTATCTTTGAGCTTGAAAAGAGGTATGAGTTCATCCCACTATTTTATGATGGTACATACTTCTCTCAACCCGTTGTCGCATGTGAAAATGCTGCCCCAAATTTACACAGGAAATAACACAATAATATTATATTTCTATATATCTGCACAACATGTTTGGCTAATATATAGCTAATATAATAGAATAACTACTTCCTAGAAAATAGGAAGTCAACAAACAACTTACCCATTTATAATTTTATGGGTACAACAAAACTCTATAATAATATATTGTTGAAACAATATATTATAATAATATGAGTTGTAATACCAACTCAATTACATCACATAATTATAATCTAACTTTAATAATAATGTGAGCACTAATAATATGAAATCCTAACATTCCCCCCCTTAGTGCGAACATGGGAGAAAAACAATTACACTTCTTCGCACTGCATGCCGCCCGTGCGTGCTCATGATCTGGATGGTTTTTCAGGATAGCCAACAACCTCAACATGGATGGTTTTATAGGACAGCCAACAACCTCAACATGGATGGTTTTATAGGACAGCCAACAACCTCAACAAGGATGGTTTTATAGGACAGCCAACAACCTCAACAGGGGATGGTTTTACAGGACAACCAACAACCTCAATATCATGATGCTACTTTTCCTTGTGCTTTCATCTATCCACTATGCTTTTCCTTTAGGGAATTATGTAGGAAACACTGCTCACTGATAACAAATATGAAAAGGGAAAATGGAACATTGAGACCATGTTCCCCCCCTCAATGTGAACATTTCACTTATTCAATCCATAACAGGAACACTGAAAAAGAATCATGCTGCACACAACTGAAATCAATTGCAACTCTGAAATAAAAACAAACTCACACACACACACACTATCACCATAGCTTCGTCCGGCCCCATTGTTGGTGACTGATGAGAGGTCATTGAATGACCTCTAGCCTCCTATGCCTCCATCCTCCAGTGGATGCATTCTTTTAGAAGAGAAAGTCTTCTTCACTATCTTGAGCAACAACTTCTCTATCATGTGAATGGTGGGATCCTGCTTCCCAATCACTTTCTTCTTCTCTATTTTTAGAAATGAAAGCTTTATTATTCAATTTACCATCCAACAGATCCCTAGCTCATTGTTTACAAAACATTATTCCATGTCTAGACACATTACAATAGTGACAAAGAAGCCTTTTCTTTGGATCCTGGGAGGTTGAACCTTGCTTGAAAGAATGATTGTATCTCTTTTTAAAATATTTACCATGTGTTCCATATAACGCTTTTTCTTCTATTTCAATTTTATTTGTTCTATTTTCATCCTCTATCAAAGAAGAAATCAAGTCTTCCAGACTTGGATTGATTTTTCTCAAAGTGAAGACCATATTAGAATAGCTAGGAGGCATACTATTAAGTAAAAATGATTTTGCATCATTGTCAGGAACATCTACTTTGATTCCAGCTAATTGATTTAATACAGAATGAAACTTACTTATATGTTCCACCATGATGTCACCTTCCTCCATTTTGAGTCTAAACAACTTTTTTTTTAGTGCTACTGTTGCGCTTCCTGCTTGTGATCCAAATAGTTTGTTTAGTGTTTTCCAAATTGTATTTGAGGATTTTGATAAATCTATATGATGCAAATATGCATCAGATAACCCCAATCCAATGATTGTTATAGCTTTTCGATCTTTGATGTCCCATATTGTCGCTTCATCTGCATCTCTTGGTTTCTTTGCTTTTCCATCCACAATCTCCCACAAATATTTGTTGATTAATAACAACTGAGTTTTCACCTGCCATGTGTAAAAATATTTTCCTTCGAATTTTTCAATTCGATTCAACTTAGCCATGTTAAAAAAAAAATGGACGTCGGTTTCAACCGAAAATGTGTCCAGAAGACAATATGACAACTGGTTTTTAAAAAGTAATAAACTGAGATTACTTTTTAAATGAAAATGACTATAACAATAACAATGAGGAATAAATAATGACTCATATAATGAAGGAACCAAAATTCTTACAAATATTAATGTCACTGCTCCAACGAAGCGTCTTGAATGCAAAAAACATGTGCAAAGGTTTCATTGAATAAAATTTGTGACGCTCCAGATTGATATGGTGGAGATTTGATAGCCACGTCAATATATAGCAAACTGGTGCATGAGCAGCGAGATCATTATGCATGTATCTGCCATGACCTGCACTTCCTATCCTTGACAAACTTGTATGAAACAATCAATCACGCCAATTCTTTGATAGGACAGAAAAATATTGATAGGCAAGCTTGAATTGAGATCTTGGTCATTTACTTTGGAATATTAAAAACATGGGCCGATCTTTGCCAAGTAAACAATAAGTAAACAAATCTGCATACCAAACCTACCAAATCTGATTAATAGATGTCTCAAATGGATACGGCTCTACAATATTAGAATTGATCCACACGATCTGTGTTGAAGGGAATCCGCATAGGGTACTTCACAATGGTTGACCAAGAACAATAAATGATAACTTCCAAACGACATGGTTAGATAGATCCACCCATCAACAAGAGTACTGCAGAATTAAATGGATGTCCATGAATCCACGATGGATTAGTGAAGGTTATTGATCTCATCAAATAGAATATGGTAAATCTGGTAGATGGATCAATGTTGGTGAAGTAAACTCTTTTATAAAGTGATGTGGAGATTTTTCACGATAGGACATATGCAAGATAGGTGGAAACTGTATTCCCGTGAGTTGATGCAAATCTCTACCAAGTCGTGTCTTCCCAATCATCTAAAAGGAAACTAAATGAATTATTCAATGTAAATGCAGATGTGTGCATGTGCCAACCATATCTACAAATCTGCAAGGCTAAAAATCAATCAACAACCTGCCCAAAAAAGTTCCACAAAATCTTCTTTAGGATGTGCATGCACCTAGATCACACAAAGATGTTCTATAATGCATTTCAATTCTAGAAATATCATAGTTTACCAAACAAATAATTCAGATGCAAGAGAATAGAAGATCCATATAGGTGGGTGGAAATGCATGAGCCGAATCCACGTGGTGAGGAATGCCAATGCAAATCATGGTGCAAATATCAAATACAAGCCATAATTCCTTAGCTGCAAACAAGATCCTCCTTACATAGGTACGTAGATTCACAAACAAAGAAATCAAACATTAAAACAATAACGTAATCCAAATTACCAAAACTCATGTATGGGGGAAACTACAAGGAACATATGTTACACCAATAACATTTTTCATTCTCACATTATGCTCTGAAACCAAATGAAAATGTTGCCCTAGATTTACACAAGAAATAACACACAATAATATTATATTTCCATATATCTGCACAACATGTTTGGCTAATATATAGCCAATATAATAGAAGAACTACTTCCTAGAAAATAGGAAGCCAAAAAACAACTTACTCGTTTATAATTTTACAGGTACAACAAAACTCTATAATAATATATTGTTGAAACAATCTATTATAATAATATGAGTTGTAATACCAACTCAATTACATCACATAATTATAATCTAACTTTAATAATAATGTGAGCACTAATAATATGAAATCCTAACAGGATGTGTGTAAAATATTCTCCCACCTATGTAAATTTTCCTCCCATGTAATATAATTATGTTAGAAGTACAATGGACCGAGAGGGGGTCCGAATCAATCCTTCAAAAATTTCATCCAACTTTATTTACCGTGTATAAACCATTAACCATTTGACCATGTATTAATTTGATCTTAACAACATGAAAAAACCATTCATAAGAGCATAAACTAAGAGAGTACACAAGAACACAAGATGTGAAGTAAGAAAACCTCAAGGGGAAGTAAACACAATGAAATTTCTGAATATATTACTCAATTCAATATACTTGCATGAATATGAAACATCACTCAAGATATATTTAGTGAGGAACCAACCCCACAAGGAGCACTGTCGACACACTAAAATTTTTCTCCAAAATTTCTATTTCATTAATGTATGTATTAGGAATAGGATGTTGTTAAGTGTAATTAGTAGTAGCGTCCGATAGAAGATAACGGCGCCATCAGTGCGGTGCCGCCAATAATGTGGAGTACGGTAATAGTCAAAAGTACAATAGGAATGTTGTAAAAAGTAAATATTTGTCGTAAGTGGTCCGGTAATGTTAAAATGTCAAAGTTTGGGTAATTAGAGAAGTAGGGTCTACATGATTAGGAATTAGAAATATTATATTGGTAATAAGGACAAGGAGTGAGGTCATAAATATTTTGTGTATTTTATTTGTAAAAAGTCTAAAAATGTGGAACCCATGTAAAATGATAAGGTTTATCTTATCTTAATGTATAAGCTTACATGTACAGATAAGCATTAAGGTATGGAATATGATTCGTCCGTAGTGGATTTCTTATCCTATCTTAGAGATAGGATGGATAATCTGAAGTTATATAAATAGAGAGGCCACCCCCTCATTTAGCATAGAAAGAAGTAGTGAGAAATATTGTAGGAAGTGTGCGAAGGAAGCCATCGCTTAAAGGTGTGTTGAAGAAGCCATCAAGAGGTGTAACTGTAAAGTTTCTCCCATAGTCTTGTTGAAGTATCTCATGGGTGAGATTGAATGAGCTTTCATGTTAATATTATAATTTATTTTGATATTTCATATTTGTCGTCATTCTGTCGTCTTATCATAGTCAATGGTATTCTTGTGTTCGGTTGTTGTTTTGCTTCCGATTACATCCACCAAACTAAAGGTCATGCATTAGTAAATAATCATAAGACGAGGAGTTCCTGAAGAATTATCATAGTGCCGGATTGGTGATGACATTTTGGTTCCGTTGCGGACCATTCCTCGTTGTGGATTTTCTCGGAGAGATATTCCCACTTAGGCAAAAATTAATTGGAGGGTAACCTTGTTTTTACCGTGCATAGTATTTACCATGGTAAAGTCATTTTTACTGTGAATAGTAGTTACCATGTTAAAGTCATTTTTGCCATGAATAGTAGTTACCACAGTAAAGTCCTTTTTTTGGGAATAGTAATTACCGCATGAAGAAAGTCACTTTTTACCGTGAATAGTATTTACCGATAACTTCACTTTTTACCGTGAATAGTGTTTACCACAGTAAAGTCAGTTTTACCATAGTAAGTCAAGTTTTACCATAGTTTACCGTGGTCATTTCTATTTTACTGTAGAAAGGTGTAAAGTCACTTTCTAGTATAGTGATTCCAATTATTTGTGCACATAAGTCTTGTTAATTGTACTTGTGGGTTGGTATTTCACAGTGGTTACTTTTGAAAATGGGAAAGATTCCTGTTTTTTCAGCTCAATCTAATGAAGATGCTTCTTCTTTCATTCAAGAGTTTAAACGATCTTGTATTTGTAATGGCCTTATAAGAAGGGAACAATGGACTGAATTTTTTCCTACCTTTTTGGATGGTTCAACACTTAGGTGGTTTGAAACACTAGGTGATAATGTGAAAAATTCATGGGATTTATTAACTGAAAGTTTTCTTGAAGAATTTGGTGAACAACGAAATATGCATATCTCATGATCGAGATCACAAAGCTGTCCCAAGGAGAGAAGGAGAAGATAAGGGATTATCATGCTCGTGTTCTAGAGCTAAGGAGGAAGCTCGATGCCCAGATCCGGAAGGAAGGACTAGCGGATGGGTTGATGAATGGCGTGGATAATCTCCTCTCAGTAAGCACTTCATTCTTGGGATGAAGCCGAGAGATCGACAACGAGTGAAGTATGATCATCTAGCTACCATTGAACAAGCAAAGGAGATTGCAAGAAGGCAAGAAGAAAGCATGGAAGAGGAGCCCAAAGAAATTGTTGCTAAAGTAGAGCCCACACCAGCACCTTTGGTCTTGAATCCACAACCACTCCCGGTGAGCACAAATATTTCTCCTAATACATCTACTGAGTATGAAGATCTACTCAAAAAGATGGGTCAGTTAACTATTAATCTTCTTCAAGGAAAGGAATTTAGTTCTCAGGGAGGAGATAGAGGTCCAAAGAGAAATATTTCTGAAGTTGTTTGTTATGGTTGTTATAAAAAGGGTCATTATAAGTATAATTATCCAGATAGAGCTTCTACATCTGGTAAGGGAGATAATGATAAAGGAAAATCACCTGTGAATTATTTTGATGTAGTAGATAAGAGTAGAAATAATGAAGTAGATGTGTTTGTAACAAAAAGAAAAAAAGAGAAAGATAATCAAGATGGAAATGATCCTAAGAAGATGAAAGAAGAAACTAGTAAGAAACATAGGAGAAGAAAGTTGGGTGTGCAGGATTTTCTGATTTCACAGGGGCAAGGACCATACTCCATCTTGGAAGATCTGTCCAAAAGACCTGCAAATATTACATATGGTCAACTCTTGGCTATGTCTTCTGAGAAGAGGCGGGAGTTACGAGGTGGACTCAATGCTCGAAGAAGGAAGGAGGTTGAGGTCCCTGTTTTGGAGGCAGAGGCGGATCCCTATGCTCCACAAGCTGAGGTATTATGTAATGGTATTTCAATTCATGATGTCTTAGTTGATGGAGGTGCTGCAGTTAATGTAATGACCGAGTCTATAATGAATATGTTGGGTTTAAAAATTGATCACCCTTCAACACTTATGTTAAGGTCATTAAATAAGGGAAAAACTAAACCAGAAGGTGTAATTTCAAATGTGGCAATATCTGTTTATGGGTGTTGTATGTGTGGTAGACTTTCGGTGATGAAAAATGGTACTGATTACGTACCCAATGCTGCTGGGAAGACCATGGCTAAGGAGAGTTCATGCAAGAAACTACTGGAATGAAGGTTTCATGACACTTGGACGTGGTAGAGAGAGGGTGAAGATAAACGTGATCCCTTGACATCATAAAGTAGAACCTGTGGATTCAAGTGATGAAACTGATGATTGGACATCCTCTGATTACTCTAGTACCAGTGAAGTGGACACTGAAGATGAAGAAAGTGAGGTGGATGTTTCAGTCATGGATATCCTGCCAGTCACACCAACTCATGACCCCATAAAATTATCTGAAGAAGAAGTTGATGATCGTCTCCAACAAATAAAGATTGGTGATGCTGTGATGGAGAGTGAGAAGGAATCCTACCTCCAGCTCTTTCGAAGGTACATACACCTATTCACTTTTGATTACAAGGAACTCCGTCAAGTAAGTTGGGTAGAACATTGTATTGAGCTGGTAGATGGTGCTAAGCCTATAAAGCAAATGCCATATAGAATGAATCCTAATTTTTCCAAGACTGTAAAAGAAGAAATAGATAAGTTACTTGATGTAGGATTCATATTTGCTGTGGAGAATTCAGAATGGGTTTCTCCCATTGTGATCTTAATAAAAAAGAATGGGAAGCTACGCATTTGTGTTGATTACAGGAAGCTCAATAAGGTAAAAAAGAAGGATCATTACCCTCTTCCATTTTCATATCAGATCTTGGATGAAGTAGGCGGCAGAGTGCTATAGTTTTGCTGATGGATATAGCGGCTACAACCAAGTTCGTATAACAGAGAAAGATCAGCTGAAGACCACGTTCACCACTCCTTGGGGAACGTTTTCTTATAGAGTTATGCCTTTTGGGTTGTGTAATGCTCCAAAGAACATTCCAAATTTGATGAATAGGGTGTTCGAACCCTACATTGGGACCTTCATCAGAGTATTTCGGATGATTTTTGCATCTATGGGAGCAAGTTCGACCACCTGCACTAGATGGAGACAACATTTCAAAGGTTAGATGAAGCACAAGCCTCACTAAACCCTACAAACCGTGTCTTTGGATGTTCTAAAGGTGTTTTGTTAGGGCATGTTGTATCCAGAGATGGTATTGGTGCGATCCGATAAAGTTTCAAAAATCAAAGATTTACCATTTCCTATGAATAGAAGTAAGTTGAGATCATTTTTAGGCCATGTGGGTTACTATAGAAGGTTCATCAAGAATTTCTCAAAGATTGCACAGCCACTAACCCAGTTCTTGAAGAAGGATGTTGCTTATGAACCGGAAACAAGGCGCATGAAGTTTTGGACAACCAAAGAAGCCCCGGTGTCTTCACTGTTTTGAAGAATACAGATTGGAGCAAGCCATTCATTGTGTACACTGATGCCTCAGACGCAGCACTAGGTAGTAATTTGAGCCAAAAGGATGAAAATGGGAATGAACATCCAATTTACTTTGGGAGCAGACAAATGAGCAAAGATCTTTGAGGTAAACTATACCAGAATCGAAAAGAGGCTCGCTATCATTTTTGTGTAAAGAAGTTTAGAAATTACTTGCTAGGGCAGAAATTTATAGTTGTAACGGATCATCAGGCTCTGAAATATATTGTCAATAAGCCTAACCCATCAGGGAGGATAGCAAGATGGATAATTTTGCTACAAGAATTTGAATTTGATATTATAGATAGGCCAGGAAAGAAGCATGTCAATGTAGATGCACTCTCTCGAGCCTATGATGGTTTAGGATCATCTTGTGATGATGATGATTTTCCCGATGCAACATTGTTCTCCCTTGACACAATCCCTAGTGAATACATAGATATTTGGAATTATCCTGAATGAAGTCAAGTTTCCGATGGTGCCGATGCAAAGACTAAGAGAAAGATTACTCAAGCCGATCATCCATATTCTATTCTCGCATGGAGCATTATTTCGAATAGGACCGATGGACAAAGACAAGAGGGCGGTTGGACGTGATCAAGGAAAGGAGCTGCTAGAAGAATTCCACAATGGTACATGTGGAGGGCACTTCTCTGACAACTTACAAAGCAAGAAGGATCTTGGATGCAGTTATCACCGCCCACTCTTTTTAAAGATTGTTATAATTATTGTAAGACATGTGATATTTGTCAAACACATGGTAACCGTAAGACTTCATCACTCCATTATGTTCTATTCTTCCCTTGGTCCCTTTGAAAAATGGGGAATAGACATTGTAGGTCCACTTCCAACTACATCACGTCAAAATAAGTATATTGTAGTTGCCATAGATTATTTAACCAAGTGGGTTGAAGCTAGGCCATTGAAAACAGCTTCCATGGATGAAGTGGCAAGGTTCATATATGAACGCATTGTCACCAGATTTGGTTGTCCATTAGAAATTGTAACAGATCAAGGAAGCCACTTCATTAATGAGGTGGTAGAAGCCCTAGTCAATAAGTTTTCTATCAAGCACAGGAAGGCAACAACATACAAGCCAAGCACAAATGGACAGGTGGAACGAACAAATTTTGTGCTGTGTCAAATTCTAGCAAAAGATGCAGCCTTGTAGGTACATAAATGGGATAAAAGGATTCATGTAGCATTGTGGGCATATAGGGCAACATCAAAGTCAGCAACAGGATACTCCCCATTTCAGTTGGCCTATGGCATTGATCCAGTTCTTCCTATTGAGTTTGATATTCCCACTGTGAGAGTTATGAAAATGAAAGGATGGATGAAAGTGATTCAATAAAAGAAAGGTTGGTACATCTTCATTTGCTAGAGAAAATGAGGGAAATAGCAAAGGATACAAGCCATAAGAAGAAAATGAAGCAGAAGGAATACTTTGATCAAAAGATCCGATGGTCTCCATTTCATGTGAATGACTTGGTCTAGTATATGATTCCAGATACAAAAAAAGAAGACAGAGAAAATTTCTTCCAAAATGGATGGGGCCCTACAAAATAGTAGTTGTGCATGAAAATGGTACGTACTGACTGGAGGAATTGGATGGCACTCCCATTACGAAATGGGTCAACCACGACAAGTTGAAGATTTTCCAAGCACCAGAATAGTCTACTCCGAGGACGGAGTAGAAGCTAGGAAGGGGGAAGATGTCGACACTAAAATTTTCCTCCAAAATTTCTATTTCATTAATGTATGTATTAGGAATAGGATGTTGTTAAGTGTAATTAGTAGTAGCGTCTGATAGAAGATAACGGCGCCACAAGATGCAGTGCCGCCAATAATGTGGAGTACGGTAATAAATCAGTACAATAGGAATGTTGTAAAAAGTAAATATTTGTCGTAAGTGGTCCGGTAATGTTAAAATGTCAAAGTTTGGGTAATTAGAGAAGTAGGGTCTACATGATTAGGAATTAGAAATATTATATTGGTAATAAGGACAAGGAGTGAGGTCATAAATATTTTGTGTATTTTATTTGTAAAAAGTCTAAAAATGTGGAACCCATGTAAAATGATAAGGTTTATCTTATCTTAACAGATAAGCTTACATGTATAGATAAGAGTTAAGGTATGGAATATGATTCATCGTAGTGGATTTCTTATCCTATCTTAGAGATAGGATGGATAATCTGGAAGTTCTATAAATAGAGAGGCCACCCCCTCATTTAGCATAGAAAGAAGTAGTAAGAAATATTGTAGGAAGTGTGCGAAGGAAGCCATCAGTTAAAGGTGTGTTGAAGAAGCCATCAAGAGGTGTAATTGTAAAGTTTCTCCCATAGTCTTGTTGAAGTATCTCATGGGTGAGATTGTAACAGTTTCATGTTAATATTATAATTTATTTTGATATTTCATATTTTTCGTCATTCTGTCTTATCATAGTCAATGGTATTCTTGTGTTCGGTTGTTTTTTTGCTTCCAGATTACATCCACCAAACTAAAGGCTGTGCATTAGTAAATAATCATAACACGAGGAGTTCCCGGTGAAGAATTATCATAGTGCCGGATTGGTGATGACACATCAACCCATATTTAGCAAAGCACTAGACATGAAAGGAGGCTACTCAACCCCTAAGGTGATCAATCATAAACTAAACCACCTGAAGATTAAGATCATAGATGTATTGTTTCTCCTACAGCATATAGTGATTATAATTTCAGCTCCTCCCTCTCAAAACCCTTAACAAACTCACTTCCTCCTCTCAAAATTACTTCTCCATAAGCTAATTAGGTCTAATGACCTTCCTATTACTCTACACTTATCAAACCTTCATAGCTTATTTCAGATCTATCATGATTCCATCACACCTCTTTCAAAATCTTTCTTATCTCGTACATTCCTCTCGGTCATGATGAGAAAATATAACACTTTTATATATACGACTCTTACTTTCGAACACATTAGGTCAGCCATGAGCATTAAGGTCAGTCATACTAAAAAAATACAACTAAAAAATCATGTAAGAACATATGAAGGGACCATATAGGTTGAAAATGGGCTAAGGCACTCAATATGCACAACCAGTGCCCTAAAAGGCTAGTTTTCATCTTCACCGAGAACTCCATGGACTCCAAGAGCACAAAACTACACCATCAAGACACAAAAGGCTCCATACATGTCACACACATAATCTCAACTCCTTCTACCAGGTTAGGAACATTTTCTCTATCCATCCTCTTCATGTCACCAACAAGTAGGATTGTTTCCTAATCAATATGGGCACCTATAGTAGACCAATCTTCAAATATGAATACCAAGATCCAACAAAACACCTCAAATATGGAATACAACCACTCATTGGAAATCTAATGACCCAAGAAATTATTTTAACCATTTTAGACATCATGAATCGGCCCATAGAGACATCAATTTTTTCACTTTTAAGCAACTTGAACTGTTGATGCAGAGAGGTTTCACTTACACTGTCACCACTAGTTTTTAACTCCAAAAACTTCAATTTTCCTTTTCAGTTCAAGTAGTTACTAATATTTATTATTGTTTAGGGTTAGTTTTCGATATTCAAGGCTTCACATAGGTTTATTCTTTGTCTCAATATATTCCTAGAAGTGTTTTATGACTTTATAAAGGATCCAATATAAATTCATATACCTCAAATTTCTCTTCATTGCCAATTAGCTCTATTTTAGCCCTTCTAGCCATGTATTTAAACGTTTTCGTGGTTATATTTCCATAAAATCTATGCCAAAACCAATCATGAGGTGTTTTCAACACCCATTACCCTTATTACTCTATGCTAGAAGTTTCGATCCTTCACAGTTACGAAAAATAACACTTCCTTTGCAATGGATTTGTTTTCTTAAGGCTTCCACATCTGTCACCTAAAAACTGTTAAAGATAACTCCTTAAAAATGGATGAAATCAATAACTTCTTTTAAAATATATTTGGATACCATGAGACAAAGATATATTAAAAAATTTATGGATTTTTATTGATTCATTCATGAGATATTCAATTTTCCATCTTCGAAACCCTAGTTATAGGGTTTATCCCTTTGTCAAGCCCAAGACTACATATATGAATGATTCATGGCTCGAATTATGTCCCTATAAACTCTAATTTCTCCAAGAAATTTTTTCCAGTATTCAAAAGCTCTTTAAGGATTGAAACCTTCTTTAATAACCCTATCTTGGCTTCACAACTCATGTTTAATGGCAAACAATGCTTTCTTTTACCTAAATATGATAAAGGATGACCGCGGACTTCCAATTCAAGTTTTATCTAGAAATTTATCGACTATAAAACTTATTTGAGACCTAAGGAACTAATCACACCTTCTTCAATCCTTGAAACCTCCATGAGGGCAGAAATCTTAGTCCTTATCAACTATTCTCCTCCAAACAAGGCTAAACAAAGTATTCCAATGACATAAACATGATCCAAGAAACTCTTGATCAAGAATCAATCTAATTTTTTTATCTCATGATAATTTCTTGATATTAAATTTCAAAAGGAAATTAAAGGTTTCACTTAAAAATAAAGACATGTAACACATAAATCTATTCATGCGCAATGAAATCACTATATCCTATAACTGTGGTTACACTATATGCAATCTTGGAACCTTCTTGGAGTCTTTTCCTTACATTAAATTGAATTGAATGATCAAAACAATTACTAATTTTGGTCTTACATCTCATTAAAATTTAGTTTCTTTCAATCTCTGAGTTAAGCATTTACCTCTACTTGTTGACAAAATTTCACTTGTAAGAATTTCAAAGTTGTTATTACTAACTAATACAGTCCCCTCAACTCATAACCACAGAATATAAAAATGAAAATCTCTAACATAGAAAATTCACTGAATAACATGACTTCCTTACCATTTAATCTCCCTTAGATCGTATGTAAAGTATAAGAACAAATGGAAAATGTTGTCATATACAAGTACATGCACAAGAATTCCTCCACAAACTCCCTTAAATATATTCTATTGATTCTCATTCCAATGGAATGAGAATGAATTAGTTACAAAAAGGTGTATATACTTTCATAATCCCTTAAACCTTAATCTTGATTCTTTAAGACCCTTTGTCTTATGAATAGTCCATAAGACAACATCATGACCTAGACTAAGATTTTATGTCCTATACTTCTAAACACACATACTATGACTCTCAAACTCCTTTAAACACTGAATTATGAAACCCCAGATATATATAGGTATTATTCCATGCTTAAAAACCAATGATGATCTACAAAACACTTGAAAACTCCTAATTCATGCCAAAATAACCTTTAAAATTCAAATTTATAGTTTTGGAGGGAAAGTGTAGAATTTGAATTTGTAAAGGACCACACACAAAAAAATAATTCTAGTCGACTCCTTGTGACCTTATAACCCTACCAACACCATATCAAGATAAAATTTGATGTTTACAACTATATTTACATACTAGGGAGGATGATCCTACATCAAGTTCCTAAAAACCAATCTTGGAAGAAATACCTTCTCATACTGTGTAGACAATTTAAAATCTTCTAAATGCATGGAATATGATAAATTTCCACCCCTAATCATTTTCCAAAGGATAGAAATCATCAACCAAGTGAAGATATTTTTCTTCCGGACTAATTTCATTAATGAACCTATATTGTCATGAAACCTGTCAAGTGGGTCAACTTGTGACCTCAACCTTTCCAACCAAATTGACATGTATAACTCAACCAAAATATACAAATATTCATGTTAGATGTGTACACCACTCATATATCCATTATACCATTAAAAACTTGCACATTCATTGGTTTTTTCATTGATGTCACATGACATTGATGGAAAAGGAGGAGTGAAATGTCATGTAGGTTGGTGCCTTCTCAATGGTGTTTGGTGGTCACAAAGTGGTCTCATGGTTATTTCTTAAAAATTCAAGATTGTTTCAGGGTGTTATAGGCTTGTTCGGTGAGGTTAGTTCCCATTGTAGGTATGGAGATTTTCTTTATTCCTTGCTTAGGTGTCCCATAGGTTTGAAATGGTGTTTTAAGGAGGCAAAAGATTTTAGGGTGATCATCGGGTCATGTCTGCAAGTCATAGTTGAAATTATATATTTTAGGCCTAGTTATATAGCCTAATGAGGTGTATGATCTCAAATCATGCCATGAAAATCATTTGTAAGCATGGTAGGGGACTAAGAACACTGCTAGAAAATTTATGAGCATCTACAAGGCATACATAAAACCACCTTTGAGAAATAGCAGAAGTGAGGAAACTAAAAATGAGATTGGTCTTGACCATACATGCTCATTTATGATAAATAAATCCATGGAGTATGTAGATGGAGGTGTTTTAGTGCTTTGGGTAAAGTTTCATGAAAATTTTAAGAAGATTGTTGAAGATATTCAAGTTTTACTAAAACCGGGTAAAGTGAGAAGGGATAAAATAGTGACATGTCTTCTTAGCACTCAAACAAAATTGAAAATCCTTCTTCAGATAAATCATAAGAGACAATTTTTAATATAAATATAAGACCTAATTTTTGTAGAAACTTGAGGTCAAATGGTTAAGGAACAAAAAATTTCTCTTCATTTTTTTATTAGTGTTCTCACCCTCACCAAACCTTCTTCTTGAAGTGATAGGCATGAAATGAGATTATTTGTCTCCAAATAAATTGTGTAAGTTTATTCAACCACTCAAGGTTTTAGAAGGCTCCTCCTAGGTCAAAATGGTGGCATCCTTGTTCTTCAAGTCTGACTGTTCCATACAGGTTTGACCCTATTTTGCAAGTTTTTGACTATACAATGCAAATTTGAAGATGCCAAGTTGAATCTCCTGTTGTGGAAGATGGTATGTGATGTGTTATAAGATTTCATGAAGAGTTTTGGGTAAGATCAGTGCATGTTTAGTGAAAATTCAATCAAAATTCCTTCCCTACCACTAAAAGGCTTCTCAAGCTAAACCAATCAAGGTGTTTGAAGAAGGTTACTAAGCATAGGCTCGAGGATTGAAGTGAGAAATGGTTTTTGGTCACCTTATACATTTCCAATATGAATCTTGGGAGATCCTAATATATTTTTGAAGTGATTTGTAATCCTATTTTGCATTGCTCTTCAAACCCCCCCTGTATGGTCACCGGGTAGACTCAAATCTGAGCTACAGCTAGGTATTTCACCTCATAACCATTGTTTTCAAGTTATTAGAGATTTTGTACAAGATATCCTTAAATTTATCTTTACATGGATGGTAATCGAGTGAAGTTTTGATAGAAATAAACCTCCAAGTTAATACTTTCTTGTGTTGCTCTAAGAAACAATGCACACAATCCCAAAATTGCATGCTTTTCATGTCAATTCTCTTTGAGTTGGTGATTGCTCATGACATGGTGAGTTAAAGGTTCAAATAATTGAAATTCATAAAACAACTAGCTAGATTTTTTTGAATCATGAAACCCTAACATTGTTTATCTTTAAGACCATGTAATGTTTATCTCTTAACCATGGAGTGAGGTATTCTGTAGAAGTATTAAGTTCAATTTCATATTCATCATCCTTGAAATGTGACATTAGAGTTAAGAAATGACTTGGGTACTATATTATCTTATTCAACCTTGGAAGGTGCAAACTTGAGCATACAAAATTGGGCATACTCGATATAATGCATGCTTCAAAAAATAGGGGTATCATGCTATGTATTTATTTTTGAACATGTCATATAGTCCATAAAACCCCATATTCATGATTGAAATCAATAGATAACATGTTGGTGGAAATGTACCTATTGGTGGTTTAAGCTCATAAATACTTGAGTGCTTCTTGATTGTTAAGAAAAGGATGAATAAGATATATTTTCCTTTCATACTCCTCAAATCGCTTGTGTTTGAGATGAACCTCCTGTATACTTCATGATCATGACTACATAACTTGAGATGATCACATAAATATATCCTTCTTTAAGGTTCAAGAGTGTAATTAACTTTCTCTTGCACTCAATATGATCCCACAAACTCAAATTAAGGTTGAAGCTCTATGGGTGAAGAATGAGATATGTTAAGGGGTTATAAGGACTCTTTATAGGCTTGTGTATAGTTTCACCTTACATTTAAAACTTGGTGGAGGTTTATTTAACCTAAAAGACAAATTTTATTTGGTGAAGCATATGAAACACTCTAAGAAAACATTACAAATACAAAGTGAGAGAAGTCAAAAAGACTATGGTCATTAAAATACAGTGAGAGAAGTCAAAAAGACTATGGTCATTAAAATACGATTCGATGTGGAGTTTAGGAGCCCATCTCTCATCATTTTGATCCGAGAGAATCTTGAATGTGCCTGAAGATTTTGAGAACATAACGGATTCTTGTTAGACTCATTAGTGACCCTATAGGTAGTTTTATTTGAAGCCCTTTCATCTCCCTTTTATGAGGAATAAAGTTTGTAAAGTGAAGAGTTGTTGAATATGAAGTGAAAGATTCATATGTAGGATTCTTTTAATGTCTATAAAAGATTATTTTTACTTGAAAAATTGTTGAAGTTTATGTGAGATAAGTGCAAGTTCTAGAGAGTGAGAAACGTGATAATATGTTGAAATTATTAAAACCTAAGAGTATATGATCATATTAAATAAATTTATATGTGGTGCGGGTAGATGTAAACACCTATTAACTACATACAAAATATGTTTACATATGTAAGAATGCCTATGTTGAAATGTAAGAATCCAACCTCTCTAATAATCATTGTAGAAAATATTATTCGATCAATATGTTGTGTCATATTTATTAATATCTAAAGGCCAAGTTGAAATCCTAGGAAAATAAAAACACAGAGAAAATGGATGAGGTATTGTGTGCCATAAGAAGGGTCAATTAAGAAAAAGGAAAAGAAGATGAGAACTCCCTTTAATTTTCCTCCCAAAATACATGAGCACATAGAAGAAGAAGAAGATTCTAATGGGATACTGTGATAAATGTGGTAAAGGAAGAAAAAAGGATAAGTGAACATGTTGAATCCTACACATACATTGAAGAGAAAAAGGATCTGATTCAAAATAAATTTTGTATAAGGAATGAATACCTTACTCTATTCATATTTATGAAAAATTATATCCCACCAAAAGCAAGATGAAGGAATAAGTGATGAATTTACACATATGGTAGGTAAATAGACAAGGTTTAAGAGGTATAATGGATATTTAGAACCCTACCTATCGAAGTAACCAAAAAAATCCCAATGTGTAATGGGATTGAGGGAGGGGTGTAGGGAAATAAAAAAGAGACTTAAGCACAAGTTAATGATTTCCTCCTAAGAACACAATTTTTCATCAACTTAGATTAAGGGGAGGAGAAGAGTGAAAAGAGATAGGAAGAGAAATCAAAAGGGAAGGGAAAAGGGAAATAAAATTAAAGAGAGATGTGAAAGAATGATCTGTCAAGTGATGAAGAGATAATAACAACTCTTTACATTCAATTTCAAAAAGGAAAGAATGATTCAAAACCTTTTTATTGGGAAAAATGGAGCCGATAATGAAACGATGAAAATAATAAAGTTGGTTTCATTTGCATAGGATGTGTGTACAGATGAAGCCCAATTTGAGATTCCATCATTCACCCTTCAAAAACCTCCTATAAAATACAACGAAAGGTTTCCAATTATTTTTAGATATAATGCATGACATAGATGTATTAAGGTGGTGTGCTCCTAAAAAGTACAAAGGAGTAATGTGCCAAAAATTATCAAACAAAGTGTTGACCTAATTAAAAATATTTTGTTTAGATCAAATGGGGAATAATATTAAGGATGATAAAGACAAGTTCATGACACATTAGGAAAGTACCAAGGAACTACTACAAAAACACATGACCACATATATAAAAGTTATGAATTTATGATGACATATCCTCAAGGAGGATTCGAACCTAGTAGTTAGAGTAGTGCTTGAGTGAGCAAATGGAATTTCCAATCTTGAAGTATTGGTTGACCTACTATGTAAATATATATATATATATATATATATATATGAATGAAACCCCGAGATAGAAATAACTCTCCCCATCCTCAATCTTCCATTGATAAAGGGGTGAGTGAGTGTATATATATATATATGTGTGTGTGTGGGGGGAACACTCACTCACCCCTTTATCAATGGAAGATTGAGGATGGGGAGAGTTATTTATATATGTGGGGTTTCATTAACATATAGATTATAGAGGGCCTTAAATCTATAGGGTGGAGCATGTGTAAAATAGTGTTCAAGTATAACAAGATAAGAATAGATCCCTTTATCCAAATAATTTGAAAAAACGTGAGGAATAAGAAGGTAAGTTAATTCAAAAGTGAAGATATTTTTATTTCATAAAGATAAGAGATGGAAAATATTTCACAGAATCTTTGAGATAAATAGAAAATGGAGAAATTTCATACATGAAATAACATAGCTTACAATATATATCTACATAAAACCTTTCAAAAAAATTCTAGTGCAATAACTTATATCCTTATTATATTAACTCATTCATTTTACCATATAATAATGTACTTCCTAAGATATGATATATCCTTCAACATGTCCAACTCTATGTACGCACATTAGTAGATAACCTTCATAACGATATTCTGATAAATGGGTACCAAAACCATGGGCTAAGAATATAACCCATAATGGCTCCCCATAAACATGAGTTATCTAACCACCATAATAACATAGGTTAGAAATATATATATACATGTTTTAAATACTATAAAGGGGACCAAAAATAAATTATATGGGGATATATATCGAACTCTTGATTAGGAGTGCTTCCCCCAAACCCCCTATCTAGGGAAAATCCTTAGAACCCATAGGTCGTTTCAGGATGTAAATTCTAAACAAGTATATCTCATGGAAAATATACAACACATTTCCAAAATTATACCAGTTGTTCAATACTTTCCATAGGGGTGTCAAGGCCATATTGTTGACAACTTGGTGCAATCACACTAATTTATTTTCTACACCAAGAAAATTAATGTTTACTTTGTTGGTCCGAAAATCTGTTGGGTGGACAGATCTATGGATAGATGAGCCAACAGTGTGCAGGGCATAGGCCTTCTTTGAGTCAGCAAAGCAAAACTGGTTTATTGGTATTCTACTAGTAGGAATCAGTGCAAGTCTCACAATATTCGCCTTCGGGGGTTTGGGATCTCATCCCGGAGAGGTGCTTCTAACAAGAAAAGAAAGGAAAGAAGGGAAAAATGAAGGTAAAATAGATCGAAGGGAGAAAAGAAATGAATTCCAAAGCGAGAAAGATCGGAGAAGATCTATGTTTTGGGGTTGGTAATAAATGGAGCCAAACCTACTTACATAGGCGAACAAAGCAATCTTGATGAACAAATGACAAAAATGTAGAAGTAGGTTCAATAGAATAAACATGCAGATCTAACATAAGAAATTTCTGATGCATAACAAAGGTATTCAGCACAAAGTCTCAATATTGTATTAATATTTTCTTCTATTACAAAAAGAACAAAGCCTTTTCTCCTCACTTCCATTTTTCATCTAAAAAGTGTCCACTGCTTGAATACAACAAGTATCCAAGTATATATAGAAGAAGGAGAAGAGAGAAGGCAAAAAGAAAACAACAACTAATTACAAAATATCTAGAAAATATCTAAAGTCAACTGTTGACTTGGGCAACTTGGTGGATGACAACATCCCATGGTGCAACATGGATGATGTCATCATTTATGCCAACATACTTTTAAATATTACAAAAGGAAGCCAAGAGGAGGAAGGCTATTCATCTTGTCCCGTGGCTGAAAGGGAGTATCTTACTTCTGTTGTTGTTCAGGAGAGGTAATGTGGAACTGGGTTTGATATTCCATGAATTTACTGACCATCGATTGAATTTTATCCTGGGCAGGACCCTTGGTATGATTGCCGATGACCTCGCAAGTCTCCCACTCATCTCTGAGTTTTTCGGGAGCTTGAAATATTCATTACCTGCCTCCATTAGGTACCCCACAAAATCACGACAGGCCAGAAGGTTATTGATGGATTCAGTGTCAAAAGTGACTTCTAGCCCTAGCCCTTGCAAGACGATTTCCTTGAAGATCCGAATAGTTTCATCTGCCTTCCTCAAGGTGAAAGAAGGAGTGAGTAAGCCCGGAGACATTCTTAGGATGATTTGCTCCATTTGATACATCGCATCCAGGGCTTCCTCCTTGACCTTATCTATCTTCTCCAGAACAAATTCCATCTGATTGACCCGGTAGTCGAAAGTAGCAAGGATTTTGCTAGGTACCCTGGGGTGATCGAAGACGTTGAATTTAACTAAATCATTGGTGAGCAGTCGAGAATCTTTTGGAATGTCTCATGTTGTAACCTAGCATGGTCCAACTCTTCGGAGATAGGTCCCACAATTTCCTGGAGTTCCTTGTTCGCCCGACCAATGTTCTGATATAATTCAGTGAACTTGACAATTACTTCCTCACTGTCTTTGAGGATCTGGTCTCTCCAGGTGGATACTACCATACCTTGTTTACCAATCTTGGTGTATTCGTTTATCTTATCCTGACTTAGGACCTCAGGAGTTTTGGTGGCAGTTGTAGGAGGTGCACTACCCATTTTCTCAGGGGCATGGAGAAGGTGCTTTCTGCTTCTTTTAGTAGCCTCTTCTCTTCCTTTGCTTCTTGAAGTTTCTTACAAAGGGCATCCACCGCAGATAGGGCCTCTCCTTGAAGGCTTTCAGATGACATTCCCATTGTGACCTGTGTCACTATATAATCTATAGGGGACAGATCCTTTTTATCCTTTGAAGGATCAGGATACGCAATCTCCATTACTCTCTTCCCACGCACTCTAAGAGAAGCGGGTTATCCATTTTGCTTCTTAGCTCCTTTTGTTGGGATGACAGAAAAGTCCATTGGTGTAATGGGGACTTTCCTCTTATGCTGACTCAGGTGCTGGGAGATCCATGCTGGACTTAAGGGAGTGGGACCAGAGGTGGAAGAGGGAGCAGCTACAAGGGATGAGGGAAAATGGGTCAAGACACTTGGTGGTGGCATCGAGAGAGAGGCCAAGAAAGTGCTCATGGGAGGAAGAGACACTGTGGGGAGGTAGTCATGGGAATGGAAGGGAGCTAAGAGATGAGAGAAGAAATAGTGGGGGATAGCTCTGCGAGAGAAGAGAAAATGGAGGAAGAGGAAGGGGGAACAGTAGAAGATGGGGGAGAGGATACGACCAAAGGAATGGTTGCTTGAGTCACATGAGGAGGGGGAGAAGGGATGGTGGGAACCTCCATGGTTGTAGTAGTGGTAACATCCTGAGTGGATGTGCCCATTAGAACACTCTCTGCCACTTCTTTCTCCAGGGATGCCAGAGTTACAACTTGTTCCTGTGTGGCAGAAGGAGGGCTCTCAGGAGCTTCTTCTTGAGCGGAGCTTGATTCTCCCTCTTTATCCTTGCCTTTTCCCTTCAGAAAATGTTTCAGCCTAACAAGTGCATTTCCCAAAGGGGACGTGGTGAAATCTACTCCAAGGTAGATAAGGCCATTCATTCTGCACCAATGTTCTGTTCACCACAATGTTTCCTTAACCCTTACCTCAATGGTCTGAGGTGCCTTTGTTCTATCTCGTGAGATCTGTTCTCGGCTTGACAACCTGGTAGTATTCATATATTTTCACCCGAGTCCAAACTCCACATTGGCTTAGTCTTTGGGTAATCCCTCTGAGGTCTGCAAGTATAGACTACGTAGGAGTTCATGTAGAACCTCCCTGTTGTGGTGAGTTGTTGGAGCTGCTTAGAGATGGTGCTACTTATGATCTCTGCCCACTCAAAGTGCTGATCAGGAACATTCTTATTCATGGTTTCCAGGTACCTGAGCATCCATTTGTGAAAGTAATGGGCATCAAAAAACCCAAATACTCTGCTTAGGAAGGTGATGGTATCACTCAATTCCTCAGAGAAGTCGCTACGGTGGATAACTTGTGGCCACCTGGTTATCACCTTCTTATTCTTCAAATACACTTCGTTCATCAGATGCATGCATTTGTCTTCGTTATCCTCCCATGTAGTGATGCGGTCTTTGGCTTATAACCACAAAATGTCGGTGGTGGGGAATGCCTAGCATGATCTCGAAGTGTTGGGCAGTGAGGTTGATTATGACCTCACCCTTTTCATTTTCGACACATCTTGTGTCTTTGTTATAACAAAGGCTACCACCATCATAAACTCATTATTTACTACACTGACGGGGATCCCCCTAGCAAAATGCAGACCACTACTACCAATTTGTCCATCCAAGGACTGCCTATGACCCTCCTGGTTCTAGCCCAAAAATCATCCATGTCGATGTGGCCGAGTTCGGAATCTCTAATGTCTAGGTCACATTCTGCCTGGGACTCGGGCATTCTGACCCTTTGATATTTGTATTTCATCTCTTCCTCTATGAGCTTAGCCTTACCCTTTGACTTGGTTGGCCTTTTGCTTGATGTAGACATATGTGGATCTGAGTTCAGTTGCTGATCTACAAGAAGAAGGAGCGAAGTCCAATGCAAAAGAGCCATGTTAGCTGTCAGATCTTCCATTAAAGCTTTACAGAATGAGGAGTTAGCAATTTTAAGGCCTCTGGGCATAGGGCATAGGAACACTGCAGGCTGCAGGGTTAAAAGTATGGCGCACTGAAGCGGAGTGTTACAAGGAAGAAATCAGCGCCAAAGGGTGCAGGGTGCAAGAAATTTGCATATAACATCATTGTTGTTGTAGACGGGTGTGCCTGCGCCATTTATATGAGGTTTTATACTAGGCACAAATAAGTTTGGTGTTGCATGGGAGCAGGATGCGCCAATGGCGCAGGTATGTAACATGTAACATGGAATTTTGGTGTGTCGAGGGCGCAGATCAATGCATGTAGCACTAACTTTATGTGCGCAAAGGGGGCCTTTGGTGCGGTGCAAGAAAAGATTGCATAACAGGATTTGTTGTTGTAAGCGGGATTATGCCTGGCACCAGTTTAGGATTTACTTGGTTTATGCATGGCGTAGGGATTTTGTGTGCTGCAATCAAGGTCAGTGCACCCTCTTGGCACGACTGTGTTTTCTGTAACAAGGGTGGCGATTGCGCCAAGAGAAAAATGTGGCCCAGAACTAACTTTTAGGTTTTCTCTCCTTTCTGATGGGTTTGCGGTCTTTTAGGCCTCCTTCTTCATGGATTTAGATGGTGAAGGGGGCATAACAAAGAGATCTGGGTTCATTTTTAAGACAGAGCCCTCTTGGCCAGCAGATCTAGAAAGAGGGTGAAAACGGCTTGGGAGGGAAGATTTGCAAAAATGGGCAGGAGGGGTTTATGGTTTCTCAGATTCATTTCATCCTATCTCATAAACAACCAACAAAAACAAAAACACAAGAGAAGCAAGGACCACTTACCCGGAATATATAGAATGAGAGAAACGAAGTGGGGTCCATGAACGTGACACGAGGATGATGGGTGCACTGATAGGTGTAGAGGAATAAATATTTTCACGTGTTTTTGATTGTGAAAGTGACAGGGCAGATGCGCCTATATATAGCCAAAAGTGTAATAAATGCGCCAACCACTTTGTTAAAGAGGTGCACCAAAACACATGTCGACATGGAAAACTTTGCACCCAGTGGCGCAGATATGTTTTTGTCGACATGAAATTATCTGCACCTTAAGTGCACATTTAGAACTATTGACACCGGTTTTGGTGCGCCTTGTCACACCAAAATATGGTGTAACATTTTTGTTGTTGACAGGAAGGCACATGCACCTTGGCATAGGCAAGAAAGGCGCATCATGGGAAGGCACAACAATTGTTGTGTCAACACTTCAAAAGGTGCGCCAAAGGAAATAAAGGGGGTGCAAATTTATCCTGTGTTGCATAGATAAAAGGTGTGCCCAGCCAAAAAGGACCAAAATGACTAAGTTCGGAAAACTAGATTTCCAGAAAGGGATTTTACAACATTCAACGCTGAGGGATCATGACGAGGAACCAGAACAAAATTTTGGTATGGTTACCTATAAAATTTCCCTTGTCAATTTTATAGGATAATAGCTAGATTTTTCTCGGGACTATCTTTGAGTGAAGCTCAAAGGTAGAGAACCCTAGATCAACATGTGCCTATCCATTGGGTTACAGAGTCAAAAACAAGGGCGACGAAGAAAGAAAACACACAACATAAAGGAAACTGTACAAAGAAGAGAGCAAGCTCTACTTCTGGAATATTTTGAGATACTACCTATTATAGGGAAGCGGGAGATCAATTCCATCTAGATACGAGAGATAGAAGCTATTCTCTTCATTGAGCCACTTGCTCTTGAAAGGTCCTCTCCATAGAGAATCAAATTTCCTATGCATGCCCTTTGGCTCTCTTCGTTTTTCCCACAAAAGGACGAGATCTCCCATCTAGAAATCTCTTTTCTTGGCTTTTTTATCAAACAATCTCTTAACTTGATTCTGATGTTCGGTGATCCTATCGACCACTTTTACTCTTTTTTCTTCGAGCTCTATTAGATACATGATCCTATTTTCAAGAGAATTTTTGAAAGTCTCATCTTCAATTGCTCGTGCCAAGTGCAGAGCAGGAAGTTATGTAGAAATGGGAAGCTCGGTGTCAATTCCATATAACACTTGAAAAGGAGACATACCGAGGGACCTCTTGGGAGTAATGCGGTCTGCCCACAAAGCATCATACAATGACTTATGCCACATCCGCTGATTCTCATCAACTAGCTTCCGTATGATAGTTACTAAGTTTTTATTACTGGATTCCGCCTGACCATTTCCTTGGGGGTAATAATCCAAGGCGTGGGCCAAGATTATCCCGTATTCATAGAAAAAATGAATAACTTCCCATGAGGAGAATTTGGAAGCATTATCAGCAACGATTTTGTGTGGAAAGCCAAATCTCACAATGATATTCTCTTCGATGAAATTGCAAACTTCAAAGGTGGCATTCTTGACAGGTATGGCCTCCACCCACTTGGTGAAGTAATCTATTGCTGTCAGGATGTAACTATGTCCGGAACTCGATTGGGGATGGATTTCTCTGATAAATTCAATTCCCTACTTCCTGAATGGTTCATCAATAATGACCGACCTGAGGGGAAAAGCAGCCAATTTTGGTTTGCCAACAAATTGTTGCCAGAGCCGACATTTTGCTACCCGTGGTTGTATCCTCGAAAACAGCGTTGGCCAATAATACTTGGCCCGGATGATCTTGTGTGTCATCATGAAAGAGGAGAAATGACCACTACAGGTGAATCATGAAAACTCTCGAGTAACTTTATCTCATTGTGGCTTGTCAACACATCGCAAGAAGATGCCATCTATTCCACGTTTGTATAAACAGTCATCCCAAATGACATATCTAGGCTGCTCCGAGCTTTATAGAATGTTTCTCTTTTGAAGTTAGGTGAGCTTGGCACTCACCGTAAGTGAGAAAGAAAGCAATATCAGAAAACCATTCGTCACTAGTCGCGACAAATAGAACCATGGGTAGAGAATCGGCTTTCTCCAGCTGGCTTTGTGTTCCATCGGTGTAATCATCCTTTTCCTCAGGGTCTTCTGAATCTCGGTTTTCAGCCATGAGCTGACATAGGCCCTTGCCTCTCACCAGCTTGGTTGGTTTTATATCTAGATCGTACTCTTGACCTTTGCAATCCAATTTCCTCGCAAACTCCCTAACTCTTGTTGAGTTAAGATTGACTTGACTGCCGTGTCAGGGACCAACACCACTGTATGAGAGTTTAGAATATAATACCTGAAGTTATTGAATGCTTTGACAATGGTGAAGGCATGCTTTTCCAATTGAGACATATTTAATTCATGATGCTTGAGGGAGATCTCATGAACACAATTGGGGATTCAACACTTTGCAATTCTTTTACTTTAAGATGGCCAACACAATATGCTCCGATGCATAGCTATACATGATAAAACCCTTGGAGAAATCAAGACATACTAGGACTAGTGCGCGAGTGATGGAGGCTTTTATATCCTTGAATGACGCATTTCCTCCTTCGCTCCACCGAAAATTTGGCGACCCTTTCATCATGTTTGATATGTGGCAAGTCTTTTCAAAGAAAGTCAAGAACGAAGCATCGAGAAAGTTTACTTTTCGAAGAAAGAGTTAACGACGGTCTTGCTTGTGGGGTAAAGTAAGGCCTGAATAGCCTTAACCCTTTTAGTGTCTATTTTTTTCCCTTCTTTGCTAATAATGTGTCCCAAAGAACTTTCCTCCGTGACTCGAAATGCAGACTTTTTCAGATTCAAGGAGATCCCGTGCTCTCGGCATCTAGTCAATACTTGCTCCAAATGATCACAATGATCATCTCACCATTTAGAGAACACATTTAAGTCATCCAAATAAACTATGATGACCTTCCCCATCATACCTTTGAAAGCAAAGTCCATTTCCCACTGGAAGGTGGCACCGGCGTTGGTCAGGCCAAAAGGTATCATGTTGTAGGAAAATGTGCCCCGGGGGTAGTGAATGCTATTTTGAATTGATCTTTAGGCGAGACCTCAATCTAATTGTAGCCCAAAAAGCCATTAAGCATGGACAACATGTTTGATCTAGTTACTACCTACGAACTTGATCCATTATGGGAAGCAGGTAGTTGTCCTTCAAGGACGCTTGATTTAAGTTACAAAAATCTACACATATGCGTATCTCGCCATTTTTCTTGCATACTGGCACAATGTTCACGACCCAGGTACTATGATGGATAGGAAAAATGATCCTTGCATCCAACATGTTTTGAATTTCAGCCTGGATGGTACTTGAGATCTTGGGATTATAGTGCCTCTGTTTTCGGTGAAATGGTTTTACATCTCCCTTCAATGGGATGTCGTGGCTTTGGACATTTTTGGCTTGAAAGACTTTAGATCAGCATAGGACTATGCCAATACATCCATGTATTTCTTCAGCAATTTGACGAATTTCTGCTTTTCTTCGGGTGCAACATTTTCTCGATGTTCACAAACTGCGGATGTTATACCAAACCTAAATTGACCGGTTCGGTCTCTGGAGAGGATTTAGGATTATCTCACCTTTTCTTCTTGACAAAACAATCATGTCTATCGAACAAACGTTCTAGAGAAACCATACCTTTTGGAATTTTATTTCCTCTAAGCTGACATATGCCATCACTTCCTTTTGATTCCTCGTCTTGATTCAAATGTGGCCGATTCACGCATGCGAAGTGAATCCTTAAAAATGAATCTCACTCGAAAATTTCTACCTTTTCCGGGAAGGCGGTAAGTTGATTGTCGTCATTGAATACCTTCCAAGTCCGAGAGTTGTCCGGCACACTTGGGCGTAAAAACTACCTCAATGGTATATGTGTTTGTTTTCAACTCGTGTGAGGAAGCATGAGGGATGTTGAGATGGATAATGAATTGGCCATGTCGTTCTGAGCTCTTGGAATGGCTTTTATTGAAAAAGTGTCAAACTCCTCAATGTTGTCCCATACCATGTTGTGGTAATGCTTGAGCCTTTCATTTTTCACTTGGTATATCCTTTTAACTTGATTTACGACCAGCTCTGCATCACCCTATACTTTTAGGTTCTTGATTCCTCTTTCTTTTGCGGCCTGCATGCCAAGTAGCAAAGATTCATACTTAGTAGTATTATTTGTGTTGAAAAACTGCAACTTGAAAGAGAGAGGAATAATCTCCTTTTCGGGGGATATCAACACGGCTCCAGCACCACACCCGCTAGTTGTGCAGCTACCATCAAACTGCAACATCCATATCTTGTTAAGATCCTCTTCTTGGACGAGAATATCCATTCTATCAGACTCTGTAGACAAGAAATAGTTCCCCATCCCTGATGATTTGAAGAGAATTTGGGCTTGGGGGTCGTCAGAATTGGTGACCAAGTACTTCTTTTGTGATTCCGGCTCTAATGTTTGCATTACACCTTTAATGGGGATTCCAGCCTTAGACCATTCCATATGAATCTCTCCACCAACTTCACTGCAAAAACTCCTTCCTAGTAGAATTCCATATGCTGCTGGAATATCGGCAACGAGGACGGTCATCTTTACTCTTTTCTCTGGGAATGCTACAAATGCAAACTGCGCGTCTTTGATTTGACCGATCAACGGAACCTGCTTGGTTTCCAAGGAGTAACATCTACCGAAAGGCTTGGTAAGTGTGAGGCCCAGAGCATGGGTGACCTTTGCCAGCATGACGTTATCGGAAGCCCCAGAATCAATTATGCAGTTGCTTAGCTTGTGACCATTGATTAGGAGGGAGAGATAGAAAGGTTCTATTTTTCCTGATGCAGAAGTTGAGGTAACATTTATATGAGGTGTCATGGGAGTAGAAATAATTCCTTTATGGGGAACCTAAGAAGTTATGACAACTTGGCTTTGAATGTATTCGGTCAACCTTATAAGCTGCTCAGGGTTAGACTAAAGATACTCGGCTTCAGAAATTTGGATCTTGGTCTTTTTAGCATGATCAATTATGTAAAATGTGGCCAAGGGTTGCGTTGATGAAGGAATGAGTCCCTCATTTCGTGATGATAGGGTAGGATTACTGGTCTTGATAGGAATATGAGAGGGCTGATTTGGAGGGGAGATAGGGGAAAAATATTTCTTGGAAAAATACTTAATAACAGGTTGAGTAGGAAGGAGACTACCTCTTTTAGCGATGGTTGGAGGCGTGTTCAACACGGCCTTCTCTTTTTTCATCTTGGCAGCAACTTCTGCTTCTTTTCCTTGCGAGCAGGTGAAAACAACATATGACTGCCCACTTGCATATCCTTGGGTACCCTATTCTTCATCAAATTCCTCCTCATCAAATTCCATATACCCGATAGTAGAGTTGCCAGTCGGTTCGCCGACATCTTGATCACCTTCACCTGGTAATGAAGGTTCTTCATAATTTTGCTCCTCTTCTTTGATTTCGGCTAAAGCATTAACCGGAGGGGCCTCAAGCGCTAACCGTGGAGCAGCTGCAGGTAGGTGTGGCCTTTGTGGGACATTGTTGGAAGTGAAATTCCTTCATGGGATATCTCGGTATGAAGAGCTTGGAGAATCCTAAGCTAGCTACTTCTTTAATGTGAGCAAGTCATTCACCGTCTTTTGGAATGTTGGATCTGATGAAGTTTGAGAAGGAGTTGAAACTTTCAGCTTGGATGGCTCTCACTTTAATTCACTAGATATTAGCAAGTTATCTTCAATCCGAATGGCAGCAGCTTGGGTGAGAACCAGAGTAGTGACTTGTTCTTGCAAGAGTAGGAAACTTACTTTCGAGCTCATGGCGTTGATGAAGAAGCACTTCTGATTTTCTGGTGTTGGCAACATGGCAGGCGGAACTGATTGATTAGTGAATTGAAATGAGCAATGAAATCACGCATGGTTTCATTGACCTCCTTCTTCAGGTGAGTGATCTTGGATAGTAATGTGAACACGTCCTTTGAAGGCTTATACCTTTCTTCAAATGCAGTTCTGCAAGGTGGCCCAACTAGTGATAGATCCAACCGGCAAATGCTGAAATCATTCTGCTGCAGGTCCTTGCAAGGTCTCTAGAAGGAGGCAAACTGACACATCTTCTTGGGTCACATCCAGAATACTGCATGACATGATGAATGCGGATATGTGTGAATCCATGCTTTTGTTCCCACTCCCATAAAATTTGGGGAAATTCTTTCGGTTTCCATGAGAGAGTGCGTGAACAGGATGTGGCAAAGCAAGAGGGCCCATAGCATTTCACCATGGTACTTGCCATTTGAATAGCTGGAAAAAGGATGTGAGCCGAAAGCACGCTTCCACCGAGCAAGAAAAAGCACTTGTAAAGAGATGAGGATGTTCCTTCTGAGAAATGCTTCCTTTGTGGAGGTGAGACACTTCTGGATGACCGATCAACTGAACTTAGCGATGAGAAGCGTGCCGGTGTAACACTTGAAGTTGTGCCTTTGAAGTAGATCAAAATTAGGATCGATTACTCCACGAGCTTTCTTGCTACGAGTAAATGGTTCACCCGCTAGTGTACCTTCTAGATTTGTAATATTTTGGAGTGGATTTAAAAACTCTTTTTGGTTGTACTAGATTTTCTAATTTTTCGATAAAAATAAGCAAAGCATGTACCTTTTCTAAATATTTAATTTTATCCCCTTTTTGAAAACCGGTTGCGGTTTAATGACAAATATTAACGAGGATAAAATAATGGCCAACTTAGTAGGCTGATTTTCAGATCTTAGAGTTGAATTTTGGCAAGGGTTTGAAATTTTGCAAAACAGTCAAAAATTCAGATCTATGGAAAAATACAGGTTTTTGTAAAAACTCGGCAAACTAAAGATCTCTAACTAGTCCCGATCTATGGATCCCTGAAGAAATTTTTTTAGTTTGGATCACTTTTGCAAAAATTTGGATTTTGAAGAAAAGTTAAAATTTGCAAACAGGTAGTGATTTTTATAGTTTTATCAAATAGATCTGTTAACTCCCCAGTAGAGTCACCAAAAACTATTGGTTCGAAAATCTGTCGGGTGGACAGATCTATGGATAGACGAGCCAACAAAGTGCGGGGCATAGCTCCTCTTTGAGTCGAGTGGCTAGTTTATTGTTATTCTACCAAAGAGGAATCTATGCAAGTCTCACAAGATTCTCGCCTTCGGGGTTTGGGATCTCATCCCGGTAGAGGTGCTTCCAACTATGAAAAGAAAGGAAAGAAGGGAAAAATGAAGGTAAGATAGATCCAAAGGGAGAAAAGAAATGAATTCCAAAGTAGAAAGATCAGAAGATCTATGTTTTGGGATTGGTAATAAATGGAGCCAAACCTACTTGCATAGACGAACAAAGCAATACTGATGAACAAATGACAAAAAGTAGAAGTAGATTCAACAAAATAAACATGCAGATCTAACATAAGAAAGTTCTGATGCATAACACAGGTATTCAACACAAAGTCTCAATATTGTATTAATATTTTCTTCTATTACAAAAGTACAAAGCCTTTTCTCCTCACTTCTATTTTTCATCTAAAAAGTGTCCACCCCTTGAATACAACAAGTATCCAAGTATATATAGAAGAAGGAGAAGAGAGAAGGCAAAAAGAAACCAACAACTAATTACAAAATATCTACAAAATATCTAAAAGTCAATGTTGACTTTGGGCAACTTGGTGGATGACAACATCCCATGGTGCAACATGGATGATGTCATCATTTATGCCAACATACTTTTAAATATTACAAAAGGAAGCCAAGAGGAGGAAGGCTATTCATCGTCGTCCCGTGGCTGAAAGGGAGTATCCTACTTCTGCTGTTGTTTGGGAGAGGTAATGTGGAACTGGGTTTGATATTCCATGAATTTACTGACCATCGGTTGAATTTTATCCTGGGCAGGACCCTTGGTATGATTGTCGATGACCTCGCAAGTCTCCCACTCATCTCTGAGTTTTTCGGGAGCTTGAAATATTCATTACCTACCTCCATCAGTGCAATTCCACAAAATCATGGTAGGCCGAAAGGTTATTGATGGATTCAAATCAAAAGTGACTTTGGGCCCTAGCCCTTGCGAGACGATTTCCTTGAAGATCTAAATAGTTTCATTTGCCTTCCTCAAGGTGAAAGAAGGAGTGAGTAAGCCCAAAGACATTCTTAGGATGATTTGCTCCATTTGATGCATCGCATCCGTGGCTTCCTCCTTGACCTTGTCTATCTTCTCCGAACAAATTCCATCCGATCGACTGTAGTCCAAAGTATTAAGGATTTTGCTTTGGTACCACAGGGTGATCGAAGATGCTTTGAATTTAACTAAATCATCGGCTGAGTAGTCAAGCATCTTCTGGAATGTCTCATGTTGCAACCTAGCATGGTCTAACTCTTCAGAGATAGGTCCCGTAATTTCCGTGAGTTCCTTGTTTTCCCGACCAATGTTTTGATATAATTCAGTGAACTTGACAATTAATTCCTCACTATCTTTGAGGATCTTACTACGGATACTTTGCCATACCTTGTTCTCCAATATTGGCTTATTCATTTATCTTATCCTGAATTAGGACCTTAGGAGTTTTGGTGGTAGTTATAGGAGGTGCACTACCCATTTTCTGCAGGTCATGGAGAAGATGCTTATTATGTTCTTTTAGTAGCCTCTTCTCTTCCTTCTCTTCTTGAAGCTTCTTGTAAAGGGAATCCACCGCAGATAGGGCCTCTCCTTGAAGGATTTCAGATGACGTTCCCATTGTGACCTGTGTCACCGTATAATCTGTAGGGGACAGATCCTTTTTATCCTTTGAAGGATCAAGATACGCGATCTCCATTACTCTCTCTCCCGATGCACTCTGAGAGAAGTGGGTTATCGGTTTTTGCTTCTTAGCCCCTTTTATTGGGATAACGGAAAAGTCCATTGGTGCAATGGGGACTTTCCTCTTATGCTAACTCAAGTGCTGGGAGATCCATGTTGGACTTAAGGGAGTGGGACCAGAGGTGGAAGAGGGAGTAGCTGTAGCAGATGAGGGAAAATGGGTCGAGACACTTGGTGGCGGCATCAAGAGAGAGGCCAAGAAAGTGCTCACGGGAGGAAGAGACACTACAGGGGAGGTAGTCATGGGAATGGAAGGGAGATGAGAGATGAGAGAAGAAATGGTGGGGGACAGCTCCGCGAGAGAAGAGAAAATGGAGGAAGAGGAAGGGGGAACAGTAGAAGATGGGGAGAGGATACAACCAAAGGAATGGTCACTTGAGTCACATGAGGAGGGGGAGAAGGGACGGTGGGAACCTCCATGGTTGTAGTAGTGGCAACATCCTGAGTGGATGTGCCCATTGGAACACTCTTTGTCGCTTATTTCTCCGGGGATGCCAAAGTTATAACTTGTTCCTATGCGGTGGAAGGAGGGCTCTCAGAAGCTTCTTCTTGAGTGGAGCTTGATTCTCCCTCTTTATCCTTGCCTTTGATCTTTGGCAAATGTTTCAGCCTAACAGGTGTGTTTCCCAAAGGGGATGTGGTGAAATCTACTCCAAGGTAGATAAGGCCATTCATTCTACACCAATGTTCTGTTTGCCGCAATGTTTCCTTAACCCTTACCTCAATGGTCTGAGGTGCCTTTGTTCTATCTATTTCGGAAAACGGCCAGCGTCCCCATCCATGTCTAGATACACCTGATCAACTTCTTGATCAGTTGTTTGATAACCTTTTGGAACAATGGCCATGCCATATTGAATAATCTCTGCCAGGGCCAGGCGAGAGTGATCCTTTCTTCTGAGTTCGACCTCATGATACAGGTCGATGTAGATGTCCTCGATCTGTGGAACATGGATCGGATCGAGTTTTGCCTTAGGGAGGAAATTTCTTAGATCAAAGGTGGGCCTTGCCAGGAAATTGTGCTTTAAGTTAAGCTAGCCTCCGAGCTTCGCAAACATTTCCTGGGCTTTGGTGTGGGAAATGCAGTGTACTTGCCCACTATAAGGGGGAAATGAGTTCCACCCTTCTTTCTTTTCAGGCACTTCTCATGGTATGTTATGAGTTGTCTAGACAGCTCCAACAGGATCAACTTAGGGCCAGCATACCTTGGCAATTTGGTGGGCTCCCCAAAGAAGTTGGCTACTCTGAGATAGGTGAAGGTGGGGAATTGGGTAAATAGTGCCCCCCACTTCTCAGTTGTTGTGACTATGCTCTTGGTCGTCTCGACCATGAGTCATATTTGGCCTCAAAAGGCAGATGATGCCATAGAAGAAAGCATCATTGATCTTGGTAAACTGTGAGATGTTGTTCTCCAGCTTCAACTCCAGGTAGTATTCATATATTTTCACCTGAGGCCAAACTCCACATCGGCTCAGTGCTAGATAATCCCTCTCTGAGGTTGCAGCGTAGACTACGTAGGAGTTCATGTAGAACCTCCCGTTGTGGTGAGTTGTTGGAGCTGCTCAGAGATGGTGCTGCTTATGATCTCTGCCCACTCAAAGTGCTGATTAGGCACATTCTTATTCATGGTTTCCAGGTACCTGAGCATCCATTTGTGAAAGTAATGGGCATCAGAAAGCCCAAATACTCTGCTTAGGAAGGTGATGGTATCACTCAGTTCCTCAGAGAAGTCACTACGGTGAATAACCTGTGGCCACCTGGTTATCACCTTCTTATTCTTCAAATACACTTCGTTCATCAGCTGCATGCATTTTTCTTCATTATCCTCCCATGCCTTGATGCAGTCTTCTTGGCTTATAGCCACAAAATGTCGGTGGTGGGGAATGCCTAGCATGATCTCAAAGTCTTTGGGAAGTAAGGTTGATTATGACCTTGCCCTTTTTGTTTTCGACACATCTTGTGTCTTTGTTATAACAGTGGGATACCACCATCATAAACTCATTATTTACTACACTAACGGGATCCCCCAAAAAATGCGACCACCGCCTACCAGGTTTGTCGGTTGTTGATTTGCAAGAAGGAGTGAAGTCCAATGCAGAAGAGCCATGTTAGCTGTCAGATCTTCCATTAAATCTTACAAAATGAGGTGTTAGCAATTTTAAGGCCTCTGGGCACAGGCGTAGGAACACTGCAGGCTGCAGGGTTAAAAGTATGGCGCACTAAAGCAGAGTGTTACAAGGAAGAAATCAGCGCCAAAGGGTGTAGGGTGCAAGAAATTTACATATAACATCATTGTTGTTGTAGACAGGGGTGTGCCTGCGCCATTTATATGAGGTTTTATACTAGGCGCAAATAAGTTTGGTGTTGCATGGGAGCAGGATGCACCAATGGCATAGGTATGTAACATGTAACATGGAATTTTGGTGCGCCGAGGGGCGCAGGATCAATGCGTGTAGCACTAACTTTATGTGCGCAAAGGGGGCCTTTGGCGTGGCACAGAAAAGCTTACATAACAAGATTTTTGTTGTAATCGATATTGTGCCCATGCCGGTTTAGGATTTACTTGGTTTATGCATGGCACAGGGATTTTGTGTGTTGTAATCAAGGTCAAGTGCAACCTCTCAAGACGACCGTGTTTTTCGTTAACATAGGGTGGTGATTGCGCCAAGAGAAAAATGTGGCCCATAACTAACTTTTAGGTTTTCTCTCCTTTCTGATGGGTTTGCGGTCTTTTAGGCCTCCTTCTTCATGGATTTAGATGGTGAAGGGGGCATAGCAAAGAGATCTGGGTTCATTTTTGAGACAGAGCCCTCTTGGCCAGTAGATCTAGAAAGAGGGTGAAAATGGCTTGGGAGGGAAGATTTGCAAAAAGGGCAGGAGGGGTTTATGGTTTCTCAGATTCATTTCATCCTACCTCACAAACAACCAACAAAAACAAAAACACAAGAGAAGCAAGGACCACTTACCCGGAATATATAGAATGAGAGAAACGAAGTGGGGTCCACGAACGCGACATGAGGATGACGGGCGCGCAATGACAGGTGCAGAGGAATAAAGATTTTCATGTGTTTTTGATTGTGAAAGTGACAGGGTGGATGCGCCTATATATAGCCAAAAGTGTAATAAATGCGCCAACCACTTTTTAAAGAGGCGCACCAAAACATGTGTTGACATGGAAAACTTTGCGCCCAGTGGTGCAGATATGTTTTTATCAACATGAAATTATCTTCCCCTTAAGCCCACATTTAGAACTGTCGACACTGGTTTTAGTGTGCCTTATCGCACCAAAATATTGCGTAACATTTTTTTTGTTGACAGGAAGGCACATGCGCCTTGGTGTAGGAAAGAGAGGCGCATCACGGGAAGGTGCAACAATTGTTTTTTCAACACTTCAAAGGGTGCACCAAAGGAAATGAAGGGGGCACAAATTCATCCTGTGTTGCATAGATAAAAGGTGTGCCTAACCAAAAAGGACCAAAATGACTAAGTTCATAAAACTAGATTTCTCGGAAAGGGATTTTACAACATTCCGAACGCTAAGGGATCTTGACGAGGAACCAAAACAAAATTTTGGTATGGTTACCTGTAAAATTTCCCTTGTCAATTTTACAGGATAACAACTGGCTTTTTCTAGGGACTATCTTTGAGCAAAGCTCAAAGGTAGAGAACCCTAGATCAACATGTGCCTATCCATTGGGTTACAGAGTCAAAAACAAGGGCGAAGACGAAAGCAAACACACAACATAAAGCAAACTGTACAAAGAAGAGAGCAAGCTCTACTTCTGGAATATTTTGAGATGCTACCCACTATAGGGAAGCGAGAGATCAGTTCCATCTAGATATGAGAGATATAAGCTATTCTCTCCATTGAGCCGCTTGATCTTGAAAGGTCCTCTCCATAGAGAATCAAATTTCCTGTGCATGCCCTTTGGCTCTCTTCGTTTTCCCAAAAATGACGATATCTCCCATCCTGAAATCTCTTTGCTTGGCTTTTTTATCGAACAATCTATTAACTTGATTCGATGTTCGGTGATCTTGTCGATTTCGCCCGATCTTACTCTTTTTCTTTGAGCTCTGTAGATACATGATCCTCTTTTTAAGAGAATTTTGGAAAGTCTCATCTTCAATTGCTCGTGCCAAGCGTAGAGTAGGAAGTTCTACGAGAAATGGGCAGCTCGACATCAATTCCATATAGCACTTAAAAGGAGACATACCGAGGGACCTCTTGGGAGTAATACGGTCCACCCACAAAGTGTCATATAATGACTTATGCCACATCCATTGATTCTCATCAACTACCTTCCGTATGATAGTTATTAAGTTTTTATTATTGGATTCCGCTTTGACCATTTCCTTGGGGTAATAATCTGAGGCGTGGGCCAAGATTATCACGTATTCATAGCAAAAACCAATAACTTCCTGTGAGGAGAAGTTAGTAGCATTATCAGCAACGATTTTGTGTGGAAATCCAAATCTCACAATGATATTCTCTTTGATGAAATTGCAAACAACTTCAGAGGTGGCATTCTTGACAGGTATGGCCTCCACCAACTTGGTGAAGTGATGCTGCATGTTTGTCAGGATGTAACTATGTACAAAATCTTTTTAACCATACTTTCTTGTGTACAAAATCTCTCTTAATTTCTATGCCCAAAATAAATTTTGCAACACCTAGATCCTTCATATCAAATTGAGATAAAAGTTTAGACTTAACATGATTGAGAATTTCCTTATTATTACCAATAAATAGCATGTCATCACATAAAATACTATGATAACAAAATTTTCACCTTTTTTAAATAAACACATAGATCATATTTTATTCTTCCAATTCCAAGTCCCAACATATACCTATCAAATTTTTGGTCCACATTCTAGGTGATTACTTCAAGCCATTAACAAAAAAATCAGCCTACACACTAGATATTCCTTTCATTTAATATTAAATATTTCTAGTTTTTTCATATAGATTTCTTCCTCAAGCTAACCATGATAAAAATTTGTCTTAACATCCATTTATATTATTTATAGATAAAAAGAAATAGAGACAAATAGAAGAAATCTAATAGGATGTAACTTATAAATAGGAGAAAAAATCTCACCAAAATCAAGTCCCTCTAACTTTGAGAACCATTTTTCCTTATACATTATACTTCTTCTTAAAGACGCATTTATAGACAATAAGTTTTATTATAGGAGGTAATTGTAATAAGCCCTTTCTACGAATCTTGTTTAAGGAATTTATTTATTCATCCATAGATTTATTCCTATACTTGTTGTTTTTTGATAAAAATCCTCCTTTGTATTATTGGGTTCATCATTATTAATAGAGAAAACTAATAAAATAAATTAAAAATGGAAATGACGAGGTCTATACTTATATGATACCCTTCTCACCCAATCTGAAATTATCAAGAATGGTATTTATAGTTCTTCATCTTTTGGTTCCTCCTCCTCTACTTTATATGAATCTTCCTCTTCAACTCGCTCTTTGGTTCATCTTATGTGGTTACATCTAACTCGAGGCATAGATCCACCCTCTTCTAGTTAGACATGAACTTGTTGATTATCATCCTTTTGGTTTTCCTTATGCTTAGGAATCCCCTTAAGCTATTTAAGTATTACATTATGAATGTAAAAAACCTTGTATAATTCTATGTTCCACATCCGTTATCCTTTTACATCATTATAGCATCCAATATATATGCAGCTAGAATATTTGTTATCCAATTTTTTATTTTATCTTTAGTAATATCCATATAAGGAATACACCTAAATATCCGTAACTATCAAATAGAGGGTTCTTTATTATTCCATGCTTCTGTGGAGTTTTATATTCAAGGGAAGATGTGGGTGATCTATTTATCAAGTAATAAGTAGATGCCACTATGTTTTCCAAAAATTTTCCTTTTAAACTTATACCACTAAGCATACTTCTACCCTTATTCAACAAAATTTTGTTGATTCTTTCTACAACTCAATTTTTTTATATTGTATATAGAGTTATCTTCTTCCTTTCTATTCCACGCTATTTTTATAATTTATCAAAGGAATTAGAATAATATTCCTCACCATTATCACTTCTCAAAAGCTTTTTCTTTTCATTTTTCTAATTTTCCACAAAAGCCTTAAACTCTTTGAACTTATTGAACACTTCATATATTTTTTTGCATAAATTATACTCGAACATTCTTTGAGAAAACATCTATAAATGTATCATATTACATATTTTTTCCTAGTGATGGAAATTTTATAGAACAAACATATCATTATGTATTAAATGTCGAATTAATTTTGATTTTGTAGAGATACTAGGAAATTTTACCCTAGTTTACTTTCCAAACACATGACACTCATAAAAATCTAAATCTAAAGGACAATAAAAATACTTCAACCATAAATTTTGTTTTAAAGGCACGAAGGGATTTCTATACAATATGTCCCATCCTTTGATGTCAAAACATCATCTTCTTTACAGGAAATGTAGGATTCATATATGTAGCATTCTTATCCTTTGGAACCACAAAGTTATGATACTCATCAATCACATTGATTTCCCTAATCTCGAGTCATTTTTGTGTACATAATCCCCTTACCAAAGATTACCATTTCTCCCTGAACCATATTGTAAATTTCCTTAGTAAATGATACCTACACACCCACATCATTCTTATTTCTTATAGATATAAGGTTTCTATTCAAAAATGGAATGTGTAGAGCACCGGGGAGGGTTTTAACCCTTCAATATCTAAATTGCAACACGAATATCCCATAACCTATGATCTTGTGCAACCATCAAAAGAAGGTGTTATCTAGTGGGAAGACACTCAATTTTTAAGTGATACAACTTGTGTGGCATGTGACGATTGGTTACATGAGACATATGAGTTATTCGGAAGGTATTTAAGAGGCTTTGTGATGAGAGTAAATAAGGCATGCATAGTTAGGTGCTTGAGAGGAAATCGGTTGCCAAAGTTACACTAGGGAAGCCAACCTAATGTCTTCTTGCGAGCAATGGAGACCTGTGGAGATGTGAGATCTAAAGGAGAAGGATGTTTAGCTATAATTTTCCCGGGACACCGCAACACGTTGGTGGGTGACCCAACGATAACCTTCTAGAGTGGCATAAGGTGAGAATTATGTTCTCTATTAGGTTTCTCCAAATTAATGCACCTACTGTTATACAAGACTATCATGGGAAGGAAATTGCCTCATTTCACATCCAAGCATGTGAGAAGGCTTGGATGGAAGGTGTGGAAGCATTTCCTCCATCTTTATGGGTGCATAATCTTTACTCCACCTTACAAGGTTACACACGCACATGGTACATTCACTCGAGTTGCACTGCCGACAAGAAACGGACAGGAGTTGATGACTGATCTCCTTCAATCTTTCAAGTACCAGTACTAAACCATTGGTGAATGAGGTGCTACAGGTTGTCAAGCACCTAACTATGGGAGATAGTGCCATGATGGAGGATAGAATATTGGAATTGTTGGGAGAACATGACTTGGAAGTGTACTTTGATGAGGGAGAGCCAGAGGAAATATAGCTTGAGCATGCATGCATGGAAAAAGAGAAAGGAAGTTGGTCTATGTGATCGATGGTGAAGAAGTGGATAACTTGGATGCTAACCATACTATGGGTATGCATGAGGTTATTGATAATGTTGATGAGCAAGCGTGTTTCTACCATGAACCCCTAAAAACCAAGAAGGTTAACATTGGTTCGTAGGTGGAACCTAAGGAGGCTACTATTGGAGATTACTGGAAAGAAAAGAATGTTTCAAAGATCATTGATTTGTTGTGTGAATTTCATGCTTTGTTTCGTGTGAGTACTATGAGCTTAAAGGAGTTCACCACTCCTTGGGAGAAATGAAGATCAAGTTAAAGGAAGGTGCACGCCCAATTCGAAGAGACCTTATCAAATGAATCGAATATACATGTCAAAGTCAAGGAGGAGATTGACAAGATGATCGCATCAGACATCATTGAGGCTATTGAAGAATCAAAATGGATAATTCCAATGGTCATTAGCATTAATAAGGATGGAAGGATAAGGATTTACATTGATTATAGGGATTTGAATGTGGTATGTGTCATTGACCCTTTTCCAACCCCCTTCACCGAGGAGATCCTAGAAGGAGTAGCCGGGTGCGAGATCTATTCTTTCACAAATGGATTCTTAGGATATCATTAGGTTAGAATTGCAAAGGAGGACCAAGAAAAGAAAACTTTCACCATTGAATGGGGAATATTTTCCTACACGGTCATGAATGGACTGAAGAACGCACCTTTGATGTGTTTTCGTGGATTGTGGTTCAGGCATGTCAGCACTTCATCCATAAGTTTCTACAAGTCTACTTGGATGAATGGACAATATATGGATTAGTGAGGGACCATTGTGACAATATGAGGCTAATGTTTGAGAGTTACCAGGTAGTTGAGTATATCCCTCAACATTAATAAATGTTTTTGATACCATGTTGGGACATATCATATGTAAGGAAGGTAGTTGGTGGATCCTGCCAAATTTGTCATTATTGTGGGATTGGGGGAGCCTACCAACCAGAGTGTGGTGCATGTACTCCTTGGGCATATGGGGTATTACCATAAATTTATTAAGGGGTATGCTAAGATCGTTGCATCATTGGAAAATTTGTTGAAGCACAAAAGTACATTTCATTAGGGAGAGGTGTAATAGATGGCATTTGACACATTAAAGAATAGGCTTATCATTGCACCCATATTACACTTTCCTTCTTAGGATAAGCCATTCCATGTACATGTTGATGCTTCAAGGATGGTGATTGGAGAAATCTTAGCACAACCTGGAGAGGGAATTTTTGACCACCCCTTGTGCTTTACTAGTAGGAAGCTAACCCCAACAGAACAAAATTATACTACTACTGAGCGTGAGGCATTGTCGATGATCTACACACTACACAAATTCAGGTAGTATCTGTTGGCAACACCCTTTATATTCTACACTGGACCATATGGCATTGAAGTACTTGGTAAACAAGCCCATTCTACAAGGGCGCATATGTAGGGGGTACTATCATTTCAAGAGTTTGATTTTACGATTGTTGTAAAACCAAATAAAATTAACCTCAAACCTGACCATTTATCAAGGACCAACTTAGGGGAGGACACACACAGCATGTAGGATACAATTCTAGATGCATAACTATTTAGATTGTGGCATGTACCCTCTAAATTAGATTATATTGTTGTGTTTCTCAAAATAGGTATGACAACGAAAGGAATGAAGAATTTAGAGAGAAAGTAGTTAGCCATACGCGTCATACCCTACATGTTAATTAGTGGAGACTTATACAAGCTAGGCCATGATGATTTTTGTGCCGGTGCGTGTTAGAGCATGAGCTCACTATTATCACGAGAGGAAGTACATGGTGGGATTGCAAGAGGAATTTATGCTGGAAATGCCATCATGTGGAATATTTTACTAGTAGTTCTCTTGTGGGAAAGAATTTACTAGGATTATATCAATTTTTGCAAGGCTTGTGATCATTTCCATTGCCTTAGTAAGCCGAAAGAAGAGATGAAATGCTCTTAAGGCCGATAGCTAGCGCTAAACCATTTGAGAAGTAGGCGATTGATTTTGTATAACATATTTCACTTACCACGTGAAGGATTGGTTCACACTATATCATTACTTGTACTAAATACTTAACATGGTGGGTGGAGGCAAATGCCTACGAAGGATTGCATAACAACCAGATCAACAAGATTCATGTGGGAAAATATAATCAGCGGTATGGGTGTCCATTGAATTTGCCTAGTGATAGAGGTACACATTTTTTGAATGAGACTGTCATGATTTTATTGGCAGAGTTCATGGTGGCTCATCATATGATTACCCATCATTACCCTCAAGCTAATAGAACCATTGAGGAATTTAACAAGATACTAAGTCACATGTTGACCAAGATTTGTGATGTTGATAGACAACATTGGGATAAAAAAGTTTCAATCACTCTATGGACGTATAGGACAACCTATAAGAGATAGAACAAGGACACACCCTTTCAGTTGGTGTTTGGCATAGAAGATGTTTTATTAGTAGATTTTATGATGCCCTCTCTACGTATTATGCTTGCAAAAGGATTTCCCAACTAGTAATCACTACAAGAACGCATGGATAAATTAATGCAGTTGGATGAAAGATGATCACTTGCTAGATGGAGTCAGAAGATTGAGAAGGCAAGACAAAAAGCATGAAACGATTGTCACATTATAAATAAATAATTTGAGGTTGGGTAGATGGTTTTATTTTATGACTCTAAGTTCTTGCACCATCCTGGGAAACTAAAATTCCATTGGTTAGGTCATTATATTATATCTTACATCCTTGATTCAAGAATGTGTCGATTCTGAAGTGTTGGATGGGACAAGGTTGCAAGGATATTTCAATAGGAGTAGGTTGAATCCCTACTATAAATAAGGCTTCTATGTGTCTATAAATAAGGCAATATTTCTAATTAGATTAGGTTTCCTTTAATGCTTTTTCCTTTTTGGTTGTTTCCTTTGTCATCATTGTTTTGGGTTTTGTGTTACGTGTTGGTGCACCAATAGCTAATTACATTGTAAGAGATTATATGTGTAGAGGACCGCACATACATTTTTGGGTGGAGTGAAGTAGCAGATATGTCAGATATTTTGATGATTTCTTTTGATAATTGAATGATGAGAAAGATTAGCGCAAGGGTATAAGAACAAGTGGAATGATGGTTAAGGTGCTTAAATTCATGTGGTTATGGTGGTGTGTCAAGAAAGGTTTAAAAACCACAAAGAAGGGAAATATCACACAATACAATATAAGGTAGGCATCACCATGGGGAACTACTTACTGGACAACTTGAAGGTTATGTAGTTCGACATGGTGATGCACGCGAAGGAGGTCTGTGATAGTGAAGTAGTGTTGGAGTATAAAATGGTTACAATGATGCGATGCATAAAGGAAGTCATGAGAGTTGATTTAAGTGAAATAAAGTGCTCTATTAAAAGCAAAGTTAAGACATGTGGTCGAGTAACTCTAAGGCATTGAAAAAGTATAAATAGGAGGTAAGAGTAGTCATTTCAACTACTTTTCCTTAGATAATTTATTTTGTGCTCTCGAGCTTGAAGTGTGATGAGGGTTTTGCAAAGAAGAGTGAAGCGAGGTACTTGTCATGAACCAGAGGAACTATGCAAGTTGTAGTGTAGTCTTGGGATGTTGTAAGGAGGAAGGAAGACAACAGAGTAGGAGAGATGTTATGTGAAAGAGAAGTGGAGAAGTCATCGAGTTCGGAAGGAAAAGGAGAGAGGCATGAAAATAAATAAGAAATAAGATGGCACCCAAGAAATCTCAAACAAAGAGACTAGTGGTGGAGAAGGAGGATCTCGTGGAGATTTACTTGGAAATGCAGAGAATTCCCCAGTGGTTATCAAGGAAGAAAAGTGGAGCTCAAATTTATACAAGTGTAAGATCAACAAGTACAACCACATGACAAGTGACAACAAAAATATGATGTGGGAAGACTTAGTTTTAAACACTCTAATAGTGGACGAGCTCAAAACCCTAAGGTTGATGACTTAGTGTAACAAGAACTATAAAAGACTAGATTTTTACAACCGTGTGAACTTACTTTCTTTGCAAAACCCGCCCCACTTGCTTCGAGATGGTTAATGTCATGGGTGTATAAATAATTCTTCTAATTCGTAGGAAGAAGGGTGATAATTACATGCCACTTGATTAGGATAGTTATAGGCCTGTAGAACACCGACGAGGACATGGCACTTGATTTATGTGCCACTGCAAAGATTGAGGAGCTAGTGAAGAAATTGAGCTATGAGAAGGGAGGAAGGGCATAAGTGATTATGGATCTCCTAGACCTAGCATTGAGAGTCACCTCTTGGCTCATTAGTTGCAAATTGGGCACATCAAAGAGGTGGACAGACATCAATAAGAGATTATTGTATGTGGCCTACAGAGTGTCAAAAAGGGCACATTATAATTTTGCAGAGTTTATCACAAATGACATTGTTGAAGAAGCACAGAGTATAGAACAAGGCAGGAGAGAAAATCACATGGGGATCCATACTTCTATTGATTGTATTTTGGGAGATTGGTGTCCTAGATGGGCCAAATGGGAACATATGGGTTCACCCACCAACACACTCATCCCCTGCAGTTCAATTTGAAAATTTCACTTGTGATGGGACCATCTCGAGCACCTATAAGGCTCGATGAACATGTGGTTTGAATGGTTGCGCGAAGCATTTGAGAATGAGTGGCGCATTCCCCATGAATTTCCACAAGTTTTTGGGGATCAAGTAAAACTCACAGTTACTCAACATTTTTCCTAGTAAAGTTTATGATGGCCAAGGGAGAGATGGGGCCATGGTGCAAAGCTCCCATTCATGTTTATTGCTAAGTACATGAAGTACACCATCAACTGGATAAAGGATGCATATAAGTTTGTCTTTGATGTAGAAAAAGTGGATGTTGATGTCCATACATTGTGCATGACATACAAGTATGGTACTCGACCTGCTTATGTCAAAGTTTTGGAGCCAAAATTTTGGACTTGCACCCTCAAGTCAGCATTACCATCAAAGGGTATGTCCATCGGGTGTTCATGCAACTGCACCCCAAAATACAAGGGGGGATTGAAGTGGAGGTTATAGAATCCCCCTTTCCAAAGCCACAGAGGTGCCAATCTTGCCCATGAAAGCGGTACAGGTTAAAGAAGAAGAAGAAAAGAGTGAAGGTAAGTTAGATACTTCCTAGAAGAGGAGGTACTACACATTCGAAATGGTAGCAAGGGTGCCAACACTTCACTACAAGGTGGCACCAAGGCCTCATTATCGGGGCATGAGAAAGAGAAGGAAGATGAGGAAGATCTTGAAGAAAAGAAGCAAAAGACACATGATGCATCAAGCCCCGCAATAGGCTCGGAGGAAGGTGAAGAAGAATACCCCACCACCTTCAAGGTAGAGTTGGAGGTAGAGCTAGAAGAATAGGAAGTTAAGGATGAAACCAAAGATGTGGGTGATGCATGTGAGGAAGGAAAGGTGAACTTTACAGGGCTTGAGAAGATCCCAATGCATGAGGCCTTCCTAACACAAACCACTAGCCCAAGGGGAGATAAGGGGGAATCCTTTACTATAAAGGAGGATAAAGGATTCACCCATGGAGAAAAGTAGAGGATGAAGTGAAAAGCTACAAGGAAGAAGTGGACACCCATGTCCCCACATATGGACTTCGTGGATGACCCCATGAAGGTATTGCATGTAAGGTTCCAAGCCACCCTCCCACTAGAAAAGCTACATGGATGGGATTTGATGGATCAAGAAGGGGGTGTGCCCAAAACTAGGAAGATGCTTAGCTAGAACATGCATTACCATGCGGAAGATCCTAAGTTTGAGGTCAATGATCATGCGATCGAGACCGTCCACATAAAGAAGAGGGGAGGAGAAACATATAGGGTGGTGGATCCTAGCCACCTAACAGATGAGCAAGCATAAAATGTGCTTCAAAATATGTCTTTGGAAGTGGTTCGACATAGCTTAAATGCAGGAGCCACTGTCGCACCACTGTTCATGGAAAATAAAAAACAAAGAAAAGGAGATATATATATTACACTAGGGATTAAGGGGTGAACAAGATCAAAATTTGGAAGCATATGATCGAGTTGGTACCCTTGTGAAGAGCATTTTGGGACAATGTCCAGAATTGGTGAGCCAAGCTAGTACAGACTATGGGGATGAAATGGAATATCTTGAAGACCTTGTGGGGATGTTTCTCACAAACATCAAGGATGACACAGGGCCCATAGCTGAAAATATTTTAAGGGAGAAAGAGGAGGACAAGGTTATCATTGAATCCCGGATCACTGAGTTAGAGGACTTTCTCACCCAACTCAAGGAAGAAAATATACTTGCAGATAAGGGATTGACAAACTAATGAAAATGTGCGGGTGGAAGAAGAGGAGGCCACTCTCAAGGCTTTACAAGAGACCATCCCCACCAACAAGGTTGAACACATGTAGTTGGTTGTTAACACCACATCTCAAAAGGATAAAATCAAAACAAAGTGTGAGAAGCTAGAATTCAGGATTAGTGAACTCTGGGATTCCATCACTAAGTGGATGGACGAGTTCGAAGGATTCTACGCAGAACTAGTGGTAGATATAAATGCACTAAATGGGAAGGTGGAGGAAATTACCCCAGACCAAGTGCCCAATGCCATGGGAGAAGCACCAGGGGAAGGCCTAGGAGAAATTGAAGGATGAGATAGACACAGAGTTCCCTGAACTCCTTCAATTAGTCGCATAGCGTATTCCTCCAGTCTTCAATTCTTTGTTCGGATTATTCCAATTCCGCTATTATTTATTCTTTGGGGGAACAAAATTTTTGCCTTAGTAGATTTTGGTCATCAATACTTTGTTCAGGAAGTGCAAATGAATTCTGGGGAAAAAATCATATTAGTGTGGGGTGATGTTGGACCCCTAAATTAACTAAGTACCTAGGGTAAAAAACTTGGTGGTGCATAGAAACAAGGCGTGAAGGCACACATAGAGGTAGTTCTTGGAGATGTGCAAAGGCTCGTGCCCATATAGGATGGATTCGAGACTTAGTGAGTTTTAGACAAAGAAGAAAGGACGTGTTTAGGGAATGGATGAAAAAGTGACCAGATACAGATATGGATAAGCTATGGAGACTTGTAACTCAAGGAAAGGATATTCCAGGGCATCAATACGGTTATCATGAAAGGATAAGGAGCCAATTTTTTTATGGATTAGCTGGCACATGTGTGCTAAGGAAACTCAATTAGGGGAAATGCATGATGACATTTGGCATGTTCTTAGGTAGTGGTAGGGAAATCATGAAATATTCCTTCAGCTTTCTCATGTAATGATGAGCGGTTAAGAGAAGATTCCTAGAGAGTTCCTCATATGGATGGTTTGATGAGGGAGGTGTAGAGATGAGTATGGAAGCAAGAAAGGAAGATAGTTATAAAATATATGTAATGTGTGATGGAAAGCTCTGTAATGTGTAAAATATTTTCTACTATGAATATCTTCATGCATGGAACTCTTTAATGTAATCTTGGCTACTGTACTTTGGCATATAAATATAATGAAGTGATTCTAAAGCACTTATGTGATGAATCTAGATCTATACATTTCCTTTTTATGTTCATGGGTGTATTATTGGTTTCCTTTATGATAATCATGATTTAGCTCTACTTCTATTATAATATGATCATATTATCTTATGTTTTGCTGCATTAGATTTGGAGTTAGTGGTTACACTGGCCTTTCAAGAATGGGTGTGTCATTCTCTATATGTACAACACCCCCTTATTAGGGAATAACATTCTCACAAAGCTCACATAAAAGAGGGACTCAGCATGTACACGTGCCTTGGGTGAGCTTCCGGACTAGTCCGGATGATGTGCCAACGCGTTTGGGGTTAATTAGAAAAATAAGAGGAAAATAGAGACTACAAATTCTTTTCGAGTAATAGTTTGTTTACTAGATACTTTCTATTATATATTCCCCAAATTCTATAATAATGTATGAGTGGTTTTCAAATTCGATAAATTCAGAAAAGTTAAATCTAATAGACACATTATAATTTAACACTTTTTCTTCCTATCAATATTTTCCTAATTCTCTACCTTAATACCTACATACATGAATCTAGACACAACAATCCACCGATATCTATCCTTAATAAGATATTCCATCTTGATATTCCATAACTAATAATGTTTTCTATTAAATTTTTCAATCTCAATCCTTGAGTTTCCAGTAATTTTCCTCTATTTTAATATATTCTCATACATAATACTCCCACTCAAAAAAAAATTATTAGCATGGTACATAAACCCTAAATCTTCATGAAAGTTAAAACCTAGCTCTAATACCAAATGAAGAGATTTCAATATGATAAAAATACATTAGAAGCAATAATTCATGCAATATTTGAGGTAAATATAAAATAGAGAAATGAACTACATAAAATAATGTAGTACACAAGATATATCTTGGGAAACCTTTTTAGGAAAAAACCCAAAGGTGTAGTAACTTATCTCTTTATTGTATTAACTCAACCTTTTCACCATACAACGATGTACTTCTTTAGTGTTTATTTATCCTACCGCATGTCCAAATATATGTAAGAAAATTATTATGTAGTTTTTATGGCGTTATTACCATACATGGGTATCAAAACCATGGGAAAATAATACAACCCATAATGATTCCCCATAAATATGAGATATCTAACCACTCATAATAACATATGTTATAATTACCTATATGGATCTGAAATCCTATAAAGGGAGCCCAACAATATTTCTAGGAGTAACCCCAAGAACCCAAAGCTTGTGTCAAAGTAAATGCCCTATAACACACAAGTCATGTGAGGATATATATTCTAAATGAGTGTAACTCATGGAAAATATACAAAATTTTCCTATAAAAGGGCCACATACGCCAAAATTATTTAAGATGTTTGGACATAAAAACTCATAGAAGCACACATCCTCCCTTAGAAGAAAAATAAAAATTCCTTGGGCTTATAAGTATATACTTGTTGGTAAGGAAGACAAGTATAATTTTCTCTAGTTTATGGAGGATTTGGAGGATCAAATAATTATAAATCAAGATAAGATAAAGTAGTGCCTCAAAAAACTAAAAAAAAACTCAAGGATGAGATCATGCTAGGAAAAGATAGAAGTGGGTAAATTTTGGGTGCGATGCAAATATAAGAAAAATTCCCTAGAAATATGCTTTAAGAAATTTGAAGGACTGGGGTATGTGGTTGGAAATGCTTAGCCAAATCATATAGGTCATGCTCACAAAGTGGAAAATTTGTATAGATCAAATGCACCAAGTGCTAGATATTTTTTATGGGTTTGATAAAAGGCTTACCTAATTATAGGAAATCAAGCTAGTGTGGGGTAATGTTGTGCGTATATTTTGTTGGAGTACATTAACTTTTGGCTAAATATTCCATCATTTGAAGCATAGGAAGTTGTATACTAACATGTGTGCATATTTGGTTCAAGTAACACTACATATATGACACATGCCCACACCTTTTCAATAACCTTATCCCATACATGTGGAAGCTTATGTTTCAAACTATATATAGGACTCAAGGAAAAAAATAGTACGCCACTAAACTCATATGTATAAGAACCTAATTACACTCTGTCATGGCCTACACATGAGAGAATGATGAATGGAAATTGAGGAAAAAAAAGGGAATTTTAAATTCTAATTAAGGCCTAATTGTATGAGGAAGATGAATCTTTTGAGTGTGATAAATAGTTAACATTAACTATAGTTAACTAGTGGAGAAGAGTTACTAAAGAGTTAAGGATGACATGAAAAAATTTAAGATAATAATTGGTTCCATCTATCATGTGTTATAACTATCTTCTTATAGTCTAACTTGTTTTTCCTCAATTCTACATCCCCTTGGGTTTGACAACATTTTCGGGGAATAGGAATTATTGGAGAATGATAGAATGTGTGGTATATTTTGTTTGTAGCCAGGGAGATATATAACACTCTCTTTGAGACCAAGATTTTGGATGACTGAGGGGAATGTACAAAGGGGATGGACTTATCCTACTACTTTTGGTCCCACATTTGAACAAGGTGAGAGAACACATGCGGGTAACCTAAATGGAGAGGGGAGATCAATTCTTTGTTCCTCTTGATTTGTTAAATGATGGATCAATCTAAGATAAACATGGCCATGAGTACAACATTTACTCTCATGAGTTGTCATAAGAATTTTCATATGCTTAATGCATCAGACACATTTTACTATAGTCAACAAAGTTCATTTTCTCTTGCATTTTTTTGATATGATAAATAAGGCTAAAAGGAACCTTCAGTGATATTTAAAGACATAAAAAAATTAACAAATGGAAAATAGAATATTAGCATAATGGGGTTTGAATTAGTATAGTAGGTTTAATTTGTAAATAAGGGGATTAGATGATGATCGATTTCTTGTAACTAAGAAAAAATAGTTATCATGATAGCATGTTGTTCTTTGGAAAGTAGAGAAAATATGATCAAGAAATGATAAATTCCTATAAAAATATTTGCATTCATTGATACTCAATAATTGAAAAAATATTTTCAACACAATCTTCAAAATACTTAACACAAAATCTTATGCAAGCATTCTAATGAAACATTCATTGCTTCTACTATCACATGCCAAAGATGCACTCAAAGGATAAAAAAATCACTCAACAAGAGTTTTACAACAACGATTTTTAGAACTTCATCAAACTGTATAGTAAATTCTTACCAAACAATATTTTTCAATGATCATATTATAACAACCAAGGAATTATATTGTGTATTGTATGCGAGAAAAAATGAACTCAAAATTGCAATAGAAATTGTAATTCATTAATCATATTCTAACATACAAGGCTCAAAACATAATGCTAAAAGGCATAACCATATATGCATGTTTCAAACTTTAATTCCTTGACAAGGGGACATGAATCAAATTCCCTCAGTGTTTGTCAATGGATATACAGTGCATACACCTTAACACAAATCTTAAAAAATCAAAGTTAATATGTATTCCAAAATGGAAATCTACAGAATTACAATATTTCTTTTTCAACTTTTTCATACGAAAAACTAACCCCTCGATATAAGGACATGCCCTCATATTTATACAATTCTTGTTGAATTTTTCAATTAAATTCCCCCATAACTCAAAATATAATATCCTTCTTGTTGTAAAGAAGATATTTGATTAGAGCGGGAATGTACTTTGTCTAATTGAAAATATCCTATTTTCTCATTAGCATTTTGGAATTAGTCCCATGTCTTTTCGCCACATGTGGAAAGAAAATAGTTTATACTACCGATGTAATTTTGTATTTTTGATCTTTTCACAATTAATCATATATCTTGTCACCATTTTCTACCTCTTGATGTCACTTTCTATATTAATTTTATCTTTTCACCTTTTGGACATTATACCTTAGGAAAGGAATTAATTAGGTGAATTTTTTTGAATTTAATGTTCAACTCATGTAAGAAATTTAATTGGATTAATGGAATGAAATTTCACCATATTTTATTTTGCTCTCTCTTTATTCAATTTTTGTTGAACATCCACTTAATCCTATAGTTACTTTCACCATGATGCCTCACACAAATTTCTCTCAAATTTATTTCCTTATAAATTCTTTATTTGCACCTATGAATTTGCATTATTTTCATGAAATTTCTCATGGAATTCTCTGTGAAAGGAGAAGTAATATTTTTTTCTTTGAGAGATGTATGACATGGAATTCATAGGAAATTTGTAAGACTTTCCTTGAGAGGCACTTAATTCTATTTTCAAACTTTCAGGTCCAAATGAAAACTTTATCGAATAATATTTTTAATTGAATAACAACAGGAACTCGAAGGATAGATGAATTATAACATCATCAAAGTAATTTTGATGAGAAACATTTCTAAGATGACCTTATTTTTCTCAGTTTTCTAGATTCTATTTCATCATTTTTTCCAATCAAAGGATTATCAAGTTCTTAATCAATTGAAGAAATTATAGCTTCACTATAGGCCAACTATTAACTTCAACGCTACTTGATTTTATTCAACATTCTTCACCAAGGAGTTGATGGAAAAGAAGATTCTGGTTATCATTCATGTGTCATATAACTTAGATTCTTCAAAGGATGTGCCATTTTCCTCCAAAAAATTATCTAAACTAGAGAGAAGGATGATTTCTCTTGAAAAGGAATTTGAAAGGTCTTCTTCTGAGCCAACTTTGAGGATACATTTGAATCTTGTTGTGTCTTTTTCTCCATTGAATAAATGATTAAGGGTCTCTCTGGTTTATGTTTGTGTATCCAATTTCTCTTCTGAAAGACCAATAAATTTCTCCAGGACATCTACATCTACTGGGACCAGTACTCATCATGGCTTTAAGACACATTTTTCTAGAGGGCTCAATCTGTTGGAGTGGGTTTCTTCTTACACAAGAAAAATGGAATTGATTAGTATTTTAAGAAATCCATGGGAAAGCATAGAGGAACTCCTAGATATGGGAATGTCTCATGACTTGGACAAAATTATTTAGTATGTATATCAAGCTCAAAATCACATGGAGTTTGAATTTAGGAAGAAATAATTACTATCTCATATTCCCATATTCAGTGAGGAGATCATAATCATTGATTAATCAAATGTTAGCCATAAAAATCTTTTGTAATATGTATACATATGTGTGAATATAATTTTCCAAGGGCATGAGACCCTATAGAATCCTCATTTTGTCTTTTATAAATACAATTATACAATATTGCAATGTGCTTCATGTATGGATTTACCATAGCTAATTCATTATCTAGAAATTTTACTCCTCTATTTGTTTTTTAGAAAATATAGAAATGTTGAAAGTGCAAAATAAGAAAAACTTTGAGAAAGAAAAAAGGGATAGAAACAAGCCTATGCTTGATTAAGCTTAACAATTTTAGCTTCTTCCTCTCTTACTTTGTATGCATCATATTTACTAAACATTTAAATAAGGTACTTTCCATCTAGTCCAACATGAAATATAAATACTAGTTCATGTGCCTTTATAACATCTTCAAACTTACTTATTACACCTTTATTCTTCTTTACTCTATTTGACAATTTATCCATTTTCTGTTATAAGTGAACAAATTTTTGGATGGTGCCATAATTAAAATTTGAAGCAATAACATATGGTCTTCCATTGATGTGTTGGTAAAAATATTGTATCAAGTCATATGTACCCAAATCTCCATATGTTATCTGGTCTTGTATAGATACTATTTCTCCAAGTCTTTTGTCAATATCATTAATGCACTCTGCCATTTTATCCTTTTCTAGGGTGAGCTCTTCAATGCTCTAATTTAGATTTTTCATCCTTAATTTGATGGATCCTTCATATGTATGTTGTGTTCCTCTTTCCTTAGAGGGAAAATCCCTTCTTTTTCCACCAATTGATCATCTAGTTGAACTATTGCTTCAAGTTTGGGAAGGATTCCATCCCAATAGTGTAATTATTCATGGTACTTTTCAATTTTCTCCTTTGCATCACTTAAATTCTTAGACAATTGGTTGTAGCATCCCACAATATCTTCTATGATCTTGTTTCCTTTTTTGGAAAATTCTTCCTTCCATCTTGCTACAACATCAATTGTTTCTCTTGACTTGTTAGCTACTATTAAGGCTTCTGGTGTTATGGAAGAAAATATTTCTTTCCCTTCAATAGAAGGTTATATCAACTTTTGCAAATAAATGGACATGACTTCAACTTTCTCCCTCAAATACTTCTTAGTCTCCTTATCCTTGTCAATTTTTTGGATAAGGCCCCAAGGCACATTGTAGCTTCCTGCTTCATATTTTTTATAGTTGGTTTTCCAATTGAATATGTGTGATTTGGTAGCCATCCATTATAACCTCAGTCTTTAGTTTATCTCCTTTTGGGGTAGCAACTTCTAAGGTTTTGTATCCCTGAGTGTCAACATGGGTTTTTGACAGTATTTTGGCTCTTTTGGAGCCTTCGTGGGTTTTGAAAACACAATGTTTTCAATGTCAATAGTCTCCACTTGAGCCACTTATTTTTCTTTTCTTAGGAGGAGTGTTCCTAACCATGAGTTTGTAGGGACATTTCCTATCCTTGATACATGTGATGCAGGTCATGGTATGATTGATTACACTACCATTTATGTGGAGGAGGCTTGAGGTACCTACAAAATGACACTTGTGTATGTGGGACATCATCTCTCACTAGTAGCTCCTTTTTTCTCAATCGGAAAAAAAATTGTTCTTTCATGTTCTGTTATTTTCTTATCAACTTCAAGTTCCTTGGTTACAATTATTGTAGTGGTTAGTTCTTGGGCCTTATCACTAGCTGGTACCTTCTCCTTGTCCTTAGCCACTTCTAAACTTATAACTTTATTATTAATTTCCTTTAGTGTTTCCTTTGTAGGGCTTGCAATAACATATGGTTTTTCTAATATTGTGATACTTGCCTCCTCTTGAGGTTATATTCCTATGAAAACAATCATTTCTCTTAATGATTCCCTCAGCAATTTCTTGATCAACTAGTTTTACTTCAACCGTTGATACTATAATTCCATTTTTATATCTTGGGCTATCATACTTGTTTCTTCATTCTGGAATTTTGGATTCTCTAATAATTAGGTGTCCATTGAGGCAACACTTTCTTCTTTTATCATTGTTAATATTAACAACAATGTCGATAAATCTTGACACATGGGTCTCCTCTCTTTCATCTACATCTATTATCTCAACCGTCATACTTACCACTTCTTGAGTTGTAGTGATGATAATAGCCTCTTGCCCCTCTATTTATGGAACTAATTGGATTACCTTAAGTCCTCCTTATTCATGTTCCACTTTGAAGTATTCAGAACTAACCGTCTATAGGATTATTATCAATCTCCTTTTTCTATTATTAAACTTGGTACTTAATCAACTCGGACTTGTTGCTATAATAGGGGTTTTTTGCACCTTGGATGATGAGATTGGACCACTCACCTCAAGTTGTGACATTGATACCTCTAATGCCAATGTTGCAACAAGAGTCTTTTGAGCCTTATGTAAAGGGATTGGATTAATGACCTCTGGTTTCATATTTCCTTTATTATGAATGTTGGGTTGTAGAAATTGCTTAACTCTTTGAAGAATGTGCAAGAGGGACGTAGAAGTGTGAACAAGTTTTAGTTAAGAAGGGCATGTACATGAAGGAAACATTTAGGACTTAGTCAATTTTGGAGCCTTGAGCCAAAAATAGACAATGTTAGGATTAAGTGGAGATCACGCAACGTTCCAGGAATAGAAAAATGAATGAAGACTTGGAGATGAAGGAACGCCTATTTTGGGATAGAGCACATGCGAGGTGAAGATCAAAGGTCATGCAGAGTTTGGGCTAATAATAGGATTAGAACAGAGGTTATCTATAGGTTTAATCTATTATTAGCCTAGATGCATGTGTTATAAGATGTTTTTATATGTACGCATGGCTATTTTAAGCATGCAATCTATTTTGAGATGCATGAGTGGTGAAGGAAAGTCCCCACCCCTATATATATTTGATGCACTACATTGTTTTTCTATTTTGAGTTGTATCGAGTTATGCTACCTCAATATACTCGCACGCATGACTTCATGACATTATTATGATGGATTCAACTTTTGTTATGTAATATTTTTGGTTACTAATGGAGTATTATGAGTGGATTATGGTAACTGATATCTCTATTCATGGTGGTTGTATTGTTAATCTTATCTTATTTCTTGTTTGATTCATTATGATCTATGGTTACGCTCTATTTCATGATATGCTTGGTAACTAGTTACTTGATCTAATAATGGTTAATATGATTATACATGCTAAAATCCTGACAAGAAAGTACAAAAGAGGGACCTAGTAGCTTTACGTGCTTTGGGTGAGCATTCAAATCTATTTGGATGAAGTGCCAGTGTGCCTAGGCAATTGAGTGGGAAAACAAGAAACCGTTTTGGTTCATTCTTTGGGACCTATTTTTAAACTGTGATGATGGTGTATTGATTGACTCATGCGGCCATTAAAAGTTGGGTAGATGAAGGACAAGAGCAATTTGCATGAAGATATGGTTCTAGACCTGATTTCAATGTGTGCAAGTGGGTGGAAGATAATCTATATCATGAGCTCTATGATGTTTTTTTTTTGCTTTCTAATAGAATTATACGAGTGGTTGTCCCATATGCATCAAAGAAAAATTGGAGTTACAAACCAAGGGTTTGGATGCGAAATAGTACCAAATGTTTTTGATGTAGATGAACCTTGGACATGTGTTATAGATCATTGGTGGGCTTGTGTTGTATAACAGCTATACTTTAGAGTATGTTTTTTCTATGTATTCTTGTCTTAAAGTTATTGAGTTTTATTTTTACGTGATTCCAGAGGATCTTACATTCACGTTATTCCTTTGGAAATTAATATCTTGATGGTGGTGCTGAGTTTAGAGCGCCTACCTATGGTTGGATAAACATAGCACCACGCACAAGGAAGGAGTATGTGTGGTGAAAGATGGCAGACCATGTGGCGAGAAAGGAAGAGAGAGGAAAGATGATTTAGATATAGATAAGTGAAGAGTCAATGGAAAGATAAGTTGTAGAGTCAATGGAATCAAGGGAAGAGATGGTTCACCAAGGATTTGGTGATCTCATGGAAGATGAGGATGAGGAACTCGCATCATATGGTTCCCCCAATATTGGGAAAGTGCAGTAGGGAATCCCCTTTAGCTTCAAAAGAGATCACGTCAGAGGAAATATTGAGGACTAAAGACATGCATATGATCCCACTTGGTGACGTAGCCCTTACACTTTTATTCTAGTTCCAAAATTAATCATTGATAAACATGTGAGTGTAGGTAATCTAGTATCTTCAGGTAGATATAATTTTCCTTTGAATACAAAAGTGCATCAAAAACACACACACCTATAGAAACACAGACATCATATTTTTGTTTGGAGGCCCAATTGGAGGAATATTTTCTAGCATGTGTTGGTCGTCAAATAGGACTTCAAGAAGAGCAACAGTCAGGGGACAAGAAGTCCCTCCTCTTTAATGGGAGAGGTTCCCTTATTTAGAAATGAACCTATTTACACATATACAAAGCATGGTTTTACCGTGGAACTTGGATATTATGAAAGTGTTTTCTATAAGGATTATCAATCACAAAAGGACCGAGGAATGAAAATGTGAGAATGAGTAGAAAGGCACCATTCAATTATAGATGACAGGTAATTCCTTATGCATGCGAGGGTACAACGAATTGGAATAAGATCATTTGTATCACATTAATAAGATGGAATTTGAAAAGACACAAAGTTCTGTAAATAACATCTGTGAGAATACAAAGCTTCTCAGCATAATACAGACAAATGATCTAATAAAATTAAACAAATAGCTTGAGAGTAAAGGAAACCAGATAGACAAAGAAAGAAAAATCCTTCTGTATTGATTTCTTTATGATTTATTTACACTTTCAGAAATAAGCCAAGTTCTTCCTTTTTCAAAATGGCAAGGAGAGGCCATTATATAATTTACAAATTAGTTACTCCCGGTAACTACTTCTTTTAACTAATGATTAGTTAAAGGGTTGCAAATCGTAACACCCCAACTAAATACAACAAATCCGAGAGAAAGAAGGAGAAGGATCAGAAGAAGAAGACAAGCGTTCAAGATTGGGAGGGACCCACTGATTTAAGAATCCATTGTCTGAATCTCTTCAACGCCTCGGCTATGTCTCTGCCACGTGGGACTGATGTGTTGGTGGTGGCATCTAACTTGCAAATGAGTTCTTCATGCACGTTCATTAGTTCGCTTGAGTCGGGACTGAAATGAGCTCTGCAAGCGAGTACTGTGTCTGCACATTGTATTGAAATTGGGAAGCCACCGGTGAATGCCAAGCCACTGTCATGAATCATCTGTGCCATAGCTGAAGGGTTTGCATCTGTCATCCTTGCCCAAAAATCCCCAAAATCAAGGTGGCGAACTTCACTGTCCCCGATATCGGGAACGGCAGACTCGAGTGGTGAAACTTGTTCCTGCCCCTGGAATTTAATCTTCATGTTGATAGTAACTCGGAGAGCAAAGCTGCAAGCTAGACTTGGGATGGAATCACAAGGGAAATGGATACGCGCGTAGAAATTTTGGTCATGAGGGTTCGAGCAATAGATAGCATGAAAGCAGTGTGTAAAAATGCATAGGGGGTAGTTCATTTGAAAAGCAAGATATAGCCATTTAGGAGAGAGAAAGGTAATAAATGCGCATTAGCCGTTTAGGGGGTAGAGCGGGAAAAATTAGCATGAATGGCACTTGGTTCATTTGGGACACGAGGGATGTGAAAGCGTGAAGTACGTGGTTCGGCCGATTCGGGCGATGCGGGAAAAGACGCACAAATTCTTTTGGGACATGCGGGATGAAAGTACGCGGAATATGCGATTCGGCCGAATCGGGTGAAAAAGGAACAACGGGCCCGAGTGAACTTGGGACATTTGGGACGAAAGTACGTGGAATACATGAATCGGGTGAAATGGGAACAACGGGTCTAGGTGAACTTGGGACATGTGGGACAAAAAGTTCCGACGGGCCTGAAAAGAACAGAGTTCGGTAAACCGACGATCGGGAACAGAGAGCCCAAGTGAACTCGGGACACGCAAGACAAAAATGTCTGACAGGCCCGAAAACACACAAAATGACCCAAAAATGTAGATTTTCCCAATTTTCTGAATTTTCACATCACCAGGACAACAGAAAAGACACTTAACCTCAAAATTTTAATTTTCAAATTCTTAAAAGCAGGGGAATTTTGAGTGGACAACAGCTGGCTCCTTCTGGGGATGACTTGGCATAGATTCAAAGAATGAGACAAGGTAATAATTTAGACAAACTCGGGAAGTAGACCAATACCTTATCCATTGGGCCATGGAGTCAAAAAGCAAACCAATACAGAAGACAACACCGCAAACAACACACAAAAACAAGGGAAGGAAAGGAGGGGACACACTATACAGAATATACAAAGGACTTCCTAATCACCTAAGACTTAAACAGTTTCAGGTACTGCCCACTATAAGGAAGTGGGAGAGAAGAACCATCCATATAATCAAGGTAAAAAGAATTCTTACCAAATGTTCCTGATCTTGAAAGGTTCGAGCCAAAGAGAATCAAACTTTCCATGGCTGCCATGAGGTTCATGCCTTTTATCCCACAACAAAACAGTGTCTCCAACTTTGAAATCCCTGAACCTGGCTTTCTTATCAAACAAGACCTTTACCTTCTATTGGTGAGCATATATCCTATCAGCAACTTCCAATCTGTCCTCATTCAATTTGTGAAGATACATGATTCTCTTATCCAAAGAATCATTGAAACTGGTATCTTCAATGGCCTTCATTAAATGCAGAGCTGGAAGCTCCACTATAACTGGAAATTGGGCCTCCACTCCATATACTACCTGAAAAGGAGACATCCCAATGGCTCTCTTAGGTGTGATCCTATCTGCCCAAAGAGCATCATAGAGTTTCTTGTGCCAGTTCCATTGGGATTCATTGACTAATTTCCTTATTATGGCCACCATATTTTTATTTGTTGATTCTGCTTGTCCATTTCCCTGAGGATAGTAATATGAGGAGTGAGCCAAGGAGATGCCATATCCATAGCAAAAATCCATCATCTCAGTTGAAGAAAAATTTGAAGCATTATCTGTCACGATCTTGTTTGGCACACCATACCTTATCAAGATGTTTTCTTTGATAAAACTACATACTACTTCTGAAGTAGTACTCTTTACTGGAATGGCTTCTACCCATTTGGTGAAATAATCTATGGCAGTTAATACATGGGTATGACCAGCACTAGAAGAGGGATTAAGTGTTCCAATGAAATCCAAACCCCATTGCTGAAAAGGTTCTTCGATCACAACTAGTTTAAGGGGCAAGGAGGCCAACTTGGGTCTACCCACGAAAGTCTGACAAGCCTCACATTTATCAACCCATTTTGATGCATCCTTGAACAAGGTAGGCCAGTAATATCCTCCACGAAGTATTTTATGAGTAGTGATAGCTGATGAGTAATGCCCTCCACATGCCTCGATCATGAAAAGTTGAGTAGCTTCTTTTCTTTGTTCCTTGTCCACACATTTCAAAAACCTTCCATCTAACCCATGTTTAAACAAGGCGTTTTCCCACAACACATATTGGGTTGATCTCAGTTTAACGGCTCTCTTCTCTTTGGCAGTCAAATGAGAGGAGCATTCTCCATAGGTGAGAAAGTGAGCGATATCAACATACCATTCATCAACTGAGCTAAGAAACAGAATGGTAGGAAGACCAACTTTATCCTCCAGTAACTCATGTCTAGCTCCTTCAGCGATGAGTTCACACAGGCCTTTTCCACGGACGAGCTTGGTCGGTTTGATGTCAATATCATATTCTTGAACCTTGGCCACCCAGTTCCCTCTCTTGGATCCAAATTCCTGCTGTGTGAGAATTGACTTGATAGTTGTATCCGGTACCAACACCGTGGAGTGAGAGTTAAGAATGTAAAAACGAAACTGCTTGACAGCTTTAACCACTGCAAAAGCATGTTTTTCCATTATGGTGTATTTTAACTCATGATTTTTTAGAATATAGCTCATAAATGCAATTGGGAGTTCGTGCTCATTAGAATCTTCCTGAGTCAAAACAATGCCCAAGGTGTTATCCGTGGCGTAGCAATAGATAATGAAATCTTTGTTGAAATCTGGACATGCTAAAATAGGAGTTTTAGCAATGGCCCTTTTAATACCTTCAAAGGCTTCTTTCCCTTCAGGAGACCAACCAAACGTTTGTTTTCCTTTCATCATTTGGGAGATATTCAAAGTTAGCTCTGCAAAATCAGGGATGAACCTTCTCAAAAAGTTGATCTTACCAAAGAAAGAGTGCACTCCCTTTTTGCTAGTTGGAAGAGGAATTTGTTGAATAGCTTGAACTCGCTCAGGATTGATTTTTATACCATCTTTGGAGACAACGTGCCCCAATAATTTCCCCTCTGTGACACAAAAATAGATTTCTTAGGATTCAAAGAGATCCCATGTTCTCTACATCTTAGCAGAACTGTCTCTAGATGCTGGAAATGATCCACCCTTGTTTTAGAAAATACAGTCAAGTCATCAAGGTATACGACAATACACTTTCCTTTCAAACTTCCAAAGGCCAAATCCATAGCCCTCTGAAAAGTGGCACCGGCATTGATGAGCCCAAAAGGCATCCTTTTGTAAGCAAAGGTACCCCAAGGGGTAGTGAAAGTTGTTTTGTGTTGGTCTGTGGTATTAACTTCTACCTGGTTATATCCTGAGAATCCATCAAGCATAGACAACATTTCGATCCCGTTACTACTTGCAAGACCTGATCCATCATAGGTAAGGGATAATTATCTTTCAAGGAAGCTTGATTTAGATTCCTGAAGTCAACACAGATACGAATCTCACCATTTTTCTTTCTAACGGCACAATATTGGCAATCCATGTTGAATGATGGATAGGAAAAATGATTTTGGCTTTCAATAACTTCTATATTTCCTAAAAGATGGTGTCAGCTATTTTAGGATTGTATTGCCTCTGCTTCTATTTAAAAGGCTTAATCTCAGGTTTGAGAGGGATAAAATGCTGCATCTCCTTTGGTTGGAAAGCTTTTAAATCTTCATAGGAATAAGCAAGAACATCCTTATACTTTTTCAAAAGACTCATTACCTTCTTCTTTTCTTTTGGGGTGCAACATTTTCCAATGTTCACGAGTTTAGGATCAGTAGAACTCCCAATATTAATTATGTCATATTTGGCTAATTGTTGGGGTCCAGTAGAAGCTCTAAACTTTACATACCTGTCGTGTTGGTCAAACAGTTTTTCTAAACTCACCAATCCTTTTGGAATCTTGTTTCCTTTGAGTTTGATACATCCATCCTGATCCGCTTCTTCTTCTTGGGCGGCTTCTTCGTTAAAGGGCACACTTTCACAAGGAAAATTATCGCTTCCTTCAAAGTACAACTGTTCAAAATTATCCTTGAGTTCTAAGAAAGAAAGCAAGTGTTGATCGTTATTGAAAACTTGCCAGTTACTTGTATTATTAGGTACATTGGTCTATGAATCATTTCAATCGGTGAACTTATCTTGAGAAAAGTCGATGAGGAATAAGCAATGACCCCCGAGACTCACTAGAGAATCAGCCCCGTATTCTTCTCCCTAGGCATTTTTTGATGGAGAAGGCGTCAAGAAATTCAATGGAGTCCCAAACCCGATTCCCGTAATGTTTCAACCTTTCATTCTTTACCCGAAGAGGTTTCTAACTTGCTTGACAATCAATTCCGCATCCCCACGAGCTATAAGATTCTTCACACCTGTTTTTGCCACCTAGAGTCCAAGAATGAGAGCTTCATACTCTGTTTGTATTATTGGTATTTTCAAATCGCAACTTGAATGAGAAAGGATGAATGCTTCCTTCAGGTGACACCAATATGACACCAGCTCCAGAACCAGCTGAAGAACAACTTCCATCAAACTCTAATATCCAAACATCATTAGGATCTTTAGGTGAGACTTTGGGGAGTTGGATTTCTTTTGGAGACATAATGATGTAGTTGTCATGCCCCATATCCTCATAGAGTATTTGTGCTTTAGGATCATCGCTTTTGTACAATATACTCGATCGCTTCTCAGCAAAGCAGCTTCTTCATTTGCCCATTAACTGGTATGAGGGCATGTGACCAATCCATTTGAATTTCTCCACCCACATCCTTACAAAAGTTCCTGCTTAGCAACATCCCGTATGAAGGAGGAATATCTGCTACTAAGATAGTAGCCAAAACTTTCTTCTCGTGCAAAGTAAAGCAAAAACCACTTGTGCGCCTTAATTCTTCCGACCAAGGGCACTTCCTTACTCTCCATGGAATAACAAGATCCGTAAGTGCATGTGAGATTCAACCTAAGGCATGAGCTACTTTGGCAGGTGCATTACATTTTCTAATGCTCCCGAGTCTATGACGTAATTACGAGCCTATGGCCAGCTATAAGGAGTGTTACATAAAATGGTTTGATTTTCTCATTGGGTGAGGTGATAAGTGGCTACCGATTAGGTCAGTGTGCGAAGGAATGGGTAAAAGGCCTTTAGAGGTAGTTTTAGAATGGGAATTGACAAAGTGAATCATTTTAGCAAAATCCTTGGGATGAGTTTGATAATATTCAGCCTTTGAGATTTGAACCTTAGTCTTTTTTAAGTGATCAATAATATCGAAAGACCCAGAAGTGGATGGGTTATCATCACTTGAGATCCTAGTTTTATCAATTTTAGGGGAAAAAGAAGTAACTTTAGTAGCAGAATTGACAGGACTCACCTTTGGTGTAGATGAAATGGGGATCGAGAGATCCTCTTTTTGCAATTACAGGGATAGTTGTCGGCTGCTCCTTAGATTTCTTGGTGGGCTGCATCACTTTCTCCCTCTGATTTGTCTACTCTCGAGTCATGACAACGTATGATTCACTATTCATGTCTGCTACTACTTCGTCATAATCATCCCCTTCATCAATGCCTTCAGTGGTGAAGAAATTAACTCGAGATCCCTCAAGTTCATCTATTTCATCATCAACCTCTTCAACAAATTCCTCACAATCTTCATTAACCTCCTCATCCTCTGGTTCCTCAACTTCACAGGTTACATTGATAGGAACTTTAATAGGAGGTCCTTCAAGTGCTAGCCTTGTTTGAGAAGCAGGAAAATGATTTCTGGGCTGAAAATTCCTCCTTGGAACGTCTGCATAGGGAGCATGCTGAGCCAATTGTTTCTTAATGGCAATGAGATCATTTGCAAGTTTTTGTACTAATGGATCAGTATTAGGTCCAGGAGTGGAAGAGGAGGAAGAAGCAGACTTAGATTTAGAAGGGTCTCTCCTCAACTTTCCCGACATGATTAAATCATCTTCAACACTAACAACAAGAGTTTGATCCTCGGCCAATGTTGCGAGATTAGCCCTTCTTAATGCATAACTAACTTCAGAAATTGGGCATTTAGGAAGAAGCATTTTTGAATTTGATCTACAGGTTGAGTATTTGGTGGAATTTTGTTAATTAACCTGTTGAATCGAGCCACAAATTCTCTCATGGGCTCTTGTGATTCCTTATTTATTTGAGAAATTTGGGCTAGCAAAGCATGCACGTCTTCCGCCGGTTTGAAACGGTTTTCAAACCTAGTTCTCATTGTGTTCCAGCTAGTGATAGCTCCGGTCGGAAGGTGATAGAACCAATCAGCAACATTATCTTGTAAAGTCTCAACAAAAATTCTTACGGAGATGTCTTCATGTTCAACTCCTAGAACTCCACATGCAACTATGAAGGCTGCGATATGTTCATCAGGATGTACTTTACCATCACCTTTGAATTTAGGAAAGTTCTTCCTGATTACCTCTGGGTAACTCATGCAAAGGCTGAGGAAGGGCAAGAGGCCCAACACGATGGCCCCAAGGCAATGGTACCGCCATTCTTGGAAAAATGGCTTGAAGAGGAACTAAAACACCAACAAGAATTAGAGCTCGAAGATTAGGACTGATTTGTTCTGAAGGAATACCACCCATAGGGATTCTATCTTGGATAGGTGGAGTGCTTTTGAATGAGCCTTTCTATTTCTTCTTGTTGAAAGGAAGAACTTGGCTTATTTATAAAATTGTAAATAAATCATAAAGAAATCAATAAAAACTCGAATATGATTCCCAAATTCACCAAAAACCGTCGTCAAAAGGACTTCAAGAAGAGCAACAGTCAGGGGACAAGAAGTCCCTCCTCTTTAATGGGAGAGGTTCCCTTATTCAGAAATGAACCTATTTACACATATACAAAGCATGATTTTACTGTGGAACTTGGATATTATGAAAGTGTTTTCTATAAGGATTATCAATCACAAAAGGACTGAGGAATGAAAATGTGAGAACGAGTAGAAAGGCACCATTCAGAATTATAGATGACAGAGTAATTCCTTATGCATGCGAGGGTACAACGAATTGGAATAAGATCATTTGTATCACATTAATAAGATGGAATTTGAAAAGACACAAAGTTCTATAAATAACATCTGCAAGAATACAAAGCTTCTCAGCATAATACAAACAAATGATCTAATAAAATTAAATGAATAGCTTGAGAATAAAGGAAACTAGATAGACAAAGAATGAAAAATCCTTCTGTATTGATTTATTTATGATTTATTTACACTTTCAGAAATAAGCCAAGTTCTTCCTTTTTTCAAAATGGCGAGGAGAGGCCATTATATAGTTTACAAATTAGTTACTCCCGGTAACTACTTCTTTTAACTAATGATTAGTTAAAGGGTTACAAATCGCAACACCCCAACTAAATACAACAAATCCGAGAGAAAGAAGGAGAAGGATCAGAGAAGAAGACAAGCGTTCAAGATTGGGAGGGACCCACTGATTTAAGAATTCATTGTTTGAATCTCTTCAACGCCTCGACTATGTCTCTACCACGTGGGACTAATGTGTTGGCGGTGGCATCTAACTTGGAAATGAGTTCTTCATGCATGTTTGTTAGTTCACTTGAGTCGGGACTAAAATGAGCTCCGCAAGTGAGTATAGTGTCTGCACATTGTATTGAAATTTGGAAACCACCGCGAACACCAAGCCACCGTCATGAATCATCTCATGCCATAGTCGAAGGGTTTCAGATCTGTCATCCTTGCCCAAAATCCCCAAAATCAAGGTGGTGAACTTCACTATCCCCGATATTGAGAACAACAGACTCGAGTGGTGAAACTTGCTCCCCCCTGGAATTTAATCTTCATGTTGATAGTAACTCGGAGAGCAAAGCTACAAGCTAGACTTGGGATGGAATCGCAAGGGAAATGGATACGCGTGCAGTAAATTTTGGTCATGAGGGTTCGAGCAATAGATAAGCATGAAAGCAAAGTGTGTAAAAATGCATAGGGGGTAGTTCATTTGAAAAGAAAGATATAGCCATTTAGGAGAGAGAAAGGTAATAAATGCACATTAGTGTTTAGGGGTAGAGCGGGAAAAATTAGCACGAATGGCACTTGGTTCATTTGGGACACGAGGGATGCGAAAGCGTGAAGTACGTGGTTCGGCCGATTCAGAAATGTGGGAAAGGACACACAAATGATTTTGGGACATGTGGGATGAAATTACGTGGAATACGTGATTCGGTGAATCAGTGAAAAAAGGAACAACGGGCCCAGTGAACTTGGGACATTTGGGACGAAAAGTACGTGGAATACGTGAATCGGCCGAATCGGGTGAAAAGGGAACAACGGGTCCAGGCGAACTTGGGACATGTGGGACAAAAAGTTCCGACGGGCCCAAAAAGAATAGACTTCGGGTAAACCGGCTGATCGAGGAACACGAGAGCCCAAGTGAACCCGGGACAAGCGAGACAAAAATGTCCGACAGGCTCGAAAAACACACAAAATGACCCAAAAACGTAGATTTTCCCAATTTTCTAACTTTTCACACCACCAGGACAACAGAAAAGACACTTAACCTCAAAATTTTAATTTTCAACTTCTTAAAAGTAGGGGAATTTTGAGTGGACAACAGCATGTCATTAGGATAGAGTATGGGCATTCAGAACATTGGGAAAAACTCTATAAGTACTACAACTTAAAAAATAATGGGATTTCAATTTAGTACTAAAATTAGGATGCAAGGAAGTATATCCACCGGTTCTATACCCATTTTTGTAGGATCGGGTGGATCAAGAGGGTCGGGATAAAGTGGATCAGGTGGTTCTAGTGGTGGTGGAAATACTAGTGGCAGTTTTGATTATGGATATGGAGGACAAGGCCCACATCCCTAACAACCCCCATATAAACCTCAATAAGTTTATTATGAGATGTCCCTCCACTTGCCATAATATAGAGGAATCAAATATGTTATAGAGTATGTGCACAAGTGTGAGCTACTATGGCATGCTAAAGGAATCACCACTTCAAATAGGAAGGCGAGTCAGTTTGCCACTACTCTTCAAGAGTGTGCGCATAGCTGGTACAAAAAGTAAAACTTGCATTAGACTGTAGTGGATTATTATGCTTGCATTTTACATTTCTAGTCAAGATTTTAATTCCATAATTTGAACACAAATGTATCAAAGACACTTAAAGAAACTAAGCATGGCTTACCGAAAGCATTTGGGAATATGACATGTATTTTAAAACTTTTTTATCAAATTTTTCTTATGACATACACCCTATTCAACATGCACAGTGGTTTTTGGTGGATTGTTGACTCTGTTCATAAGGGTGCTATCTCATAAAACTTTTGTGGATTTGTGTGACGCTTTGGAAGTAGCTCTAGGCACTGAGATAGTTAGGAGTTTGGATACTAGAGTAAGTTTGTTCTTAGAAGAACAAATTACAACCATGGTGAAATAGTAAGAGAATATCTCTCATAATTTAACTCATGAGACATGTAGTGGAATATGGTGTACAAATTGTGAGGTTGAAGGAAATACCAAGGATAAATTTCCTCAAAAGTCGGTGTGCGCTATGTTGTTGGATTGTGAAATTTTTCATCTGGAACATGATGCGAGTAGGTGTCCCCTCTTACACTGCACAATCTGGAAGAATGTTTCTATGTATTATAATAGTTTCCAAATCTATACTCATGATACTCGTTGACTATCGAGTGATTGATCGATACATAAAGCCATTAAAACTTGTGTGCACCAAACTAGTGTAGCAAGTGGATCTAAGGAACAAAGAGAACAACATAAGGAAGGGCGTAATTATGGGGATAATAGGAATAGAGGATTTCATGGAGGATATAGAGGCCAAGGTCATGGTGGTGGAAGAGGAGGAGTTCTTAGAGGAATTTATTATACTTATGGATCTCCTGATCATTATTAGAGCGAGTTCCCTCAAAATGTAGCTTAGTCATGGTGTGGAAAATAACACAATTTTGAATAATGTCTTGACTTAGATGAGTATATGAGAAACCAACACAAGTAAGACAATGGTATAGCTATGATTAAGATACAACGTGTAGTTGGAGATCAATGGATGCTTTGAAGGTTGGACTTAATTCTGAATTAAAACCCATATTAGTAACCACACTCACTGAGGCTACGCATGCATAAGAACCTACGAAGTATAAGCTGGCCATAACAAAATAAGAAGTGAAAAATTCTAAGTAACCTAATGTTGCACATCAAAAAGATATTTACTAGGAGACTATGGATGTTATCTATGATTTACAAGGAGATATTCAAAGCCTTATGGAGTAGGTGCACGTGATGGAATAAGAAAATAAGGTTAAAATACCACGAAAAGACGTAGATGACTTGAAGGAGGTCTATCGAATGTTGTGCTAGGAGAACATAATCCCTTTATTAGGATAATGGTTGAGAGAAAATGTACCACGCGTAGGTAATGATCATGAGAGTCAAATACTTCATGAACATTTACCTCCCCATAATCATGAGTATGATAAGGATATTACACTGAATACAATCATAGATGGATGGCTTCTGAGAAACATTCTGATAGATACATGTACAGAAGTTAATGTACTCACGTTAGATGCTTGGAATCAAATGGGAAGACCACCATTTTAGCATTCTTTTAATGTGTTATATATGGAAAATTGAACTAGAGCCATGCCACTTAGGGTACTTAAGGATGTAACTATTATGATTCAGGGAGCCAAATTTACTGGGAATTTTGAAGTATTGGAGCTAGTTTAAGCATATATCTTAACAAAATTACTTGGGTGCCCTTGGTATTATGTGAATAATGTAGATTTGCACTTCAACAAGGGGTACATTAGCTTTGAGAACAAGGAAGAGCGCGTTATTATACCTTTGACAGATGGAAATTCTACTTTGTATGTTGATCCTTTGATTGAAGAAGACTTGAACATGATATATGCATGCACAATTAGGGAACCTGAGGTAACTGAGCCATCTACGGAAGGCATGATATAGTGTGATGATGTTCATTCAGTTAGTGATACCAAAATTATTGTTTATGACAACTAGGTGTATGGAACGTATGAAGTAGTTGGGCGAAGTTAAGAACATAATCACTCACATGATCTAGAAGTGTATGGCTAGGTGTTTGACTTATAACTAGGTACCTCTATACACTTGTGAAGGTAACCCCGATGTGTTTACGCATGTCATGGAAGCTCAATGGAAGAATGAAGGATAGATGAGAAATATGCTAGTATATACTCTGTGTAGGATAGTTGTGTGTTGGTGGGCTACACATATAGACAACTTATTGGGATGGAAAGAATTGAGAATCATATTTTCTAATAGGTTCATAAGGAGAAATGTACCTTCATAGATATGTGAATTTCATGGGAAGTCCCCTACCTCACACCATATTCAGAATTGTGAGAGACTTTAGATGGAGGAGGAGGCCTTGCCACCATCACTTTAGGTGCATAAGTTCTACTCCACTTTAGGTGACTACATGTATGCATGATGTTTTTATGCAAAATTAACAAGATAAATAGTTAATTGGTAGAAATGACCTCATGTATGATTCATAATTTTGATTATTTTTCTACTAAGCCACCAATCAATGAAGCACTACAGATTATGAAGCGCCTTACTTTGGGAGATAGTACAAAATTTGAGAAACTCCTGTTAGATATGTTTAGAGAGATAGATTTAGAGGTGCATGGGAAGAAAAGGAAAAGGGTAAATTTGTATGCATGATAAATGATGAGGATAATAACCTAGATACCAACCAAACTAAAGGTACACATGAGGTGATGAACACAATAGATGAAATAGTTTGTGTGTATCATGAACCTAAAATAAATAAGGTTAACTTTTGAAAAAATGTAGAGCCTAAAGAGACCATTATTGGTGACTACTTGGTTAGAGAAAAAAGTAAATAAGATTATTGAACTCCTGCACAACTTTCCGGACTTGTTTCCGAGGGCTATCATGAATTATAAGGACTACACCCTTATTTAGGTGAGATGAGTATCAAACTTAAAGAAGGCTAATTCCCAATTAGGAAGAGGATTTATAGGATGAATCCTAATTTGTGCATCAAGGTAAAAGAAGAAATTGATAAAAATTCTCAAATTCAGTATAATTGAGCCCATTGAGGAATCTGAATGGGTTAGCTCCATGGTCATTAGTATTAAAAATTATGGGAGGATAAGGATCTATGTGGACTACAAAGAATTAAATGCTTCATGTGTTATTGATCCTTTTCCCACCCCATTCATAGAGGATATTCTTGAGGGAGTTGTAGGGCGTGAGATCTACTCATTTACAAATGGGTTTTCAGGATATCATCAAGTGCATATAACAAAGGAAGATTAGGAAAAGAAAATTTTCACCATTGAATGGGAAGCTTTGCATACACACTAATTCCCTTTAGACTAAAGAATGCACCAGTAGTTTTATCACACATTTTGTGCATGATTTTAAGATTTCATTCATAAGTTTTTATAGGTATATCTAGATGATTAGACAGTGTATGGTTTGGTCAAGGATCATTGTGAAAATTTGAGGCTTATGTTTGAGAGGTGCAGGTAATTGAGCATATCTCTAATATTAATAAATGTATCTTTGTAACACCTTTTGACACTTTACTGGGGCATATTAATTATAAGTAAGGGTTGTTGGGGACCCGGCCAAGGTCACTCGTAATTGTGGGTTTAGAAGAACCTAATAATCAAAGTGAAGTTCATAGATTTACGGGATATATAGGGTATTGCAAGAAATTTATTAAAGGCTATACAAAGATTTCTATACCCCTGGAAGAACTTCTGAAAGCTAAAGGAAAATTTTATTGGGGTGATGTACAACAACAAGCATTTGAAACACTAAAGGAAATGTTGACTATTGCACCTATTTTGTGCTTTCCTTCATGGGAAAAACCATTTCATGTTCACATGGATGCTTACGTGATGCCAATTGGTGCGGTGTTGGCGTAACCGGTGAAGGAATTGTATACCACCCTATTTGTTTTGCACGCAGGAAGTTGACACCAGCTGAGAAAAATTATACAAATACTTGAGTGCGAGGCTTTGTCTAAGATCTAAAACTTAAAAAATTAATACAATACTTATTAGAAACACCATTTCTCTTTTTATAGATTTTATGGCACTTAAGTACTTAGTCAACAAGCATGTCTTGCAAGGGTGCATTTGTAGGTAAATACTACTATTTCAGGAGTTTGAGTTTACAAATGTTGTAAAGCCACGAAAAGTAATTTAGGGCCTGAAAATCTATCAAGAATTAATTATGGAGACAATGCGCGAGCATTGAGGACACAATTCCATATGCATAAATTTTTAGATTGAATCGCGTGCCCACTGAACTAGAGGAAATTGCATTATTCTTGTGCACTAGACAAATGCCTAAGGGAATGAATACTTTAGAGAAGAAGCAACTTCCAATACATGCAAAACCTTACTAGTTGATAGGTGGATATTTGTACAAGCTAGGCCATGATGAATTTTTGTGTCAGTGTGTTCTAGAGCATGAGCATGAGGCTATTATGGAAGAAGCTCATGGTGGAATTGTAGGAGGTCATTATGCTAGGGATGCCACTACGTGTAAGATTCTATTGGCTAGCCTTTGGTGGGAAAATTTGTATAAGGATACTAAATAATATGTTAGGGTGTGTGACCATTGTCAATGCATTGGGAAGTCTAGAGCCAAAGACAGAGATGCCTTTGAGGCCTATTGTAAGTGTTTCACCTAATTCTAGAGCATTTCTTTGAATGTTAACGAAACAAATAGCGGTAAATGGCTAGGAGGAATACTTGTCGAAATGTTGGTTATAGGTTGTTCCACGTGTATGAATTCTTGATCTAAATCTTATCGTGAGAGCTTCCTTTTTCTTAAAGGAACTACCTGAAATGGAAAACAAGACCACCAAATGAAAGTTAAATAGTATATGTAGTGGACTACCTAGCGTATGCTAGATCTAGGAAGTGTGATACTCCCTAGATGGCTATCAATCTATTGTTTAAAATAACTTAATGATAACAATAAAGGAAATCCTACTGTAGTTAAAATTATTTAGGTATCTCATTCATCTACACTAAGAAAATCATTCACAACAAGCTAAGATATGACCGAATCGAGGGTCAAGGTGTTTGTCGTGGGGTACTAGTACTGATGGTCGGTCAAGTTTTTTGGGTTGTTTTGGGTATTGGGTAGAGAGTTCGGGCTTTGTTCTTAGTCGATGGTAAAAATATAGAGAATGACATCGGTATGATAGGACTGATGTCGGTTTAAGTGAACCAAAGCAATGGTTGTGGGTAACCGACATCAGTGTGGTTGGGGTATAGGAAACTCAATAAAAGTTTGAGGTGAGGGCAGATCCAAGGCTAAATGGAAATGGAGAGGGCTATGGCAAGGTCTGTATGGGTCTTACGTATACTCAGGGGTAATTAAAATCCAAGTATGGGAAATTCAAGGGTGTGGGTGAAGGAATGGTCAAGTTTTCATGGAGGTAAATGGTGGGTAAATGGAAATGGGAGTAGAAACTAATAATAGAAGTAAAAGAATCTACTAAAAATGACAATGGACAAGTGTTGGTTAATAAAACACTTACTATTGTATGAGTTTGTTGTTTGGTTGGAAATAGTAGGTGATCAAATGGAAGGAACTTGGTGTGGTGTTGATGCTTCCTCGGATGCTCCCGTGAAGGAAAATGGCTCTGTGATTACTTCATTGCTAAGTGTGTGGATGTTCGATGCGTGTACAAATGTTGGTTCTACTGTTGGCATGTAGCTCGGTTTTGTCCCTCACTCTTAGAAGATGTGCCAACCTCTCGAAATGTCCCAACCTTGAAATAAGGTTGTTTTAGGGATTAAATGGTAGCCAACGGTGGTTTTGGGTTGACCGACATTAGTTTAGGGTAACCGACATCGGTTAGGGCGAGATTTCTTAGGTTTACTAAACTAGGCAGATCACCTTGATTTTTTGGGATCTCGTTCATTTTTCTCTATGGATTAGAATGGAAGCTTCCTTTCTAACGTGCGGGAATGTGGTTAGAGGGAATATAGGCTTTGATTTTTAGGGTTTGGGTAGGTTATTAGTTAGTTATGGCAACATACTAAGAATAGGTCTTAGAGTGAGGTGGCTAGATGAGGTGTATAGGTGAGGTGGATATGTGGGCATTATCAAATTAGGATATTTAAATAATAAATATTGTGAGGATAATGAATTAATTTAATTTAATTAATTAAATTAATATTAGAGTGGGATGAAAGGGGCCATGGTTAGGTGAATGTGTTCAAGGTGTTTATTTGACAAGGGACCAAGGGGAGTGTGACCCAATTTTGGTGTCTACATTTTGCCCCTTTTTTTTGCATAGCTTGAATTATTAAGCGACACTGAAAAAAATAAGATGTGGTTGCCCCATGTGTGGGTGAAGGTGATCCCCCTCAAACCAGGAATTGATGAGGTAAAAGGAAGAATCGGTGAGTGGTTTGATAAAAGGTGAATGTGAGGAGGAAGAAGGTGGGCGATGGGGGTAATAAGGGAAAAGGTCCACTCAAGTAATCCGATAATGGGTCGGGGTAAAATGTAGTAACAATTAAAACACATGCACATGTATAAACTATAGTGTGGTACCGAGGTTAAAGAGTAGGAAAAATCTACATTGTCTAAGGTCGATAGGTTTATCCAAACAAGGTTGAAGTGATTCTTGGTATCCAAGGTGTAGGACATGGTCGAAAAAATGATATAAGTTAGGTGTAGGAATTTTTAGGTATGTTTCGGTACACCAAAGGTTGGAGTCAAGATAAACGGCCATGAAAAGAGGCACGGTAGGGTCAGTATGTCCATCAACATAGGTAATAGTGCCGCAAGCTATAGCAAACACATGAGGTCATAGGTCACTAGCGATGTTCTAGGTCTAAGTATATAGGTCACGAGAATGGGTAGGTCCGAGGTAAGGGTAAAATAATGAGTCCTCGAATGAGGACGAGGTGAGGTGGTAAATGATAAGGTTAGGAAGATAAAGTGAAGTGTCCAAGTGAGGTGTGGGTGAGGTAAAAAGGATTCAGGTCAAAAATTGGGGGTAGGGGGTAGGAAAAAGACTAAGTAGGTAAATTGATGACGGTTTGAAGGAACCAATGTCGGTCAAGGGAAACCATTTCAGTCGGTCGGGTAGGGTATAAAAAGAAAAATTTCTGTATTTTTCAAATCATTTGTCTTTTATTGAATTGGGGAAAACAAAAAAAGAGAGAGGGAAAAGGTGGAAAGTGACAGAGTGAGACAGAGGAGGCGAGTTTGCGAGCCACGTGGTGGGTGGCTCAATTACGAGAAGTACCACCCAGGTTGGGGTAGCTAGATTTAGCCACTATCACGGTGTAAAGAGACACTATAGGGGCAAGTGGCGAACCTGATTACACAATTAGGGATGGTACATGGGAAGTTAGCGACTTCAGAGGTGGAGGTGGCTGCATTACATGCACAAATGGCGATCATAGGCCCGATGGCCCAGGGTGGAGATGGAGAGGGTGATGATGAGAAGGTGGCTGCCCTATAGGTGCATGTTACAAGGTTACGAGGCGATTGGCCACTACACAGTATAGATTCATAAATTACATGCTCAAATACAGGCACGGGTGTGCAAGGCCGATGGCACCTCCACAAGCACCGGGACAAGGTCCCAACTCACAGGAAGGGGTGGGATAGGGTCCTATAGGACAAGTATAGGGGCAGAGTCCGATGAGGCCACCACATATGGTATCCATATCTAGGTTACGGGATGCCTTAGGTGAGGCTAGATATTACTAGGACCAATTGATGGTGGCTAGGATAGATTTTATATCTTATGGATAGTACAGGGCACAACATGCCTCAAGTGAGAGGACTAGATCCCATACCCACAGTGTGGACAGCACAGAGGGCCATCGAGCTCCGAGATAAGACTAGGGTGAGGCCACCAGTTCATATAGGCTAGCTCCAGGTGATGTACCAAAGCGGGGACACGGCCACAACCTATGGCGGGTGATGAGATGTTATCGGGACACTTTGGATAGGAACGGTGGAGGAGACAGGAGAGATGAATATGGAGTATGTCTGGCAGGATGATGCTTGATCCACATCCCTCCATTTTAATGTATTTGATTCATTTTTTATATATACCAGCCTGCGTGCCGAAGAGAGTGAGGATGTATAAGTTTTTGTATATTTTTGATCATATACCGGCTTGCGTGCCGAAGATGGTGAGGCTATATATGAGAGTTTTGAGAGATTTGGTTATATATATCGGCCTGCGTGCCGAAGATATTTGAGAGTTATGTATATGGATACACATGTTTGGATATTTTTATTTATAGAGATGATGATGATTATGGTCATTATGTGTATACATGGTTGTGGTTATCTTGTTATTTTGATGTGTATATGTGATGGAAATCAAGTAGTGTAGGCATGATAGAGTCAGGTCATAGGCATGGATCAAGTTAGGTTGTGGTCTAGGCATGGATTGAGTTAGGTTGGTTGAGTTTGTAATTCATTAATTTGTGTAATTTAATGATGATATGGGTCATGGTTGAGATGTTTATAGTAACATGCATGATAATGGTAAAAAAATGGTAGACATAATGAATGTATGTTTGATGATGATAAAGGTGGAAAGCAATTTGTTGTTTGTTTGGTTTAATTTCCAATTAGTGATATAAAAAGAAATCTAACAAGGGTAGATTGTGATTTAGGACAATGAAAGGTGCATTGGTTAGGGTAGAGAGTGGCGAGCTAACCTCCAAGGGCCCCATGCCCTTAGAGTGTTGCCTACATAGTCCCGGTGAAAAGGGACCTTAGGCCAATGTAGTTCTCCCATAAGCTAGGGAAGAATATGAAGAGGTATGAGTATGGGTTGGTAGGTTATAGGCATGATTGGGTTTAGGTATTTTTTAGGTATGGGTGAATTATGGGTACATTGGTACGGGTGATGTTGAGTTGATTATGGTGAAAGAGGAGAAAATTACCCAAAGATAAGCATCGAGGATCTAGTCCTGTATAAGGTAATCAATATGTAATAAAGAAGGTTAAAAGATAAGAGGAGGAAAGAAAGCCATCTGATTGGTAAGGATCACAATGAGTGGGTCATACCTTAGAGAGGTGGATGGACGTAAGACTGAAAAAAACTGCATGACTGACTATTCTAAAGGGGAAAAGTAGTCACATGATCACCAAATGTCACGGTTCCACGAGGTCCCTTGAGGTAGTAGGAAGTGAAATTGCGAATGGTGAGAGGGTGGAAAGTGGTTAGTTTTTATATGGTACTAGGTAGCATGCCTCTAGGAAAGAGATTTAAGGTCACAATGGGCAAGTCCATGATGAAAAGGTTTTTTTGTTTTGACTGAATATTTAAGATAGAATGATCAATGTGGGAAGTCTATGTGGGATGAAGAAATTAACTCCTTGAGGTCTTGAAAGATGATCAATGCGGGAAGCTTGATTCTTTTTTTTTTTGAAGCGAGACTTTACATAGCTGTCCTTCGAGGAGCATCTATTTATAACGGTGATGTAGAGAGAAAGATGTCCTTTTCAGGGAGTCATCTTTTATTGGAAGTTTGACTCAAGGATTTTGATCCTAAGTGGGGGATTTTAAGTCATGGACAAGACTAAGGTAAAGGATTGGATTATTGTTTAGAAGGAAAGGTGAAATGACCATGGGATCTCATCTACAAGTAGAAAAAAGTATCCATGAGAATCATGCCATGTACAAAGACACCATGGTACACATATTTAAGAGACGATAAAAGAGTGATGGGTATGCACATGATTCTTGTTTAACCATTGGTGATGGCGTAAGAAGTGGATAGTGCTCAAGGAATGAGTATGGACAGAGGTAGAAGGTGATGTAGGACTAAAAGTAAACAATAGAATGATCAAAGATGTAAGGCATTAAGGGGATTAGGTTTGGTTTTACCATCAGTGAAGATAAGCGATAAGGACCTGATCCATAAGTATGAGTCATGATGTAGTGTTCAAGCCAATTAGGAGCAAATTTTCCTCGTTTACTTTTTTCGATTTGGTTACATGTTGATTTTATTTCGGAAAAAGGTTCATTCATAGACACATTTTTCATAGGCACGTTTGATACATTTTTGGTAAACTTGGAGATGGTCAAGAGCATTAAGATGACATTCGTCCAATAACTCAAGTTGTGTTAAATGGTCCTGATGAAAGTCGTCATCATTAAGCATGTCATGGAGAGAAATGCAGAGTGAGGTAATCTAGACTTCAACAGCGGAACAACCTTTGTACCATAGACTAGAGAAAAAGGTGTGGTAGTAGTGGAAGTGTGAATACTAGTGTGGTATGCCCATAGGCCGAAAGGAATGTGCATATGCCAATCCTTCCTAGTATCGTTAACCACTTTCATGAAAAAAAAATTCAAGGTTTTATGGGTGGATTTGGCTTAGCCATTAGTTTGTGGGTAATAAAGTGACGAGTAACTTAGGTGAATTCAAAAGGCGTCATGCAAAGTTTTCGTAAGGTTTTATTTTTGAATTGTTTTCCGTTATCAGTGATGAGGCAATGTGGGACACCAAAGTGACAGATGATGTGATGATTGATGAACTCACATATTTTCTTAGATTTCATGGAGATGAGAGGTATGGCTTCAACCCATTTTGTGTATTATTCAGTGGCGGTGATGATCCATTGATGTTGCTGGGAAGAATGGGGATTTATTTCTCCAACAAGATCAAAACCCCATTAAGAGAAAGAAGGGCCAAAGGTCACAGGTGACTTGTAAGGCATGACTAGGTGTATGATGAAGGTTGGCATGTTGTTGGAATTTTACACAATGCTTAACGTAGTCACAACAATCATGGTTAAGGGTCACCGATAATAGCATAGGTGAATAATACGCTTAGAACAACAATGCCACTGAAGTGACCTCCACATATATCATCATGAACTTCCTTAATGGTATAAGGAATTTATGAACTTGTAGGGAATCATAAGAGAATACCATAAAATCCACGCTTATAGAGGAGGCCTGTGACGTACCCAAAAATTATTAGGGTACTACGTTGCGAAACAATGTTACACGTGCCCTAATGATGATACAGGTCTCCTCGCAAGGTGTTCGGGATCTAGAAAATCTCTCCAAGTATGCGTTAACATCCCACATGTCCCGTTTAGCCCCTGTGTGCTTTGTTTTTCTCTTCTCCCCTCTTTTCCTTTGTGTTTTGGTCTTGATTATGAACCGACGCCCTGACCCAGGTAGCGGTCTCGTGGCCGCCGCCTAGCGAGGCAATGATCTGTAACCACTACCCTGCTTAGGGTGGCGGTCCTTCACGCATTTTCCAAAATGTTCTTTTTATCGCGACTCGCATAAAATTTCAATGTTTACCATCTTTTTTCACCGCCTTTGCTCATATTTATGATTCTGGTTCCCTGGAATAGTGTTTTTGCATTGTTTATGGTTAAAGAGTTCAAATTGGTTTTCACCTTTGGGTAAATGGGGATTCTATAAATAGTTGGTTGATCTTCAAGCAAATGGCCCCTCAAAAATTGCCTCTCATCTTCTCATTTCATAGTTTTAGTCTTTCAGTTCTTAGGAATTCATAGTTTTCATTGTTACATGCATAGTTAGTGTTGTTTTGTTGTTTAGAAGCCACATAATCTTCTTGTGCTAGTCTTTGATCTTGTTTCATACAATCGATTGGATTAGGATAATTTCATTTTCATCTGAATCCATTAGAGTTGCAGGTTTTGTTTGTCAAAAAGGATAGTTTCGGGTTCTTGATGTTTTGTGTCATATGACTCAAATAAATCCCGCTAGAAATTACATAATCCAAGCTCTGTTCTCTTGCGCTATCCCTCTCCTACTCGCATTGTATTTAGTACGCATCCAAAGTTGCCATTATTTCGATACCAACTTCATTGATGCTAACATCACACACTTTTTGGATTCACATGAGCATGAAGGAACGAGGATATCACACCGAGGGGACAAAGCCACACCCAATCCGATTTGCCAGCATTACGTCAGAAATCCAGGTTCAAGCTATCAAAGTTCTAGTTAAAACATATCAAATAAAGTAGTGAATCATTTCATTTCATTAATCTCACTTTTGATGTTACCGGGAAGTCTGTGGGGATTGATAGTTTCGAGAAACTATGATTTATTCCTCACTTACGAGGTAGGATCGAGGGTCTTTCAAATAGATTAGATAAGTTATATGGTTATTTAGAATAGATTTACAACCATGAGGCAAGTAGCTATATACTCTTGCCTTGTTTGTTTTAATTTTGTTATCGAGTTTAGTTGTCAATTTCTAGATATATTATATAATTGCTCTTTCAATTCATTTAATAGTTCATCAAAAATACAAAAACAGGGAATTTATATATATGCTGTGAATATACTTTGCATAATTAGTTTGCTTTATTTTAGTTAGATTTACATCATTTCCTTTTGCATGACAATCATGGGACCTAGGGAGCCCAGAGAATACGTATTCAAGCCAATAGTGCCTCAGCCCAATCTTGTTGCAGCAATAACTGATATAGACCAAAATCTCAGAATTTAGGTCTTCCGAATGACAACAGACCTACAAGAAATTAGCTCACAGTTAAGAGGATTAAACATAGAAGACGACAAAGCACATACATTTTGGTCAAACCAGCCAAACTACAGATTACCCTAGATAAATATCCACATGACTGTAGAAGGGCTTGAAAAAGAGAAAACGTTCGGTTGTGATCCTTTGGTCCCACAGCCAGACGCAGGAGACATTCTAACCGACATAGACACTAGCTTAAGAATTCAAGTTGCCAAAACACCTATAAGATACTCTGAGAAGATTACACAACTGTTAGTTCTAAATATAGAAGCTGAAAAGGCATACGACTACTAGATACTAGGGATTAGGGATTGATTCCGCACATGACCATAAGAGGTCCACAACAACCACAAATCTATGGTTGTGATACACAGGTCCCAAAACACAATGAGTCCATAGGTCAATCAGACGTAGATGCTGGTTTATGCACATTAGTATTCATATCCTCTCCACTTCCACTAGATATTATCACATAGTTATCCTTGTTAGATATAACAACTAACGAAGCTAAATATTTCTAGACTAGACCAAAGAATCACCCATAGAATCCACTATATATCCATCATCCATCTTATGACCCTGTTTGGAGACATACACGAAACAATCCCAGGTCATTTTCCATGTATACCACAACCTATAGATCGAATCATGCCAGAGCTCGATATTGATTGGAACCTTCGAGTAGTCATCCTCACCGACCGATCTATCATGTCAGTTTAAGTTAGGAGGGCCTTCTTTACCTTAGATTTGCAGATTCCATTAGTGTGTGTTGAAGACATGAGATTACCTAATTATTTTTCCATACCCCACATATAATCCATCCTCACCGCCTATTTCGACACGACCTTGGGAGGTCAGGTGCGAAAAGGAAGAGTTACTTGTAGATTCCCACTCTTATTCATCACTTTTCCATCGTACAAAATTGGTGAACCCGATGTGAAAGAAACAGTTCTTCCTCTTTTATTTTTCACTTCTTCCATCCACCTTTGCTCTTTCCCATTATTTTGTGGGTATTCATATACCCCCCGAATATGTCGAGATTCGATGCATATGGCAGACCTCTCCTAGGTCTTGAAGCATAATACAATCAACTAAATAGACAGCCATCACCCTTGCTCTCAGCATGGGGTGACAACTATTCAACTAACCAATTGTTAACTCAAACTCCTTCTCAAAGGACTAGATATAGTTCATCTTTCCAAATAGAGGATTTGGATCAACTCACTCAAACACAACAACCAGAGCCTTCAGGCTCGAACAACATGATGTTTACGGGAGAATTTGGTTCATCTCCTCAGGTGTTTCTTAGACCACAAATTAGTAGACAATCAGATCCATATCTATTTTTAGATGATGAACATTTAGTGCATTATGCCAGGAGTGAACAATGCTCTTGGAGTATGTACCCACCTATAGGAAGTTTACAAACACAACCCGAGGTCTCGTTTCAAGAAAACACCTCCATGCCGCTACCTATAGGAAATGCCATCGGTGAAACTTGGCAGGAAATGATCAGTTCATAGCAGGGTATCATACCCCTTTGCAACCTTAGGATATAAACAAACACCACTAAGGAAAAATATTGTGACTTCACCAAATGAAGTCATCTCCACTTTAGTAGAAAAAGTTAGAGGGTTAGAAATTGCTCAAGAAAGTCAAAATTCTCAATTCATGCAGGTAGTAAATTCCAATCCTCCACATCATCCTCACCAAGTAGACCTCCTTATAGGAATAGGCACATTGAGCATGCCTCCTTAGTATTCACAACAAATGCCAACTAGAACTACGTTTTCTAACACTATTCTGGTGGAAAATATGATACCTCCCAGTCTAGTACAAAATAATCCATTCTTGGGCAATACTCTTCCATATGTAAACATGTACTCCAAGTCACCACAAGGAGATATGTTCTCTCTCTCCGGCATGTTCGCTCAACAACAAGTATTTCCTTATGTCCCTATAAATGCATACGCTGCACCATATCAACAAGCCATTCCACCTCCACCCCCTTAGCGAGCGCCATCAATGGTTAAAACCTATGCAATAGGAACTTATTCGAGAATATTTGAAAGAGCCCTTAGATTTCACTATACAAAGTGTCATACTTCCAAGACCTCTTCCCGATTTTCCCAAATACAAAGGGAAGGAGACCCGAATGCACACATTAAGGCCTATGCCATAGCCATTCAAGAACTACTCCTTGGGATGGGGTTGTTGTAAAAATATTCCACAAAACTTTAGAGGGTACCGCCCTCGATTGGTATTCTGAGAATACCTAAAGCTTCCATCCATTCATTTAAACAACTCATTTCGAGTTCATCAAGGCATTTGAAATGAACAAACTATTGAGAATATGGATCAGGGAATTCTTGCACATTAAGCAAGAACACAATGAATTTGTTGCTCATTTCATCCAAAGATGGCGTACAGTCCTCTATTCTTTAGCAAGTGCTCCAAACATGGACCAGATGGAACTATGTGATTTATTCCTTCATTCTCTCAGTAGAGAGGTAAAGGAAAAAGTCCAAAAGTTCCCATTAAGGACTTATGATGAAGTACTTGAGAGCGCCCTCCAAATAGATCAAGCTACAATAGATAGCGGTCGTAGGACGTATGGAACAAATGGGAGGTTAATCACCCCGCCAGAATACTACGACTTATCCTACTACCACAAACATCAATCAAGGACCTAAATTCCTTGACAAAAATCGTGGTGTAACAACAAATGGAGTAACTAACCAAATAAAAAAAGCAAATGTTGTAAATGCTCCACCGCTAATTAACAATCAATGAAACAACAACTTTACCCCGACAATCAACTCGGTGGATTTTAATCATCCACAAAAACAACAAAAAAGGTAGACCCAGACACGGGTCCAAGTCAAAATTCAACTGGATATCAAAACCAAAACCAAAACCAAAGACAACAAATGCAAAACTTTAATAATCAATGGTTTAATCAGAGTTTTGGACCACAATACGTGCCAAACCAACAACCTAGGAATTACAATCCCAACTCGTATTGTGGTTTCCACAAAGTTCAAGGTCATGATACTAGAACTTTTCGTGATTACAATAAGTTCATGCAACATCTGCTAGAAGAACAGAGACAACTTTTCATAGACATGTTCTTAGCAAATCCTGCATCACCTACGCCAAATACTTTCACGGGAGTAATCTTCCCTCAAAATGCTCCCCTCAAGATTTTCAATGACCTGCTCCCAAATCATGATAAATTAAATCCAAAAGGGATGAACAAGGGTGTAATGATAGGAAACAATGGTCATGAAGCCTCGACTTCGCTAAATCCACCTATCACACCAAAATTAGGAAATCAGCTACAACCCAAGATAGTCGGTTTTCGACAACGAGCTACATATGGAAGTCATAACAAGGACATGAGAGTATTCCTCTCAGCCAAGTCCAAGTTACCTGCTAGAGACAGATAACATTCAACAGCCATTAGTAAAACCCGTAGGTGCCTATGATTTAATTAATGACCTAACAAAGACCTTCTCTCATATCTCCTTTTTAGACTTATTGAAGAACTCTCCTGCCCATAGGGCTGCTCTTTTAGAAGCATTAGGTTTAGGTCATTTAATTAACATCACTCCACCTCCCGAAACACAAGTAAACCATATAGACTTCGATATTCACCCTCCAGGGCAGCCGGATAGGGATACCGAGTTTATATTCAACATAAACAAAATGCCAACAGATGTTGAGATTACACGTAGAGGCGATCCAACCTTACATTTACAAGTGTGGGTTTATAACAATTACGTTAAACACACAATGGTTGATGATGGGGCAGCAGTTAACATAGTTCCCTTCTCTTTCCTTCAAAATCTAGGGTATGGAGAAACAAATTGTTCCACAACTCGAATATGCTAAGAGGCTATGATAGCCTTAAAGCCACTTCGATTGGAACTATAATACTACCAGTCACCTTAGGACCCAAAACAATCCTCACTGAGTTTTATATTATAGATCGGGAAACCAACTATAATATGATCCTCGGTGACCATGGATACACCGTATGAAGGCAATCCCTTCTACGTTATTTCAAGAAATAAGATTCCTACACTTGGGAAAGGTATTCATAGCAAAAGGTGATCCGAAACCATTCGATATACACCTAGCAGACCTAAAGAAAAGACCAGGTGTTCACTCTGAGTTTGAACTCCCAACAAACCAACTTAACAAGCCAACCGACTTGAAACCGAAAGAAAAGTTGGTACCTACAACAGAACTAGAAGTTACGAACCTAATCAAGAATATCCCAACCCTCAAGGATGAGGCTAACATTGTAGAAACAATATCATTAGGAACTACTACAAAAATTGTCGAATTGCTAGAACAGGATCTACCAATTTTCCTGCCATTTGATTCTGTAGATATGGGGTGTACCTAGGATTTGGTTTTCTTCCAACAGAAGAAATCTGCATGGTAGAAGTAACCTAAGCAGAAGAAGTGGACATAACAAATGTCCCAAAATCCATCTTCCCAAGTAAATATTGGACTCTCCATTTCAATGGAGCTAGATGTCGCTATGGGGTTGGGGCAGGTGTGATCTTTACTTCTCCCGAGGGAAAGATCTTACCATTTGCGTTTAAACTAAATTTTGAATGTACAAACAACGGTGCTTGAGTATGAAGCCCTCCTCCTTAGCCTCATCTTAGATAAGAGGCTCGGTGTTAATGACATCAGGGTGTTAGGAGACTCTCAATTAGTAGCAAACCAAGTCTCTGAGGTGTATGAGACTAGAGCTGAACATTTACAACTCTACAAAACATCAATATTATATTTGAGCAAAGGATTTAACTTCATATCAATTGAAGCAATCCCACGAGAACAAAACCTTCTCGCATATTTGATAGCAACCTCAGCTTCACACTTCACTCCAAACAGTGAGTTTGAAGACACCCATTTCATGGTATCCCTTCGTACTGAACCGTTAGTGAAGAAAATGTCAAATCCTCTCTTAACAAACATAGCTAAGAATACATCTAATATATTAGATCACATTGACAGTGATAGAGCCACTCTTGATTACTTAAATGCCTATGTAGAGTTACATCTCACCCATCACATGGTAGATTTGTCCTTAATCCAACATTCATCTTCTTACTTTAGAAATCCCATGATAGAGCTTCCCCCAAAAAGGAGCTCGACATATACACGGTAGAAAATGGAGAAGATCTGGAACTACCTCCAGCCCCACCTGAGTTTGAAGAAGGTAATGCTTCTTTAATCAAAGAAACAATTGATATTAACATCGAAACGAAGGAAGAATCAAGATCTTAAAACTAGGATCTTCGCTAACTCCGAAGAGATAGAAACACACACTCAAATCCTTAGAGAACATCAAAAGGATTTTTCATTTAATTATAAAGAAATGATGGGAATTGCACCACACATCACGGTACATAACCTTGTCACCAAATCAGATGCAAAGCCAATTAAACAAAAATCAAGACCAATGAAACCCAAGGTAGCTCTCATGGTGAAGGAAGAGGTAATGAAACTTCTCCAGGTAGGGTTCATCAAACCGGTTGATTACTCTCAGTGGGTATCTAATATCATCCCCGTTCTAAAAAAAAATGGGAAGATGTGCATCTACATAGACTTTTGAGACATTAACAAGGTGTGTCCCAAGGATGACTTCCCGTTACCATCTATTGACATCATTGTTGACGCAACAGCTGGATTTGAGATTTTGTCTCTCATGGATGGATTTTCGAGATATAATCAAATTAGAATATCTAAACAAGACCAAGCCAAAACTACATTTATAACTCCTTGGGGAACTTATTGCTACACTGTTATGTCGTTTGGTCTCAAGAACGCTGGTGTTACATACCAACGGAAATGACATACATATTTCATGATTTTATTCATAAAATTGTGGAATCCTATGTAGACGACTTATTGGCCAAATCCAGGAAGTGTTGTGATCACCCAGAAGTGCTCTGCATCATTCTTTCACATTTGATCAAATACAGAGTCACCCTAAACCTAGAAAAATGTGTGTTTGGTGTGATAGGAGGGAAACTCCTAGGTTACATTATATCATCATGAGGGATCAATGTAGACCCAGCCAAAATCTGGGTTGTTCTTGAAATGATCCCACCTTTGGATGAATCTGGAATCAGGTCATTTCTTGGGAAACTCGGTGCAATCTGAAGATTCATCCCAGATTTAAGATTTTCCATTCATCTAATCAAAAATCTACTCAAGAAATATTATAGTATCAATTGGACCGAAGACTATAATGAGGCTTTCAAAGTAGTTAAGCGTTTCTTGTTGTCACCACCTACGCTAATGCCTCCTAAGCCAAGACCACCCTTAATCTTATATTCGCGAGCTACCAATGTATCGCTAGCCTGCATGCTGGCTCAAGAAGACAATGACAAAAGAGAACGCATGATCTATTTCATTAGCTAAACATTACTTGATTATGAGACATGTTATACGCAAGCAGAATGAGAATGCCTTGCCATAGTCTTTGCAACCAAATGCCTAAGACATTACATGCTAAACCAAGAAACAAGGGTCATTGTAAAAACAAACCATTTACGAAATTTTCTTACACAAGGGTCCTTGTCTAAAAAGGTTGGACACTTTATAACCTTAATGGGTGAATTCAAATTAACTTTTGTAAACCAAAATTCCATTAAGTGACAAATCATTATAGATTGGTTAGCCGACAACCCGTTAGATGGAGGTGATCTAGTAGATCTAGATTTTCCTGATGAATGCATATACTACATCAAAGCTAGACCTCCTATCTCTAAATGTCCTTGGTATACTGATATCATTAATTATATCATGGACCGTGTGTATCCAGAAGGTGCTACACTACAACAAAGAAGGTGGTTACACATTATCGTATCTAAATACGTTATTATAGAACAAGTGCTCTATCATAAGGCTTTCGATGGAATGCTTCTAAGGTGTGTTGACACAGAAGAATCCAAGAAGATCCTCTCGTGAATCCCACAATGGAATATGTGGTATCCATTTTAGAGGTCATGCCACCACTCGCAAAATACATCAAATGGGCTATTTTTGGCCCACTCTAGAACACAACGTAGTAGAGTTTATACGCAAGTGCCATAAATGTCAAGAATTTTCCCACGAGATTCACATGCTGGCACAATCTCTATAACCAATCGCTACTCCATGGACCTTTTCTACATGGGGCCTAGATTTGAGAGGGAAATTCTCTCCCTCATCAATAGATGGCGATAAATTCATAATCATGGCCACCAAGTATTTTACCAAATGGGTAGAGGCTATGCCTCTTACCACTGTACCAAGTTCCGTGATCACCAATTTCATTTTAAACTAGATCATTTGTAGGTACAATGTCCCACAAATCATCATCTTAGATAATGGTACTTCCTTTAAGAATGACGAAGTCTATGAGCTATGCAATAAATTTAAAATAAACCATCATACAACTTCCCTATATTACCCTCAAGCCAACGGACAGGATGAAGCAACAAACAAAACATTGAAAGCCATTCTCCTTAAAACGGTAAAAGAAAACAAAAAATATTGGCATTTAAAGTTATACCTGGCCTTGTGGGCCCACTGAACCTCAATAAAAACATCAATAGGAGAAACTCCTTTCTCACCGGTATTCGGAGCCGGCGGTTCTCCCACTTGAGGTTAAAATACCCAGTCTCTGTATCTCACTACAAGAGATTCTGGATGAAGAAGCTTATAAAGAAGCACATCTCTCCCAACTAGAAAGCCTAGATGAGGCCAGATTAGACGTAGAAAAGTGACATAGAGTCTATGCTGACCGGATGTGCCGGCAATATAACAAAAGAGTCTATGAACGAGATATTTATGAAGGAGATCTAGTTCTAAGACTAGACAACTGGATTGACAAGAAGACCGGTGAAGGAAGGAAATTCTGGCCCAAATGGTTGGGCCCATACCGAGTCACAAAAGACTATGGAAATGGTGCATATCTCTTATGTACACTGGAAGGTGAGGAATTCAACAAAATAGTCAATTCCTTGCATCTTAAATGATTGTATGTATAAAGCAACCCACACTACTTGTATAATTATACGTACATTGCATCTTCATGTAGTTAGGTTCATTTTGTCCATTCGTTTCATAAAATTTTGTGATCAAGGAACTTATTCTCAAAGAAATTCATTATCAACTTCGAGGGTATTAGCATAAGCACTTCAATCATACTTCTTCTTTTCATAACATCATCACCTATCTCGAATCATTTCATCAATTAAAGCTAGATATGACAAAGTCTTAATGGTAACCATACTTGAGGTCTACATGCTTGTCCTCACTTTTGGTTTCTTCCTAGGATAGGTGTCTTGCCTATGGTCTGTTCTAGAAGCTTCATAGTGTCACATCTATTCCGTACATACATCTCTTTGGAAATAAGAAAAATATTGACATTTTGCTCAAATAAATAAGTCAAGTGTAGATCAAACAAAAAAATTATTTTTACACATTTCCTTGCCCTACCAACCTTCGGTGATGAGCTTGCATCTCTTACTAGTGACGTAGGGTTGGGAAAGGATGGGAATGCCCTTACTCGCCTATGCCTTATCCATGGTGATAAGCCCATGCTTCTTACTAGTAGCATGGGGCAAGGTGTGGGGGTCCTCTTGACAATAAACATTGAAGGTCGTAAACAAACAATTTAGATAAACCTTTGAAATCTTGAGTCAAAAACAAATGAATCAGATGTCCAAAATTCCAAGAGAGCTCAAAACCCTAAAAACCAGATTTTGTCTACCATGTGGCCATCTACGGATCTAAGTCTAGATAAACCGCAAAGCAAGTTGCATTCTAAACTATGGAGTCACTTGAGTAGAATAGGTTTGTAGCATCCTAATTTGGTTCCACCAAATCTTTGTCTATCTCTCATCACTACCATTCAACAAATTTCATAGCTTGTGCCCTTTCTAGCTCTCGGTGGTGAGCCCTCACATCTTACTAGTTGCGTGGAGTTAGGAGTGGGGCAAGTGCATCTGCTCATCATACCAGCTTGTCATCATGTTCTGTCAAAACTATACGAAGTACCAGAAAATTGCTTATAGAAGCTAAAGTTCAAAATCACATTGTGTCTATGTTATCATATATCAGCATCACGAAATACAAAAAGAAAGAAAGCATTCGTATCATTTGTTCTCCATTGCATACATTCTGAAAAGCATATAAAAACAACATTATAATATACATGTGGAAATGAATCACAAAAACCTAGATACCAAGGGTCTGATCCAAAAAGAATATATATATAATCAAGTTTCCTGTACAATGCCATCATGCGCTAGGCATGGTCAAAACACTCAATGAGCCCGGGAAATACAAAATAAATCATATAAACAATCTAAGAGAGCCAAGTGGCCTCTCAACCCCTATGAGACCCCTCTGAAGGTGCACAACCACGTCTAGGACTCCGGCTACACCGGCACTCTGAATGCACTAAGGGCTCACGGTCCCGAGGAGCAGCTGTGGCCTCGCTATAAGAGCGACTCCTCATCAGGCGCTCTATTGTCCTATACCCACCAACTCAGTACAAAGGGTAGTCACCATCTTGGCCACATGTCGAGACGGGGAAAAAATTTCGATATGCCTACCACTGCTATTGAAGGCTCCCTCAAGCATCCACGGATAGCTCTACGCGAGTCCTCTCCATGGGGATCATCAGGGTATTAGTGCATACCCAGCGAATCAGGTCTTGCCACTCATCAGCAGTCTCTGCAAGCAAAGGAGAAAAAAAATTAGAAATAGTCAAAAGATAAAAACAAAAATGAAGAAGAGGAGAGATAACAACTAAGGCAATCCTAACTAAAAACAAATATTAAAAGAAGGGTGACAACTCACTTGGATCTCTGGGCCTCCAAGAGGGATCCCTAGGATTAGCACCTGCCACAGATGATGCCACTGACTAATGTTCTCCTCCCGTGTCTGGGGTAACATAGCATCCTGCTATGGACTCATCCTCCCCGCCCAAGTCCTGAGAAGGTGGCTCCTCTGAAACTAGAGTCACCCTCTCCGCACTCTGCTCTGCCCTCTTGGCCTGTAAGATATCCTGAGTGTCATGCCACTCGATTGTTGTCCTCCTCTCCACCCAACTCACTGACCTCAACCTCGGTCTCCTCCTCTGTCTCTCCCCTATGAACTCCTTAGACTCAGAGTCTATATCAATGGGGTCATCACTGTTGTGGGTGGGACCGGCGACAATCTGAAGTAAGGGTGCCTGAGGAGCACCGGCTCTTTGTTGAGCATGTACTACCCGCTTAGCCGTAATAAGGACACCGGTAAAGTAACAATAGTCCAACCCCAGCCTCTAGGACCTCCCCTAGCCTCCCGAAATGATCTGAATACTGGCACCACTGGGGGAAGCATATTGACATAAGGAAGGCCAAACTATTGAGGCACTTGATCAAAGGGGTGTGTCTCCACCTTCCCCATCCTGTCCACAAGTTGCCCTGTGGTAGAGCAAGAGATCAAAGTGAGGGTCTCCTCACCCCACAACCTTGTCATGTCCTAATAAGGTGTGGTCTCCATATCATCAATGGTCAGGGAGGCAACTGGTTGGTGGGGTGCTCTAAGCACCAACATATCTGTCCATCTGGCTACCTTCACAGCTCCGGGATCCGCCACCTCTACACCTCTCCCATAAGGGATGAAACACTCATAGACCCAGCTCATAACTAGGGTCGAATGGCTCAAAGACTGCCCCTATAAATGAACCACCTGGTACAAATCATGATAGGTGGTCCCAAGAATGTCAACTCCCCAACCATAAATCTGGCCATGTGCCTCAATTTTTGCAATAATAGGGGACCAGCAATAGAGTAAGGTGTCCCCTCCCTTGTCTCTAATCAATCTTGAGGCAAGGATCCCCATAATAGCCTGAAAAATCAAGGGGATAGGCAAGCTAGGAATAGACTGGACCCTCACCCCCTTCTTCAAACCAGTGGAGATAACTGCGTCTCCCATGTATGTAGCCCACTATGTTATCTGAGCCCATGACCTTGCTGTCTCAAGTGTAAGTCGTCTCCCGATGATCAGACCCCAAGATATGATAGACATCCTCCAGGGTGATAGTCCACTCACCCCTAACTCCTATGTTCCGATCAAAGATCCCAATATGAAAACAAGTCACAAAGTATATGACTAGAAGGTGCAACATGCGGGACCCGTGATATACGCAATATGCCGGCCCTCTCGAAGAGTGTTCTCGCTCATCTTGAGAAAGTGCATCCAACACTATTGAAATCCAGTCACTCTCTCTCTCTCTCGGCTCCATCTGATATATTCCTCCTTCGCTGCATACACCCAAAAACACGCCAAATGGAGTAAGTTAGTATTCAAATTGCATTAAAAAATCATCATTAAAACATATAAGAATACTAAAAAGAAAATTTTGACTCAAAACACTAAGTTTTGGCGTTACAGTAATGACCACCACCACCGAGCAGGGCCAAATGTTCCGTAATTGCCACCTTAAAAGGCGGTGGTCCCAGTAACCGCCACCCCGCTAGGGCGACGGTCATGTCCCAAATTTTCAAACGGATCATGTGCCCTAAAAACACCTAAAAACACGAGAAACGACTATTTTTGACCAAAAAAATCCTACCCATTAGGTGCCCCCCTAAGTGACCCTATTAACGCTAACATTTTAAAAATAATCCCCCATGACAAAGATTTCATCATTTTAACATTGTGGGGATAAAAACGTTAAATAACGAAGAACTAACATGTGATCTCGCGGGTCGATGTTTCGCTCGTGGAGGCATGATCACTATCTCGTCACGAATGTTTTGAATATACTCTCGTCAAAAACCATCATTGTGGGTCCCGAGTTCAAAATAAATCAAATCAACACGCGTAAATGAATAGGAAAATGGGCCCATTTTTACATATATAACATCTTGACTCATTTTGAATGCCCTCGTTTTTGCGAGGTTTGGAGCACCGACGGAGGTAAGTTCTTATCCCCGTGCAAATGGTAAGTCCTCATTTCATATTATTTTAGTATTTATTTTTCAAATTTTTAATCTATCTCGCACTTGAGTCCTCTTTTCTTTTATTGGTAGCGGGAATTTTGGATAGTGTCATTTCGACACACGACGTGTTAGTTATAATTTCTAACCTCCCATTTCGGGACCGCCAAACTCGAACCCACCGTTTACGCCTCTTCATGGCTAAAACACTTCTCGAGGGGGCAATATGTACATACCCAAAAATTGTAAGGGTACTACACTACTGGAACAACGTTACATGTGCCCTAATGATGATACAGGTCTCCTCGCAAGGTATTCAGGATCCAAAAAAGCTCTCCAAGTATGCGTTAACATCCCACATGTCCCGCTTAGCCCCTACATGCTTTGTTTTTCTCTTCTCCCCTCTTTTCCTTTGCATTTTCTCTTCGATTATGAAACCACCGCCCGATTGGGCGGAAGTCTCATGACCACCACCTGGGCGGGGTGGTATACTTATAACCGCCACCCCGCTCGGTGAAGTGGTCCTTCACGCATTTTTCCATAACATTCTTTTTATCACGACTCGTGTAAAATTTCAATGTTTACCAACTTTTTTCACCGCCTTTGCTCGTATTTATGATTCTGGTTCCTTGGAATAGTGTTTTTGCATTGTTTATGGTTAAAGAGTTCAAATTGGTTTTCACCTTTGGGTAAATGGGGATTCTATAAATAGCTAATTGATCTTCAAGCAAATGGCCCCTCAAAAATTACCTCTCATTTCATAGTTTTAGTCTTTCAGTTCTTATGAATTCATAGTTTTCAGTTGTTACATGCATAGTTAGTGTTGTTTTGCTGTTTAGAAGCCACATAATCTTCTTGTGCTAGTGATGGTACTGTTTCATACAATCAGTTGGAGTAGGATAATTTCATTTTCAGTCTGAAGCCATTAGAGTTGTAGGTTTTGTTGGTCAAAAAGGATAGTTTCAGGTTCTGGATGTTTTGTGTCATATGACTCGCAATAAATCCCGCTAGAAATTACATAAGCCAAGCTCTGTTCTCTTGCGCTATCCCTCTACTACTCACATTGTATTTAGTCTGCATCCAAAGCTGCCATTATTTTGATATCAAATTTTGTTGATGCTAACATCACACACTTTTTTGGATTCACGTGAGCATGAAGGAATGAGGAGATCACACTGAGGGGACAAAGCCACACATAATCGGATTCGCCACTTTTCTGCAAAATCTAGGTTCAAGCTATCAAAGTTCTAGTTAAAACATATCAAATAAAGTAGTGAATCATTTCATTTCATTCAATCTCACTTTTGATGTTACCGGGGAAGCTGTGGGGATTGATATTTTCTGAGAAACTATGATTCATTCCTCACTTCTGAGGTAGGATTGAGGGTCTTTCAAATAGATTAGATAAGTTATATGGTTATTTAGAATAGATTTACAACTGCACAGGCAAGTAGCTATACTTGGCTGCCTTGTTTGTTTTAATTTTGTTATTAGTTTAGTTGTCAATTTCTAGATATATTATATAATTTCTCTTTCAATTCTGTTTAATAGTTCATCAAAAATACAAAAATAGGGAATTTATATATATGTTGTGAATATACTTTGCATAATTAGTTTACTTTATTTTAGTTAGATTTACATCATTTCCTTTTGCATGACAATCATGGGACCTAGGGAGCCCAGAGAATACGTATTCGAGCCAATAGTGCCTCAGCCCAATCTTATTGCAGCAATAACTAATATAGACAAAAATATCAGAATTCAAGTCTTCAACGACAACGAGACCCATAAGAAATTAGCTCACGCTTAAGCGGATTAAACATAGAAGACGACCAAGAACATACGTTTTGATCAAACCAACCAAAATATAGATGACCCTAGATAAATATCCACATGACTGTAGAAGGGCTTGAAAAGGAACAAACGTTCGATTGTGATCCTTTGGTCCCACAACCAGACACAAGTGACATTCTAACTGACATAGACACTGGCTTAAGAATTCAAGTTGCCAGAATGCCTATATGATACTCTGAGAAGATTACACAACTGTTAGTTCTAAATATAGAAGCCAAAAAGGCATACGACTACTAGATACTAGGGATTAGGGATTGATTCCACACATGACCATAGGAGGTCCACAACAACCACAAATCTATGGTTGTGATACACAGGTCCCATAACACAACGAGTTCACAGGTCAATCAGACGTAGATGCTAGTTTACACACATTAGTATTCATATCCTCTCCACTTCCACCAGATATTATCACACAGTTATCCTTGTTAGATATAACAACTAATGAAGCTAAAGATTTCTGGACTAGACCAGAGAATCACCCATAGAATCCACTATATATCCATCATCCATCTTATGACCCTGTCTGGAGACATACACGAAACAATCCTAGGTCATTTTCCACGTATCCCACAACCTATAGATCAAATCATGCCAGAGCTCGATATTGATTGGAGCCTTTGAGCAGTCATCCTCACCGACTGATCTATCATGCCGATTCAAGGTAGGAGGGCCTTCTTTGCCTTAGATTTACATATTCCATTAGTACATGTCGAAGACATAAGATTGCCTAATTAGTTTGTCCATACCCCACGTATAATCCATCCCCACCGGCTGTCTCGACACGACCTCGGGAGGTCGGGTGTGAGGAAGAGTTACTTGTAGATTCCTACGCTCGCTTGTCACTTTTCCATCATACAAGGCCGCCCATGATGACGTAACGAGAGACCCTTTTAAAAAAAGTTTGTTTTCCATTACAAGTAAGGTCAAGAGGCAAGATGGAGAGGGAAAGGTAGTCTAAGTATTGTTTATACTAAAGGTTCCTATAGAGTAAATTTCACGAGTTAAATAAGAGGGTGATTGAAGTCTTTATACGATGACAAATTTTTAGAATCGGTGGGAGAAGAGGGTATTTGAGAGGCCAAGCAAGCCATGGTATCTACAAATTTATTGGTAGAGTGGGGGATGGTTTGAAGGTCATAATGGTCAAAACTGGTCAAAAGTATTTCCACATGATGCTTATGCTTTTGATGTGTCTCATTATGACATTGGTATATACCATTGACTTGTTTTACGACCAATTGGGAATCACCAAAGATGTTGATGGATTTGACATCCAAGGCATAGGAAACTTGGAGACCTAATATGAGTGCTTTGTATTCGACAATATTGTTTATATAATCAAAATCAAGTTTGAAAGAAAAAGGCATGGGTTCACCATCAAGTGGAATGAGGATAATGCCTGCCCCACCCCCACACTGACACTTGGAACCGTCGAAGAAGAGTGTCATTTGGTATGCGGGCTCGTCTAAGGAAAGGGAAGCAATTGAATCATCTGGAAAGTCAAAATTAGAAGGTTGATCCCTAGAAATAGGTGCGTCGGCCAATTGGTCAGTGATGTCTTAGCCCTTGATGGAATTTTGATGGATGAATTTGAGGTTGAGGTCATCCAAAATCATAAGCCAGTATGCGGCATGTTGATTTTGGTAAGTTTTGGCATACATGAAGTGTAAGGGGTCAGTGTTGGTCACAACATAGGTTTTGTGGTTGAGTAGGTAATGGCGGAGTTTCGTGGAAACAAACACTAAGGCTAAGAATTTTTTTTTGGCATGGGTATAGTGGGTTTCGTAGTCCAAAAGAGTATGGCTTATGTAATAAACTACCTGCTCCCTATGTTGTTCATCGCGGTGAGCAAGCATGGCCCCTAAAGAGTGATCGGTAGCGGAGATGTATAGGAAGAAGGGTTGATCGTCCTTAGGTGGAATGAGTACGGGTGGTTGGAGAAGGTATTGTTTTAAGGCCTCAAAATATTTGTGGTAGTCATCATCCCATTTAAAGGAGACATCCTTCTTAAGAAGATGATGAAATGGTTGACACCAATCAGATAATTGTGAAATGAAATGGTGAATAGAATGTAACTTACCTTGCAAGCTACGGAGTTGCCTAAGATTAGTAGGTTGAGACATTTCAAGAATGGCCTTAAATTTAATAGGGTCAAATTCTATACCACGCAAGGAGATGATAAATCCCAAGAGTTTTCTTGAGAGTATAGTGAAGACACACTTCTTGGGCTGAAGGCAAACACAATATTTAATGAGGCGGTCAAAGATTGTTTTGAGGACAAAGTGAGATGCTCGTGAGTGGTGTTTGGATTTAGTAAGGAGGTCATCCATGTAATATTCCAATATATGATGCATGATGTCATGGAATATGTAAGTCATAGTCCACTAATATGTGGCACTCGACATTTTTAAGGCCAAAAGGCATGATTCGATAGTAGAAGGTCCCCCAAGGGGTGTTGAATGCGGTTTTGTACTGATATTCTGAGGCAAAAAAGATTTGGTTGTAACCTAAGAAACCATCCATGAGTGATAACATCTCATGACCAGCGAAGGAGGTCAACCATTTGGTCAATACCGAGCTTAGGGAAAGTCATCTTTTTGGCAAGCTAGGTTGAGGTCATGGAAATCAGTGTAAATGCGAGTCCCCCTGTCGCCTTAGTAATAGGGACAATGTTGGAAATCCAGCGAGGATAATCAATGGGTAAGATGAAGGAAACCAAAAGGAGGCATTGAAGTTCTTCTTTGACCAAAAGAGAAATGTGAGGATGCATTTTCCTCAGCTTTTGTTTTACGGGTTTGGCATTGGGAATGGTTACGATATTGTGGACCACTATGGTGGGGTCAATACTGGGCATGTTTGCATAAGACCAAGCGAAAGCATGGTTATGGTTTTTGAGAAAATAAGTGATGCATTCCTATTCAAAAGTATCTAAATATTGTTCGATCTTTAGAATGTGCAGATCATCCAAAGTATGGATGTTGATTTCAATAGTCGATTCATTCAACATTGTTTGCATCTCAGATGGTAATGACCGATGAATATATGAGTCTTCAACACCAAGGTAGGTGAGTATAGACTCATCATCCTTACATTGAACGATGGTAATCAAAGGTGTATAGTCTTCGATCATTTTAGGATACGGAAGGGAAGAGAGGAGGTAGCCTCGCCCTCACGTTGATAAGTCGAGAGGCCCCAAGGAAATGGTGTTTATGAAAAAAGTTAAGAGGAATGGATTCTAGATCCATCGAATCTATCTCTGCGAAGGTGGTGAAGAAGGTGGAGTGGGTGAAGAAGGAGGAGTGGGTGAAGAAGGTGGAGAAGGTTTGATGTCCTCAATGAGTTCGATGCGGGCCTTATTGGTAGGTGGTTTAGCAAAGATGATACCACTACGGTCACTATGTTTGTGGGTAGTACATGGAATAATAGTACGGTGGCCTTGATCGTAAAATCCAAAACCAAAATCCTTCCACACACATCGGTGCAGGAAGGTGTGGATGAAATGGTGATTGGTGAGTGACCGGAAGTCGGTAAAAATGGGTGGGTTTGTGATGGTGGTTCGTGTGTGTAAGTGGTAATATCAAGTCCCCATAGGTGAGACTGGTACAAAGGTGGGGAGGACCATAAAGGATGCGCTCTCATATGGTGATCAAAGTGAGGGTGCTAGTGAAGACTTCTATACTCTTGTGGAGTAAGGAATGTGTTGACACTATATAGGCGATACTCCCCCAGAGTGAGGCATTGAAAAATGCCCTCCAAGGGATTGGTGGTTGGTATGTGGGTAGTTGGAATAGATGATGTGTTAGAGGTCGGATTGGAGATGGGGTTAACAGATTGGGAGGCTGACGGTTCATCCATGGAGGTTATGGTAGTGGTAGGAATGGAGGAGGTATGTGCGGTTGAGGTAGCGGCTGCACTGGTGAGTGGAGGTGTAGGTGAAGAAGAAGTGATTGTGGAGGTAGATGCTTTAATGGGTATAATCATGTCATTGGGTTGGTAAAGCATGTTACAAGTTTTGAAAGGTGATGGGTCATCCGGAATGGTATAGGTGTGTCCCTCATGCTCAAAATTTACACAACGATGCAAAGTGGAAGGAACACAACCCATAACACAAATCCAAGGTTTACTAAGCAACAAGTTGTATTGAAATTCCCTTTCAAGACATAAAATAGCTTTAGAACAATGCGCAGAACCCATGCGAACATGGAGGATGATGGTGCCAAGTGTAGAGGTGATAAGCGTCATTGAATGAATGCAACATGACGGGATGTTTATGCATGCAATTGTCTAGTATGCACATTTGAGTGAATGCATGGGAGGAAATGATATTAATGCTAGCGCCCCCATTGACCATAACACGTCGTACATGTATATCATCGATGTGGATAGAGATGAAGAGAGCTAGATATGGGTCATCGGTTTGGCCATGCGGTGTGATATCTTCCTCCGAGAATATAAGGGAGGCTACTTGGTGAGTAGGTGGAGGTACAAGAGAAGATGGTAATTTGGTAAGGGAGGCTACATGATGAGGTGTAATAATAGAGGCCATGGGTGTAAGGTCATTGGGTAAGACCTCAATAGACTGAAGAACCTCCATGAGAGCTTGACGATGAGATCCCGAGGTTTGGATGAGGTCGTATAGGGACATTTTTAGGGGGTATTGGTGTAGTTTTTTGGTCATGGCACGATGTGTAACCCCATTAGACATAGGATATGTGGGGCTGCGGATAGTGATTTTAGGTGTGGGTGCAAATGGTATGTTGGGTATAGGATTGGTCGGTGGGTTGGTTGCCTTTTCCTTTCCTTTATCCTTCTGAGCATGGGTAGCAACGTGGATCATGTTGATTTGAGGTGGGGAGGTGGGTAAGGTAGGTGAGCCATGAAAGGTATAGTGACAAGAAGGGAAGAATCCCAAGGGTGGGAAGGAACCTTATGAGATGAGTTGGGCACACCGACATTTGGGTGGAGGTTTGGCGAGTTCTCTGATGTGAACCATGTTAATTTTGAATCTTGGGGTGGCTATAGGAGTTGTGGGGGTGGATGTCTTGGTTGTTGAGTAGGAAATGAGGGAAGAACTGTGAGAATGGGTGCCTTTGGTGAAATTAGGTCCTCATCGAGAGGGTCATAATCATCAATTTTTTTCTTCGTTAGACACAACTGGATAAGAACGGTCTTTAAAGCCTTGCAGTTCTCCACATCGTGCCCTAGCACATGATGGTAGGCACAAATTTTGGTTTCTTCAAACCCTTTTGGTTTGGGTTTGAGAGGTTCATAAGGTCCGAGTAGCAGTAATGTGATGACATAATTTTCAGGAGGTTGGTTAAAATTTTGGCATAGGATCCCGCTAGTGGACCACAAATGGAAAATGAAAGTGGGTTTGGGTGTAGGTGCGGTTGATTGCAGAGGTCATGTCTTTACTTAATAGGGAGTAGGTTTAGCTATGGTTTTAGGTGTTGGTGTGGTCTTAGGTCTTGGTCGTGTTCGCTTGGGTAGGGGTATGGTAGATGAACTGACAAGAGAGTGCGGGGTTGGTTTGATTACCTTAGTGGGGGGTAGAGGATTTTTTTATTTAGGTGGCACCTTATTGGGTAAAGGTGATATGGGTGCACGAGATCTAGAGGGAAAGGCGGATGGTGGAAGAGGGTGAGTTACCTATAGAGATAACTAAGGTGCTATGAAGGTAGATGGTGTGAGTCGTGCAGGAGGTGTGAGGGAAAGGTACTGAAGCGTCGTGGGTAGTGAAGAAGTGATCGATGGTACTGGAGGTATGGGTGGTAAAGATGTTGCAGGTGTGGATGGAAGTTGTGTCGGGTGCTTGGGTATGTTAGGGGTCTATGAGGGAGGAATGGGCTACTATGTTTTTGGTTTATCAGTGGGTGGAGGTGTCTTAACCATGCTGGAAGGGCGAGGTCCTAAGATGGATGGAAAGGATGAAGGTGTGATCAACAAGGTTGGAGAATGAGATCTAAGGGATTAGTTCTTCTCGTTTGGGTGCGATTAGGTTTGGTGTTGGCTTTGGAGGATGTAGCTAAATCTTATTTAATGGGTGGATGAGTAAGGTGGTGGTGGGATGACCCCTAAGGTAGTAATAGGTTTAGGTGAGGAAGATGATGTAGGAGTATGTTTGGATTTTTATACATGTTGGGTTATGGGTATGGGTGTGAGTTGAGTCATGAGTGGTATCATGGTGAAATTTATGATAGTTGTGGTTGTTTTGGGTTCGATCGGTTGAAATATTTTTGGATATATAGTGGAAGTATCAAAGAAGTGACATATTCATTTGTGTTGAGATGAGAAGTAGAAGACACCCCCAAAGTAAGGCTTTATTCACATAATCTAGGTGATTGGCTAAACACGAGAAAGGCACTGTTATAAGTGAGGCTGATGAGGATCCAATGGTAATTCCCATAAAATGTGTTTTAGAAACAAGGAATTTGTTATCTTCAGATTCTATGGGTAAGAGAGCCGAAAGTAAGTCCGCATGATCTTGGGTAATCGACGAAGAATGGGCACCTACAGTAAAGGCTGCTCCTCTATGGGTGGAGGAGATGATGGGTGCTCCTTTGTGGGTGGAGGAGATAAAAAGCATCTTCTGGGGGTCGGAGAGGTACTGCAGTGATAGATCTCTAGGTGGAGAAGCCAAAGGTGAAATGGTTTTGATGTTAAAAAGAGTCTCCTTCATGGGTGAGGGAGGAGATGAAGGGTGTTCCTCTGTGGGTGGAGAAATAGGTGAAGTGGGTTCAAGTGTAGGTGGAGGGCTTTGGGCTAGAATTTCCTCTATGGAAGGAATATAAGGTAATTGGGAAGCAACGGGTGTGTCACTGAAAATAGCATGGACCTCGTGGGTATGGCTATCATGAGTTGAGGTCTCTGGTTTGATTAGTAGAAGGGGCATGATTAGGAAAGGGTTTCTTGAAGATGTGTAGGTTTTGATTGGCAGGTGCATTAGGATTATCCAAGGTTAATTCACCTTTCTCAAGCATTTCTTGGACTATGTTTTTGAAAGTGATGCAATTACCGTCACTATGACCTTTACTTGATGATAGTTGCAGAATTTGTGCTCTTTGTACCACACAGTGTGTGGCAAAAGCAGATCAAAACCAAGTGTGTGGATTTACGGGAGGAAGGGTGATGACTCTAGATTTAATTAGATTTTCCAAGACAAAGAATAAGGTTCCCCAATTGGGGTGTATTTCTATTGTTCTCATCTAAATTTTGAATGGGTGAGAGATTAGATGATGGGTTAGCGTAATTTGAGGGATGAGCTGGGCCGGCCTTGAGTACCACTGTGTTAGTGGTTCCCTTGGCTTTTGAATAATTATTCTGTGGTTTTGAAGAAGAAGAGGTATCATTTGACTTGAATTTTGAGTTCTTATTTCGTAGTTGGATTTTCTTTTCTTCGATGGCCTGAATCTCTAGCTTTCATGCCATGGTGAATGCCTCATCAAAGGTTTGAAAAGTCTGCACCTGTAGGGTTGGTGAGATATGTCTAGCACAAGCCCACGTGAATAGATCTATGAGTTCGGTTTGTGGTAATTAGAACGTGATTTGATTGATCAGGATACACCGACGAGCGATAAAATCTATGATAGATTCATCATCATATTGACGCGTAGAGTAGAGGTCAGTCATGGTAACCTTCTTAACAACATTGATGGAGAAGTGATCCAAGAAGGCTTGGGATAACTGATTAAATCAAAGATAGAATGTCTAGGTAACCCACTATACCAGTCTAACGTGGGCCCGATTAAAGACATGGGAAAATTCCTCAGAGCAAAGCATCATCATGGGAAATAAGATAACACTCATGTTTGAAAGACCGCAAATGTCATTACAGTCCTCCTTGTTGTTGAAGTGGTTAAATTTAGGCATTTCCCAATGCATTTGATATGGATAGATAGGAATGGATGGATGTATAGTCTCATTACAAATCTCATCGTAGGTGAGAGTGTTGCGAGCCAGAAACCGATGCCTCCAATGTCTACATCTTGTCCATCATTAACTTGATCAGGTCATCGGTAGGTTGCGATGGCTGGGTGCCCCCTGTAGCGTAAAGAGGTTGGTGTTGGGCATATAATGGGGGTGGCATTCTAGTATATGTCACTTCCATATAGGTAGATTTAGAAGGATGGAGTGAAATAGGGGTACGTACCCAGAATGAATAATAGATGAAATGAGAGGCTACTGATAGTACGTATATGGAGGTGGAAGGTTCATGGTGACCCTAGTGGTAATGGGGGCTAAAGACTGTGGAATAGAAAGGATGATGTTTTTAAAAGGGGTAGGGGTCACCAACATTGGGGGTGGTTGTGTAGCTACAGGTATATGTGAGATAATAGGCATGGATGAGGTTATGTTCTGGGTGGTTGGCGAAGGTATATTAGATGTGGTGAGTGCAATAGATGTGGCGAGACATGGAGGTCATAGAAAATATAGGGCCTAACTATGAAATGACAGGGGAAAGGCGAGATGCGGGAAGTGCGGAGCTAGCAGATCCTGGAGTATAAGTAGGAGCGAGTGTCGGGGGAAAGGTATGGGCATGCCGTATATCAACCGACATGAGGCACCTTGATTGGATGAGTGGGAAAGATAAAACTTCAAGGTAGAAGGGTTCTGGTGAAGGAGTGTGCAAACTCCTCATCCCTTGTGGTGATAGTGATAAGTTGGGTAGGATCCATGGGTGATAAAATAGAAGGTGGTGAAGGGCTAGGTGGGAGTGGTTGACGATTGGTGTGGAAAAAGAGGGCATTTACTTGGCTATGCATCGGTACCATGTGAACAAGTATTGACGTGGTAGACCGCTATAAATGTCCCGAAATACAATAGAGATAGGAGAAACAGGTGGTGGTAGGTGGATTGGGGTTAAAATTTTAGTTGGAGAATTACATAGGCTAACTGATGCCGGTTAGGGTAAACCAACTTTGGTCACAGTTAACCGCAGTTGGTAACTGTGGAAAATGGACAGTTTGTCAAAATAAGGTAAAAGGCCAATAATTTTCTAAGTATGCGAGATGCTGATGGAATTTACCTGAAAATTCAATATGCTGAGAGTGACAGAGGTTCTGAACAACAAAGAAGGTGAAGTGGGTTTCCTTTTGGGTAGGTTAACAAAAATTACGCTTAACTAACGCTGATTGAGTAAAACTGATGATGGTCAGAGGGTAATCGATGACGGTCACTGGACCGACATTAGTTACTGTGAAATTGAAATAGAGATAAAGAAAAATTGGTTATGAGTCAAAATCAAATACAGAATCAAACCCAAGATTCTGAGAATGATGAGAATAGGGTCTAGGTACACTCAGATAAAGTTGGAATACACCAACTATGATGAGGAGCATGTAAGGGGAAATAAGAAAATGAAGAACATGTCCTCTCACCTCAAAACGCAAGCCAAGCAGAAACACTAAGAAAAATTTGATCCTAAGAGTGCTTTTTCTATTATGTTTGTTTAGCTTATGCTATTTAAGGATTGACTCATGAACTTTAGAATATAATTTTTGGTGAGGATGGCTTCCTATGAAGAAGGAGATCTACAAGGAGAGGTTTCAGGTTATGTTATGGTGGGGGCGGGCCATCCTCTGATGGGGTACTGGATAGAGATAACCAGCGGGGTGCCCACTATACCATGATCATGTGATCACCTACAGCTTCTTCCGGGTGAGATGTTGTTTAAGAATGTGTATATATTTTTTCAATTTTGTGATGTTTGGTAAGACTCGAGAGAGAGAGAGAAAGAGAAAGAAATTACTTTTCTACAAAAAAATTTCAACCATCGGCTGGGAATGAATTCCAGTATAGGTTTCCCTCATTTAATGTGCGCTAATGCAATAAAGTAGAATGAAATGTAGTTAATTTTAAGCCCAAATCAAAATTTTGAATTCGATGACACAAAAATATGAACATGAGAAGGGATGTTCTTTCACTAATGCGATACTAATGAAAGGGAAGAAATGTTCTTTTTAAAGCACCAAAATACGATTTCTTTTAGACAATAGAAGAAGAGAAGGTTCCAAGGGAGAAATTTTAATGTAATAACCTTTTAGAAAGGAAAAAAACATGCAAATTTTCACCTAGAAATGAAAGAATGCAAAGAACCCCGAATGGGTCCCACCGGGCATGCCAAAATGTTTCACCTGATTCTAGAGTGTTTCTTCGAATGTTGATGAAACAGATAAGGGTAAAGGGCTAGGAGGAATACCTGTCGAAATACTTGGTTGTAGGTTGTTGCACACATATGACTTCCTAATCCACAACTGATCGTGAGAGCTTCCTTTTTTCTTGGAGGAACTACCTAAAATGGAAAACAAGACCACCAAATGAAAGTTAAATAGTAGATACAATGGACCTGCCTAAAAGGAATGATAACCAGATCATACTAAGCCAAGAACACAGATGTTAATCAAACATCACGATCAATAAGATGAAATAAATTCACCAGAATAAATTTACATAAACCTTTGCAAAAAAATGAGCAACAATATCATATATTATTATGGAACTCAATGAAATACAATGAGAATGGGCCTTGCTTATATAGGCAAGGAATAACAATCTAAGAACCAGTCAAGGTCGTAGATCAAGCCATAAATCATGGAAATAACTATTCATCAAAGAACTAGTCAAGTCCATAGATTTATGAGAGAACTAGACATCAAGGATCTAGTCAATATCATAGATCTAGGAAAGAACTAATCAATACCATAGATCAAGGAAATAACTATACCTCACAACTAGATAATATCTCCTAATATATAAATAAATAAAAAGAAATATCCACACACATAAGTGGGTGAGGATAAATACAATATAAAGGTAAATAATGTACCTAGGTGAACATGAGCTAAGGTAAATACCTACTCTAACATTGTCTAGTGTATGCTAGATCCAGGAAGCGTGATACTCCCTAGACGGTTGTCAATCCACTATTTAAAACAACTTAATGCTAATAATAAAGAAAATCCCACTAGTTAAAATTATTTAGGTATCTCATTTATCTACAATAAGTAAATTCGTTCACAACAGGCTAAGCTATGACTAAATATGAGGTTTAAGGTGTTTGTTAGGGTATTGGTACTAGTCAGGGTCAAGTTCTGGGCTATTTTGGGTATTGGGTAGAGAGTTCAGGATTTGTTCTTCGTCGATTGTAAAAAACAAAGAGACCGATGTCGATTTGATATGAATGATGTCAATTTAATTGAATCGGTGACAGATTGTGGGTAACTGAGTCGGTGTGGTCGAGTACGAAACTCAATAAAAGTTTGAGGTGAGGGTAGATCCAAGGCTAAATGGAAATGGAGAGGGCTATGGCGCAGGTCTATATGGGTATTGGGTATACTCAGGGGTAATTAAAATCCAAGTATGGGAAGTTCAAGGGTGTGGGTAAAGGAATGGTCAAGTTTGCATGGAGGTAAACAGGTGGGTAAATGGAGATGGGAGCAAAAATAATAATAGAAGTAAAAGAATCTACTAAAAATGATAATGGAAAAGTGCTTGTTAAAAAACACTTCTTGTTGTATGAGTTGTTATCAGTTGGCAATAACGGGTGATCAAATGGAAGGAACTTGGTGTGGTGCTAACACTTCTTCTGGATGCTCCCGTGAAGGCAAATGGATATGTGATTGCTTTTGGTACTAGATTTGGATGTTCGATGCATGTACAAATGTCTTGGTTCTCTCGACATGCAACTTTGGTTTTGTCCCTCACTCTCGAGAAGATGTGCCAACCTCTCGAAATGTCCCAACCTTGAAATATGGTTGTTTTAGGGATTAAATGGTAACCGACGGTGGTTTTGGGTTGGCCACCAAACGTAGTTTAGGGTAACTAACATCGGTTAGGGTGAGATTTCTTAGGTTTACTAAATTGGGCGGATCGCCTTGATTTTTGGGATTTCGTTCATTTTTCTCAGTGGATTAGAATGGAATCTTCGTTTCTAACGTGCGGGAATGTGGTTAGAGGGAATATAGGCTTTTATTTTTAGGGTTTTGGTAGGTTATTAGTTAGTTATGGCAACATACTAAGAATAGGTCTTAGGGTGAGGTGGCTAGATGAGGTGTATAGGTGAGGTGGATATGTGGGCATTATCAAATTAGGATATTTAAATAATAAATATTGTGAGGATAATGAATTAATTTAATTAAATTAATATTAGAGTGGGATGAAAGGGGCCATGGTTAGGTGAATGTGTTCAAGGTGTTTATTTGATAAGGGACCAAGGGGAGTGTGACCCAATTTTGGTGTCTACAATAAGTGTTGAACCTTTCAAGAAATGGGATATCAATTTTGTAGGTCCTATTTCCCCACTGCTCATAGGATTGGTGTGCACTATATTATGACTTGTACACACTATTTGACATAGTGGGTAGAAGAAACACCTACAAAATATTTTACTTCCACTACAACAACCATATTTTTATGGGAAAACATTATCAGTGGGTATGGATGTCCATTGAGTTTAACTAGTGATGGAGGCACTCATTTCTTAAATGAGACAATCAAGATTTTATTGATAGAGTTTATGGTGGCACATCATAATACAACACCCTATCACCCATAGGAAAATGGTACTTCTAAATATTTCAACAAGATTATAGGACAAACATTGACAAAATTTTATGATGTTGGAAGGAAGGAATGGGATGATAAAGTCTCTACAGATTCTTTGGGCATATAGAACAACTTATAAGAGGTTTAATAAGGCAACACCTTTTCGGTTGGTGTTTTTCGTAGAGAATGGTATTTCTGTTGAATTTATGTTACCATCTATTTGTATTGTGCTCATGGGAGGAATAGATGATAAAATTTTTGTTGAGGAGCACATAGAAAAATTGATGCAATTATATGAGAGGTGTGTTATTTCCCAATGGAGCTAGAAGACAAAAAAAGTGAGATAAAAATCTTGACATAATAGGCACATAAGGAATAAGACATTTGAGGTTGGCATGATGGTTCTTTTGTATGATTCAAAGTTTGCACACCACCTAGGGAAATTGAAAGTACATTGGTTATGACCCTTTTGTAGTAACAAAGATATTGGAATCAGTGCTTGTAAGTGTAGGCATTGGATGGAACTTTATTTCCCAATTACTTTAATGGGAGTAGGCTAAAACACTACTATAAATAAGTCTTCTTAGTGTTTGTAATAAGGTAGTATTTCCATTTAGATTAGATTTCAATTTTATGCATTTCCTTTCATCAATTGTATGCTTTGTCAATTTAGTTATGTATTTTATTGTAATAAGTTTATTTGCACACTTTGGAATCTAATTACTATCTTTTGAGTTCATGTCCATAGGACCGTGCATACTTTTAGTGTTGGGTGGATTACAAGTATGTATAGAAGAGTAATTTGTTGTTGTAAAGGGTTACATAAGGACTAAAGGAGTGCACTTGTGGATGACAGTGTGGTTTTCTTGAGAAAAAGGTTCTATGGTTCATAATAAGATTGGTGCACATGTATAGATATGATTTTTGGTTAATCTTGAATATTGGTGCTTATAGAAGAAACTTGTTACACGTGCTCGCATTAAAGGTGTTTTTAAGAAAAATTTCTCAAATTAACAACCACACATATGAAAAAAATATTGTATGGTGTAACACGAGGTAGGCAATAACATGGGAAACTACTTGGGATGAGGCATAAAGGCTGATGTACTTGAGTGCATGTACTGAGGCATGCATAAGGAGGTTTGTGGGAGAAGTAATGGGTGCACACGAAGGTTACAACCCAGGGCACATAAAAAGTAGAAAATTGTAATTAAAACTACGTACGATGGTAGGTGAGGAGTAATTAATGTGAAAAAAATTGATAAATCTATAAAATGGGTGCTTGCGATTTTATTTTTACCTTGCATACTTTGAGTTTTTGAGCTATGAAGTGCATAGTGAAGATTGATTTGCGTGTGAAGTGTGAGAATGATTGAATAGAGAAAAAACTACTTGAGAAGTGTGCACACCATCACAAGGCTCTATTGGAATGGTGTTTGAGCTAGTGAAAGGAATGCAAAAGGTAGATTTATGAAGATAGGGTTTAAAAAAACAAAATTGTAGTTAGGGAACACTAGAGCACGTAGAATTAGAATCTACTGAGCTCAAAAAATCACAAGGAATTATTAAAAATCACAATGACACCCAAGAGAGAACCTATAATGACCACACGAGGCAAGAATAAGGTTGAACAAGAGGTGGAGGTTGAGGACGCACCTAAAAGCATATTTTCTAAAATGCGATACCATGAAGAATTTATCATGGGGCGTGGTAGGATATTTATGTCTGAAAGAGTAAAGTAAGTGACTACACACCACCGCACTAGCAAAAATTCAAATGAGATAGAAAATGAGTTGAAAAAAGAAGATGGATCGGCATACAAAAGATGATAAGTCGGTCTATGACGATGCTTAGGAAGAAGATTTTGGAAAAATTGGGGTTTTGCAAGTCTGTGAGCTCCCATACTTTGGAAAACCAAAGGGTATTTATTAGTTTTTAATGTCAAGGGTACATGAGGACTTTTTTTATTTTTCTGGTAGGAGTGTGTAGCTGACCTCGCATTTCATTGGAAGGCTTACTAGATTGAGGAGCACAGGCACAAAGATTTCTAGTGATCTGGAGGATGATATGAATGTAGAAGCCACTACTAAGGAGTTGGGATACCATAAATAAGGGTGTATGATTCCCATAGCCAAGGTAACCAATCCAGTCATTAAGATTGTAGCTCACTTGTTGACAAAATTCAATGGCTAGGAAAGATGGGGCACACTTGTAAAAAAGATGGTTGCATATTGCAAGGAATATGGCGAGAAGGTATTATGTATAACTTAACATCATTTATAGCTGAGGGTATTATTAAGGAAGTGTAAAAAGGGATAATATTAGTTAGGGTGTCATCCTTCTATCATTTATATTTTCTGAGATTGGGGTTATAGATGGCCCAAAGGATAAAGCTCAGGCGGTATACATAAGAGAAGAAATTTCTTGCGAAAGGTTTTCCAAATATAGTTGTGATGGGTCCACTAGGGGTGCATACAAAAATAGATTGGATATTTGGTATAGAAGGTTACATGAGGATTTTTAATATGAGTGGCTTATTCCTAAATAATTTCATTCCATTGTTGATGGGGAAGCAGAATTTGCATTGTTCCAACACTATTGTGTTGGAAAAATCATAATGAAGAATGGAAAAAGGGGACCATGGTGCAAAATTCCTTATTCATTCACGAAATGATACTTTTAGGCTTATATCAATAGGTTATCGATTCATGCAAGATGAGGTTTGATGTATAAAAAGTTGAATATGAGTACCACACTCTTTGAAAGACTTATTTCTATCTAAGTAAGTCTACATACATAGAGAAAATGATATCGATGATATTATAATAAATTCTATGAGTTTGGTGATTGGGAAGGTGGTAGTGGCTAAGGTGTATATCAACCTTAAGCCTAAATTGGTAAATGGAAAATATATTGAAAATGAGTTCAAGCTTCTTGAACAACCAAAGGGAAAACATACAGTTGGGACAAGACAGAGCATGTTTCTACTCCTCATGCATCGAAAGAATAATAATTTGATGAGGAAATGGAGGATGTTGGTGCACTAGATCATGGTGCACGAAGAAATCAAACCGTTGGAACTAAGAGGCAACGTGAGAGCTCCCCTCCCAAAGAGGGAGGATAAGTGAGGGAAGTGATTTGTCTTTGAGGAGGAAGAGAAAGGAGAAGGCAACATGGATGACTAAGGATTTAGGAGAGTCTTGAGGAGAATGAGGAAAGAGGGTGCTAGTGTGGGACCCTCTCACCACCAACAAGATTTCCAAGGATGTCTCCTATGAAACCGAGCACAGTAGAAGAAGAAAAATAAAAGGCGCAAGTATGTGCCAAGGAAAGAAGATGGAGAAGAACTTTCAGATGAGGATGTGCACATTATATAGGATACACCAATTTTTTATGTAGAAGAGGAAGGGCCTAGAAATGAAGAAACATAACATGATAAAAAGGTGCTTGGGGAGCACAAGGAAGAAAAAGGCCCCACAGGTGAAGAAGAGGAGAAAGAAAAGAGTATAGGTGAACCATCGGTGAGACTACTTTGGGAACATGGGGGTGTGTTAGGTAAAGGCCTAGTTCATGATACAAGGATACATATTCCTAAGGGGAGGTGGTTTAGGAGGCATAAGGGAGAGGAAATGTATAAGAAACTTGAGTTGGGGTAAATTTTTGACCCTGCAAGATCATTCATGCAAAGTTTAAGAGCACACTTGATCTTGAAAAGTTATATGGATGGGATTTGATGGATCTAGAGGTGAAGAACATGTGTATGAGGAAGAAATTATTTTGGAGCATGCAAACCCATATGGATGAGCCAAATTTTTATGTGAAGGAGGAAGCATGTGTTTAAAGAAAAATGAATAAGGGGGAACAAGCTACACACATAACTATGAAGCCAACAAAAATCACTAATGAGTAGGAAATAAATGCCTTGACTAAGATGGTGACAGAAATGGCATACAAAAATTTGGACAATGCGGTCATGGTCATGTAATTTCTTGAAAATAACAAGAATGTGAAGGAAAAATTGAGCGATTTACTTAGGCGTGTAAAAAGGATAAGGAGAAAAGATGATAAATTTTGGGTTTTGCAATGTAACTTAGGGGGACATTTTAGAAGAACATCCAAATTTCCCTTCATCCTTACATTTTCTACAAAAGTGTGTCCACCTCTTACTTAAGAAGAATGAAGTTGTGTCAAAATATACACAAGAAGATGTTGTGGTCAAGAAAGAATGGGAAAACAAAATAATAGTGCAACTTTGGATCACCGAGTATGACACCATATTTTAGACAATAAAGAATGAGTTGAAGAAATAAGAATGTGTGTTGTATATTTGTGAAGATTAAGAGTAGATAATCAAGAAAAGAACACTACAAGAAGAAAATGAAGTTCTTACAATGAATAAGGATGAGACCATGGGCTGGAAGGACAAATTAGTTGTAGTAGAAAAGAAGTATGATGCACTTAAAGTAGCCAAGGACGCTCATGAAGAGAAGATAAAGGAATTAGGGATGTTAGTAACACAGAGAATGGATGTCATGGAGGGCATGATTTCAAGGATAGATGGAGTAGTTAGGGGCCTCAAGAACAAGGGGGAATATATGACATTTGAGGAAATGGATATAGTGCTTGGTGATGTTTCTACGAAGGTGAAAAAGGGCCTAGGAGACTGGAAATAATTGGAAGAAGACATCAAAGAAGAGTACCTAAAACTTCTTCTAGGCGAGGAATAAGTGCACTTGGTTTTTATCCCAATTATTACATTCTTGCATCCCATTATTCTTTGGGTTATTATTTTTTCTTCGATTCTTTGGATAGATAAGCTGAGAAAATCTATTTCTAAGGGTAGTAATATCATTAGTGTGGGGTAATGTTGGGTTGTAGAAATTTCCTAAGTCTTTGAAGATCACACAGAGTTTTGAGGTCTGCAAGAGGGACGTAGAAGTGCATGTAAGTGTCGGTTAAGAAGGGTGCACATATGAAGGAAACATTCGGGACTTAGCCAATTTTGAAGCCTTGCGAAAATAATAGAAAAATTCAAGATTGAGTGGAGATCACACAACGTTCTAGGAATAGGAAAACACATTAAAACTTAGAGATTAAGGAACGCCTATTTTTGGGTAGAGCACATGCGAGGTGAAGATCAAGGGTCATGCGAGTTTGAGTTAATAATACGATTAGAAAATAAGTTATCTATCTAGGTTTAATCTATTATTATCCTAGATGCATGTGTTATAAGATGTTTTTGTATGTACGCATGGCTATTTTGAGCACGTAGTCTATTTTGAGATGTATGGGGGGTGAAGGGAAAGTCCTCACCCCTATATATATTTTATGTACTGCATTATTTTGGTATTATGAGTTGTATCGATTTATGCTTCTTGGATATACCTGTGCATCTAACTTCATGACATTATTATGATGGATACAATTTTTTTATGTAATCCTTCTAGTTATTAATGGAGTGTTGTGGGTGTATTTCATTTTTAACCATGATAATGTCCTTCTCATCACATGTGTTGTTCTAATATGTAGCCTAGTTGTTTTTGTCTCATTCCATTCTAGTGGTGCAATTGGGTGTGATGTCAATTTTCATTTCATAATAGTATTGGCTCACTATCTTTTATCATCAACCAAACCTTAAGGCATGAAGACACTCTTATAATCAATAATTTTTTGTAAGGTCATTCTGGAATAATCTCTTAATCTAACCTCTTCCTCATCTCTACAGTCCATCCAAAAATCTTCATAGTGGGCCTCATGTTCATGTGAGCTCCCTAGGATTGAACTCACAACCCATCTAATATCATATTTTGGTCTAGGTTGAAACTTGTCCATTTTTAATCTATCCATTTCTTCCTCCAAAATCCTAGCTTTTATAATAGTTGGGAAAGTGTATCTTCCTATTGAGATAGGAAATTTGATGTTTGTCTTGTGCTTTCATGTTATCAACTTATGCACTTCTACTAGTTGCCTTGAGAGTTCCAAGAGTGCAACATGAAAGGGTGTCCCTCAAAACCACTTACCCTTATGTAAGTGAAGAACCTAAATTAGATGAAGTAGCATCCATATTCTTGTATAGATTTCTTGGTAGCAGTAGATATCCATTATTAATCCCATCGCTTAAAGAGGCATATGATTGGTGCAAAGAAAACATCATTTATCTTTCTGAAATTTCCCCTCCAATTCTCTAAATTTAGCTGAGGGTATACATCATATACCCTATGGGATGTGAATCCTTCATCCTTGGGATACTAGGGAGGTATTTTTGGAATGCAACATTGTAAATAAGGTATGACATCATATAGAACTCGGACATGAAATTTGTGTGTTCCCTAATTTTCACAACCATTTAAATGAGTTGATCATGGATGGATGTGGCTACCAATGTGGCCCAAAAACCTTCACCTTTCTATTTTAATATGATTTGAATGTAACTACACATCCATTCATGGAAATCATAAGTTGATTTCAAACCTACAATCTTGCTTAGTAGGGTAATGATATCGTCAACTTCCTCCACAAAGTGTGATTTGGTTAACTTCTTTGGGGCCTGAAGATGAACCTTTGTTCTTTATCAACCAATGACTGTTCATTATTGGCACAATGTCCTAGTATGTATTTTCATTGATAAAAAACCACATTAATGATAAAGTGGATGTTTTAGGATGATGTTTTTAATGTGCTAACACACTTGGTTCATATATATATTAGCTTCCGCAATGAGATTTAATGATGCATGCTTGCTCTAACAAGCCTATATAGGTTCCTAGGAGGTGTTTCTTGGTAGTGTGAGATTTTTGGATTCTTGGGAAGAATTTTTATATGATGGATATCATGATTTGAGGGTTCTTGAGCACTCACAACAGTGGCATAGTGTAGGTACATGTGTTTCACTTGGCTATAAGTGCTCATTGGGAGCAGTGTATGCTTGCTTGGAGGTGTGATAGAGTGGATTGGAGCCATTTGAGCTCATAGAAGCTTGAAATAGGTATATATTGGATTATGAGGTATGTTTATGTCATTTTTAGATATTACTTCATGAGTTATTGCATTATTTCAGTTGGACCTAGTTGTTATGGGTAGAATCCTTAAGGAAAGGCTATGAAAATGAGATTGGATGGAAATATTGAGTAATGTTATTGACTTTATGATGATTGGATATGTTATTTTTATGTTTCATAGTACTCTCAGAAAAAAATTAGGTGCCCATGATGTGAAGTTTTGAGATATGATTGTTTTGTGAGATAGGGTGAAAAACAATGCAAAATCTAGCTTGAAGTGCAACTTCAGATGCTTGTTTTGAATGATGCACTTTAGATGGAAAATTGTTCCTTTCAAGGAATATTATAAGGTGAGTTAAGAATGTTTAAAAATAATAATTAGGTACTTTGATTTTCACATTTTTATGAATGAATGTTAAATACGTAAGATGATCTAAAACCCTAGTTAAACCCTAGCTAGAACAATTGACAAAAGTGAAGAGTTGTGACCCAATTTTGTTTAATTCATAAAAATTGATTATTTGATGTTGTATAGTACTCATCTTAATTTCTAGAAAGTTATGTTTGAGCATGTGGTCATATGTGGGCCCCACCAGAAAATGCTTGTTTATGAAGAGTTCCAGTTTGAGGAGAAAGTTACAAAATGAGGTATAAACTAAATTGCAATTTTGGAATGCATGTAAGTTTTTATTTATGTAAATAAAGGTTTCAGATCATGTTTTTGATGAAAAAGTGCAAGTTGAGCTCCATTCAAGTTGATTGGTCAAAGGGCAATTTTGAGGCCATAAAAAGCGATCTATGGTAAAATGGACATACCTTGAGCTATAAGTGAATTATTGAGATGATTCAAGTTGCTTTGAAAATATGACTCAGATATATTTCAAGTGATATATTGATTTCCTAATTATGAGGTCATATGACATGTTTTACAGTCAATATTTGAGTAATATATTTTCTAGCAATTCAGACAATATTTTTTTTGTGCAAGTTTGATGTTGGTTGAAGCATTAGATGCATTGGGTGATACTTATTATCACATGTAATGTAAATAGGGATGAATTTATAATAAAATGAATCTATTTTTATGTCATGAATGTTTTTATAAATGGTTTTATGAGCTAACCTTTGGAAACAACTTTTTGGCAGGTTGATTTGGTGAAGGCAAATCTTTTTGTGGTTTGAAGAGAAAGATGTTTAATATAGAATGATTGAAAGTGTTATAAAGGTTATGTAATTTATTTTGAGTGTTTACATAGAATTTTTTTATTCAGTATAAGTAATGGTGATTAGATGAAATTTCTAAGGTCTTTGAAGGGTGCACGAAAACATTAGTTTTGAGAAATACAAAGGATATTGGGCCCATTAAATGAAATAATATGATTGGTTCACAAAAATTGAATCAATTTTTATGTTTAAATTATTTAATAATTATATTTTATGAATAATATAGCTTGAATAAGAATGGTTTTGGAATGAGGATAATTTGGCATCCCAATGCATGTGTTTTAGTGATTTTTGGATCATGAAATGAAGGGTTTTTGCTAGGACAACCTACTTGAGTCGCTTATATATGTTGTAAATAATATATGAGATGTTTTTAATGATTAATGGGTTGAATTTATCATGAGGGACCGACCTCCTTTGGGTTGGAAAGAATATTTATATATAAAAGTGATGTTTTGGCTCATTTGGTGAGCTAGTCATGCATGGGGGAGAAATGCGACCTAGAGAGGTGTTGGTTACAAGTATGAAGGAATGTATTAAAGGAAGATAAATACAATTAAAGGTTTAGGAATATTTTTTAGATCATGAGATCATGTGATTAGAGCTTTGAGAAGTGAAGAAAGAGCAAAAATATGCAAGGTTGAAGACTTACTGTGTGAGCTAGTATTTGTGAGTTGAAATTGTGATCTCCATCAGTTGTGGCGAAAGAATTTTAGGAGATAAAATATCTACATGTGGCTGATTTGGTGCTTGATCATATTAGGGGTTTTAGCCTCCATGTGGAGTGCGTGCTTCATTGAATTAGAGGTTGGTGCTCTTTGTGGGGTTAATGCCTCACTAAATTAGGGGTTGGTGCTCTTTGTGGGGTTGATGCCTCACTAAATTAGGGGTTGGTGCTCCTTGAGTAGTTTATGCTACATGAAATTTCTTTTATTTGAGTAATATAAGAAGATTGTTAGTGAGGTTTCTTCCCCATGATGGTTTTTAATGAGGCCATAAATTGCCCATAAATTACCATTATTTTATCCTTCCAAGTTACATTTGAAAGTGGATTTAAATGTAATCTAAGAACTTATAGTTTGCTTAAGATAGAATATAGGATATATATCTTGTTCATTCTTTAGAAATATTTTGTTATCTATTTTTTTGACTAATCCTATTGATTATTTGGGAAAATATGCAAAGTCTTGTGTATGCAGCCATAAAGGAAAAATAATGCTAGTATTGGGAAAAATGGAACTGATCATGAATAGTAAATTTAAACTTAGATATGATTTCATATTCAGATTCCTCTTAGAAAATTATGCAAGTTCAAAAAAATCATCTCAATCTAAGATTGTATGCAAATGTTATAGTTGTTTTAAGTTATCTCCAAAACTCACAAATTTAGTTTCAAAACTTGCAAGTTTAGTTCTGGAACTCGCAAATTTAGTTCTAAAACTCATAGATTTGGTTACGTAACTCATAGGTTTAGTTCTGGAGCTCGTAGATTTAGTTCTAGAACTCATATATTTAGTTTTGGAACTTGCATATTTAGTTCTGGAACTTGCATCAATTGAATAACATTTAGTTCCGGAACTTGCAATTTGTATATTTATATTTTCAAGCAATTAAAATAATGGACAAAGTTGCAAGGTATAGAATGACAGTTAGTTCTGGAACTTACAATTCATGGAAAAATAAGATTTAGTTTTAGAACTTGCATATTTAGTTCTGGAACTTGCATAAAAGGAATGACAACTTTAGTTCGGAACTTGCATAAAAGGAATGACAACGTTAGCTCTGGAACTTGCATCAATGGAATGACAGTTTTTGAGGAATTGTGAAAAATCAAGAATCCAATGGAAAATATGAGAGAGGTTTTTGTTCATAGAAATGTGTTTAACATAAAACTCATTCATATTTTCTACATGTTTTACCAATGAAGAGAAATATAAATTTTAGTGAGTTGTAATCCGAGGAAAAAGTGTATCAGACAGAGCACTAAAAGTTCCATAAACAGAAACATAAAATTCAAACAAAAAATATGAGAGATTTTTTTATTCATAGAAATATTTTTAACAAAAACCTCATTCAAATTTTCTACAGGTTTTACCAATGAAGAGAAATATAACTTTTATTTATTTGTAATCCGAGAAAAAGTGTATCAGACGAGCACTAAAAGTTCCATAAACAGAAATAGAAAAGTCAAACAGAAAATTTGAGAAAGGTATTTTGTAACAATCATATTTTAAGGAAAAAAATCCTTCTAATAATGTAAGATAAGATTTGGGAGAAAATCTTCCTAAAAAAATCATTGTGATTCTTGTTACCAAAAGCAAGGAGAAGATTTGGGAGCAAATCTTCCTAAAACAAGTGAGATTAGACTTTGACTCTAATAATATATCTCTCTCCATATTTTGTGGAGATGGAGATCTTAGTTGTTAGGATTGGAATAAATATAAGATCAAATTGTATTTCCTAAAATAATGAGTTGGTTGGATGCATGAATTATAAATGTAACCTTCCACACTAAGATATGTAATTCTTTTCTCCCAAGAAATAAAGATTTGTTCTTTCTTTCCAATCTTTTGAAGTAAAGTTATTCTACAAGTTTTGAATTAAAAGTATGAATTAAGTCCTCTTCCAAGGAATGAGCTAGCCACTCATTCCAAGGAAGATGGATCAATGTGTTAATGTTTATTTTTTTATTTCTATAGTTTTCCTTTTGTTGTAAATTTCTTTTTTTATGTTATGTAATTTCTTTTGCGATCCTGCAGGTGTTTTTTCCTCTTTCCTTTATTTTCAATTCAATGATTTATTTTATGTAAGTGTGCCTTTATATTCCTTCAAGTGTGATTTTATTTATGCAATAGTGTTTACATTTCTGCAAGTGTGTCTTTAAATTTCTGCATGTGTGATTTATTTTATGCAAGTTTGGATTGTGTTTAAAGGAGTTACTTTCCAAGATCTTCTTCTCTTAATGCATACAACCTTCAAACACCAACCCAGATTGACATTATTAATGGTGAGGATTGATGACCCTCATTAGTTTCCCACTTACATATGGTGTTCTTGTGTTGAGTACTTTACTTTCTTTCTCGTGTGGATGTTTTTGCATATCTTAATAAACTTGCATGATCATGGATGTTGTATAATCAATATAATAGATGCATGTATGATTGGTAAATGAAAATAAAATTATTAAAGGAGTGGTTCACCCCCTGTCTTAGTCCTTTGTGATTCTAACAATTGGTATTAGATCTGGTCCTTTTGTAGAATTTTGACGAGTTTGAAGGAGATCCTCTGAAGCACAAATGGATATGTCTACTGATCTTTGGAGGGAAAAATATGAATTTTCCTAGTCCATGGTGTTTTAACTATAATATAATATGTATAAAATGCATAAAGATCATGATCTAGCCATCAAATATTTGAAATCTCAAGTGGAAAGTTTTTCTAATGCCCTAAAGGAGAAAGAAGATGTTTGTTCCAGGTATGAAGAAAAATTGAAGGCTCTTGAATCAGATTTAGAGGATGCTTCTAACAGGTTAAGGATGTATGAGAAGCTTGAGAAGATTTCCAAATCTCTTGATGAGTGCTTAGAAGGACAAAGAGGCTCAAATGACAAAACAAGCCTAGGGTTTGAAGGAGAGCAAAAGAAGGATGATCATGATGCTGGTCCAAACACTAAACCAACTGAGAAGATGACTAAGAAAGCTTATCCTAGAAGGTATAACTCAGTTATACAACCTAATGCCATGAGGTATGGTCCTTCATTCAATGGTTATTGCTTTGTTCTCTATGATTTTGGACATATATATATATATATATATATATATATATATATATATATATTGCAAAAAGAGGCTTCCTAGGAATGATAGAACTCTCTTCAAAGGTGAATGTTACTCATGTTGTGAATATGGACATAGAGATAAGGACTATGGATGTAATTTAAGGGTGTTTGAATATAGGAGAACTAAGAATGGTGTTGTATGCCATAATTTCCATAAACAAGGTCATATTGCTAAATTTTGTGTTCAAAATGGGACTTCAAGAGGTACTAGCAGATTTCAAACATCAAATGGAAGGGTTTACAAGAGGAAATTCAGTCCTATGAATGAATCCAAGGCTGGTATATTAGATATAAAGGTCAAGAAGGAAGTTCCTCAAGTTAAAAAGGTCAAAGAAAATGATTCTCAACTTAATCCAACTATATTTTTCAAAGAAGGTTCTTGTAACATCAAGGAAAAGCTCAAGCCTGGTCAAGGAAGTATGTTTTCTCAAGTTCAAGAAGATCATTGGTGCCTTCATGCTTTAGTTCATGATAAGCTGAGAAAGCTAGGAGTTTGGGATACCAAAAAGTTGTAAGGTATGGAAAGTGACTCTTTCCCTATTTTCATGAGTTCTTGCATAAGATAGGTGTCTAATTTTTTTCATATGGTCCTCGTCATGGTAGCAATCTGATTTGAGTCAAGTCCTAATTCTAATTCTGAGTAAAAATTTGTCTCATGTTATCTCAATATGATTCTCAAGGTTTTTAGTTCGTGTCTTCTATTGTTCAAGGTTTGAGATGTCTTCATGTGTTGTCATTATGAGTCCCATAAAGCATACTAAGGTCTTTGTTCTCTTCTTATGATTCAAAGGCTTGTCAAAGAATATATGAGTTTAAGTCTTATGTCTTCATCAAAAATCAATGTAAAAGTGTGTCATGGATGTTATTGGTCTGAAATGTCTTGACTTGTTCTTTTTCAAAGTGGTTGAGATTGTGTCATGCTTTGAAAAAGAGTATTGCGATTCGAGTAGGAGTTTTTGCTTCTTGTTTTGTGTATTTCTTTACCTGGAGTTATATTATGTAAACAAGTTGAATACTTTGAAATCATATTTCTTAAAGTATTATGTGAAAATATTTCTAAGTAGTGTTTATGTCATGAACGAGTTTCAAAATGTTTGTATTCCCTCAACTGTGATAAAAACTTGTGAATGTATAAATATCTCTAAGTTCCTGGTTATAGTGGTGTGAATTCAATCCAATAAGTTTGTATGGAATGTGTCCGAGTACAAAATCATGTGTAGTTATTCAAAAGGTCATATTATAAAGAGAAGCATTGAGTCCGTGTCGGTAGTATTATAGGTTGTAATATGTCATCTCAGGTATTTGGAGTCCTTGTGCAATGACAAATCATGTATCACTCTAAGGAGTTACAGGTGATCCTAAGTGTTGAACAAGGTCAAATCAACTTGAAAGGTTCTAAATATTATCAAATATTTATATGAAAGTATGAGAATTTGATTTTAAAAGTGTCTTCATGCTATTGTATCATGTTCTCAATTTATAGTTATACTTTCTAAAATTCATAAACATCCATGTAGACTAAAATGTAGAATATTCTAAGTCTAGAGGATTGTGAATTTGAGTCTGGATCTCAAGTCATGATTGTGAATAAGTCATTCCAAGTGTGTCACATTATGAAAGAGAGTTTTCAAAGTGTTTTTGGTCTACTCAAGTTTGGGTTCAACTATGTTATTAAGGTATTCATTGGTATGTCCTGGGATTGCGAAGCTTAAGGAATGCCTTAAAATCCTAAAAAAGTGTCTTAAAGTATATTGGTTATCTTAGGTGATGATGAGCAAATGTATTCTTGTATCAAAGTAGTAATAAATAAGTTATGTATAATCGGTTAATGCACTCAAGTAGGGAAGAGTTGATAATTTCTCTCTATGGAGAGATGAAGGGTGTGTGATTGATGAAAATATGACCGTGCTCACTATGTCTAAGTACATTTGAGTTTGAAAATGCTTATAGTTTGAGAAAGAGAGTATGAAGGACAAAAATGAGTCTATGTGAAACTTGATGACATGATTCTCAAAGAAAAATATTTTCTCAAATAATTCAAAATTGTTTCCAAGAAGATTATACCCATTTTTGAGTGTTACTCAAAAAAGCATCACTAAATTTGAAGTTTGAGGTCAAGGGTTTGAACATTAAACACTACTAGAACTCAAAACAACATGTTAAGTTGTATATGGTAGAATGGGGTTTGTATAATCATTCAAATGGTGTCAAGAAGTGATTCTTATAGGAATAAGAGTAATATCTTGTTATCAAAGACAATATCTGATTGGAAATCATGAAGACAAACATAGTATGGCAGTTAAGAACTTATTACACTATGAAAGTGACTTCATGGTTGAGATATGCATTGAAAGATGACTCTATATAGGTAAGAAAGTGAGTTTTCTTTATTATTTGATTTTAATGGGACTAGAGATTCCAAAAGGATGCATGAATAATTACTGTGTGCATTTTGATCTTCTTAATTTACACCTATAGAACTATGTAGTACATCCGAGTAGTACAAGGAAGAATATTGTTTGAAATACTATTTAAATTGCATGAAGTGTATTTGAATAACATCTTTGGGTGTTTTGTAATGGTCAAGATAACGAGGGTTGCTAATGTGGATGCTTAAGTGTGCACAAGTTAATGTTACTTTCTTTGAAAGGTGACTTTTTGATCAAATACTAGCCACAGATGTCAAAATAAGTCAAGAAATTGACATTGAATTTTGTGTATGAGATGATCTTGGGAGAGGAAGCCTATAACGAGAGATACAAGGAGCTTGAAAGTACACAATCAAGGTATGACTGGTAGGAAAACTCTGTAGGTTCATAAGTAGAATATTGAAGCCTTGGAGGTTTGTGATCTCTTCTAACAACTATCAAGGATATCTATTGTGCCTCGAGTGATCATAGAAAGATAAAATGGTACTTCCAAGCTAAGGAAAACTATGTACGATCCGGGTGTATACATCCGTGGCATCATCGGTTGGAAGGAGGTGTGTATGTTATTATTATCTTCCATGAAGTTATTTACATGTCAATTAGTGTTGAAGAGGTCATCTAGAGTGCTATGAGATTGACTCGATTAAGGTTTCATGAAAATGTTGATTTGATCATGTTGAAGGGTATGTATCTTTAGCAAGTCATGAAGTTGTTCATTTAAACAATACTCTACCGGTGTTCCATTTGTATTGAGAAAAGATGCTCTAGTGAATGAGATTAAGGATAAGATATAGTGATGAATCCCAAGGAAAGTCTTATTTTCTCAAAGATGTAGGGTTTATGATTTCCAATTCTACAAAGTTACAAAGAAGGTGTCAAAATTGTTTCTCAAATTTGTTTGTATGAAATTAGGTAAGGAGGTTTGTTGTATCTTTTTCTCCACAAGGCCTATTATCAGAATCGAAAATGGGATTGAGCTCCCAAAAATAATGACAAGTTCCTCAAGTTGACATGTGTACTATGAAAAGAGGTACAAATGAACATCTACAGGGAAATATAATGTGCATAATCCCTAAATGATAGGGGAGCTATAAGTGAGCTTTCTAGATGGTGAAAATAATGTTCTTGAGGACTTGGAGGTATATGTTGGAATCCTACTCTATGAAATGACAATTTTTGTTCATTTTTTGCATGTTCTCGGTAAAATATGACCGTTATGACTAAAAATAGTGTTTAGGACCTTGAAAAATTGCAAAAGTGGATTTCTAGCCTTGGTAGGTAGGTGACCTACTCAAATTTGTTCTTGGGATCTATAAATGAAGTTCTCACAGCCAGTGGGGCTAGAATTTTATTTGTCAGTGTTTATATGAGGTGGTAGTTCATGTAAAATTTTCTCATTTTTACGAAAAAGGGTTGTTCAGGGTTCTTGCACCAAGGTATGGTATGAGGAGTGAAGATATGCAAGTGTAAATGGAAAAATAAGCCTAGAAATGACGATTCTTTGTCAAGAATGGTAATGTAATGATGTGAAATGGATATTGATTGACATTATTGTCGTGATGAAGATGTGAATGACTCAATTTTATACTACTACAATGTTCATGAGAAGGAAAAAAAGGGGTAATGATGAAAACGTGTTAGTTTGCATGCATATAAGGATGGAGATGATATTTTTCCCGTATCGAGGTGAGTTTGTGTATATTTCTTGAGTTTTTATGATGATCGATTCTTGGAGATGCTCTTTCCAAGGTGAGCTAGATGTTTGCATGCTTGAATTGAGGCAAGAATCAAATTTTGAGCGAGAAAAACAAGAAAATGGAGCTAATTGAGACATTTGGTGGATGTTTCCAGCCAAATCATGGAGGTATGATGTTGAAGAAGGTGAATGAGGTACGAAATAGGTAAGCCTTTCTCATTAATGTAAAAAGGGGGAGAAGTTCAGGGTGTTTTCCATCAATGAAAAAGAGGGATATTGCTAGCATGGTTTCTTAGTAGGTGTTGTCATTGATGTAAAACCACATTAATGATAAATTGGATGTTGTATGATGATGTCATGATGTTGTTTGATGTGCTAATGCACTTGGTTTAGATATATATCAGTTTCTTCTTTATGAGATTCGATGATGCATGCTTTCTCTAGCATGCCTATACAGGTGCCTATGAGGTGTTGGTTAGTAGTGTGAGATTTTTGGATGGTTGGGAATAATTTTGACATGATTTATAGCATGATTTTAGGTGCTTGATAACTCACAACATTGGCATAGTGTGTAGTACAGTGTGATTAAATTGGCTATAGGTGTTCATTGGGAACATGTATGCTTGTTTGGAGGTGTGACAGAGTGGATTGGAGAATTTTGAGCTCATAGAAGATTGAAAATAGGTATATATTAGATTATGAGGTGTGTTTGGGTCATTTTTAGAGGTTGCTTAATGAGTTATTGCATTATTTCAGTTGGCCCTAGTTGCTATGGGTAGAATCCTTAAGTCAAGGCTATGTAAATGAGATCGATGGAAATATTGAGAAACTATATTGAATTAATGATGATTTTAGATGTTATTTTGATGTGTCATAGTGCTCTCAAAAAAATTTCAGGTTCCCATGATGTGAATTTTGTGAGATATGTCTGTTTTGGTGAGATAAGATGAAAAACAATGCAAAATCCAGCTTGAAGTGCAACTTCAGATGCTCGTTGTGACTGATGTGATTTGCATGGGACATTTTTCAGTTTAGGGAATATTATAAGGTGAGTTTTTAAGGTTTTAGAATAATAATTAGGTCATTTTATTGTCACATTTTTATGAACAAATGTTAAGAAGGTAAGATGGCCTAAAACCCTAGTTAAACCCTAACTAGGAGCAATGGTTGACAAAAAGTGAAGAGTTGTGAGCCATTTTTGATTGATTCATAAAAAGTGATGATTTTATGTTGTATATTACTCCTATATATTTCTAGAAATGTATTTTTGAGCATGTGGTCATATGTGGGCCCCACAAGAAAATGCTTGTTTATGAAGAGTTCCAGTTTGTGGAGAAATTTGCAAAATGAAATATGGAATAAATTGCCATTTTAAAATGCATGTAAGTTTTTATTGATGTATATTAATGTTTTAGATCATTTTTGTGATGAAAAAATTTAAACTCCATTTAGGTTGATTGGTCAAAGGGTAGTTTTGAGGCCATAAAAAGCAGTCTGTGGTAAAATAGACATATCTTGAGCTACATGTGGATTCCTAAAATGATTCAAGTTTTGTTGGAAATAGGATTTATAGATATTTCTAGTGATATATGGATTACCTCATGATGAGGTAATATGATAGGTTTTCCAGCGCATTATTTGAGAAATAATTTTTTGGTAGTTTAGGACAACATCAATGTTTTTGCATGTTTGATGCTGGTTGAAGCATGAGATGGATTGGTTGATTCCTATCACCTGGAATGTGAAGAGGATGAATTTTAAATCCAATGAATCTATTTTTAGGTCATGAATGTTTTTATAAATATTTTTATGAGTTAACCTTCTGAAACAATGTTTTTGGCAAGTTGATTTGGTCAAGGAAAGTCTTGCTATGGTTTGAAGTGAAATATGTTTCATGAATTATAACATGATTAGAAGTGTTATAAAGGTTATGAAATTTATTTTTATTGGTTACATGGCTTGTTTGGATTAATTAGAATTTATTTGGTGATCATATGAAGTTTCTAAGGTGTTGAAGGGTGCAGGAAACAATAGTTTTGAGAAATACAAAGGACACTAGGCCCATTAAATGAAATAATAATTAGTTAACAGATATTACGACCATATTTTATGTTTAAATGATGTATTACTAATGTTTTATGAATATGGGAGCTTTAATAAGAATGGTTTTGGAATGAGGATAATTTTGGCATCCCAATGCATGTGTTTTAGTGATTTTTGGATCATGAAATGAAGGGTTTTTGCTAGGTCAACCTACTTGGGTCACTTGTAGCTGTTGTGAAAAAGATATGATATTTTTTTAGTGCTGCATGGGTCGAATTTATCATGAGGTACCGACCTCCTTTGTGTTGGAAAGAAAATTTGCATATAAAAGTGATGTTTTGGCTCATTTGGTGAGCTAGTCATGCATGGGGAGTAGTGTGACCTAGAGAGGTATTGTTTACAGGTATGAAGGCATGTATTGAAGGTAGATAAAGATAATAAAAGGTTGAGGAATATTTTTAGAGTGTGATATAATGTGATTAGATCTTTTATAAGTGAAGAAAGAACAAGAATATGTAAGGTTGAAGACCTAGTGTGTGAGCCAAGGTTTGTGAGATGAAAATGTGATCTCCATCAATTGTGGCAAAATATTTTTCAGAGATCAAACATCTACAGGTGGCCAAGTTTTTTCTTGGTCATCTTAGGTGGTTTTAGCCTCCTTTTGAAGTGGATTCACTAAATTACGGGTTGGTGCTCCTTATAGGGTTGGTTCTCTACTAAAGTAGGGGTTGATGCTCTTTGTGGGGTTGGTGCCTCCATAAATTAGGGGTTGAAACTCCTATGTACTTTTGATAGAATGAATTACTTCTCTTTGAGTAATATAAGTAGATTTTCAGTGGGTTTTCTTCCCCATGAGGGTTTCCCACTTACATATGGTGTTCTTATGTTGAGTACTTTAATTTCTTGCTCTCTTGGATGTTATTGCATATCTTAATAAGCTCACATGATAATGGATGTTGTATAATCAATATAATGGATGCATGTATGATTGGTAAATTAAAAGAAAATTATTAAAAGCACTGATTCACCCCCTCTCATTCCCTTGTGCTTCTAACATTCATAATATTGGCATATTCATTATGTTTGGCATCCCATTGGCATTGTTCCGCGTGTATATAATTTTTCACCATCTTCTCAACCTCCGGGAAACCCCAATATCAAGAAATATGCCTCAGTGTCAAAGAGAGGACATTGGCACCACTTCCATCTAGCACCTCCCTTTTCTCTGGGTTGTAATTTTTGACACAAACCTACACTAATTATGATCAATGCACGCAGTGGGTGGAAAGTGACGAATAAAGAAATATCACTCTCATCAATTTTTTCCATGTAATGAATTCTATCGGGCACATAATATTTGTAAAAATACTCTAGGTTTGCATTCCCTAGGTTGGTATATGTCACTTTATCTAAATTACTTGTTATGTGTGAAGTAACAAGTTTTCCAGCTTTCCTTTGTCTTCATTTTTCTTGGTAAACTACTAGTGGTTCGTTATTCTAGGAAATATAGAGTTCACATAAATAACTAGGTGCAAGATAAAAATTACAAACTATAAGAACTTCTTAAAAACACTTTTATGAGAACAAAAATCTAATTAATTGCCCATTTTTCAAGTGAGATTAACTGTATTTTTATTTTTCCTCAATACATAGGTTACATAGGCATGTTAATCAAGCAAATTATCTCAAAACCAATCCCTACAATCAAATCTCCTCTTATCGCAATCCAAATTTACAGCTTTAGGGCCCTAGAATGCTTGATTTTGTCGCACAAAGGTATGAGTGTGAAACACTTAGAAAAAATTCAAAGCTTTATTCTTTCATGTAAGAAGCACTAATGGTGGAAGCCATAAACACATTATATTCAACCTCATTCGTTCGATATTTTTTCTTCTTTTTTTTCAATGATAATCAGTGCACATTTATCCTTTGCGTGTCGAGCTCGAGAAGTGTTTTGAATTTATTCCTTTAACTGAAAAATGTAAAACTACAAAGTTGACCAATGTGTTTGATATCGAGTTTCTTTAGCAGGATGACACATGTCCCATATCGGCCCCGGGGAGTTTGAATGTAGTTTTGTTTGTTGCATGAGGTTGAAATTTTCAAAGTTTAAACACCAATGAGGTCCCCGATATCACATCATGTTTTCTGATGAAACATCTTCTTTTCAAGGTGCAAGGCCCTAATTTCATTTTACATTTTTACATGAGTATCTCCTCATAAAAGTGCAACTTTTTAAAGTGGCCCCAATCCATACTTAGAATATTCCATGAAATGTTCCTGTCGACTTGAGGACAAGTCTACATTTTGCATTCTCATGAAAAAGTTTGAATAAATGTGTAAGTTTCGCCAATGTAAAGTTTCTCCAGAGAATGCCACGTAATTGTGTGGTGGAAAAGGAATTACATTTCTCATTTACAAACAAAACACATAGTTTTGTGAAGGAGATAAATTTTCTTTAAGCATATATACATCCTTTATTGATTCATTTGGTTTTTCAGCCCATCTATTTAAATTCAATAAGATCAAAATTTCCCCTATATTGGGAAATATTCACACAAAAGTTAATGTATAAATTATATTCCAATCATTACCTCGACATGGGCTCATTCTCGATGTGGGAAAACTAGTTTCAAGGAAAATATTTTGGAATCATGAGCTTATATAAAGTATATTTTTACAAGCTTGGGAAAAATTGGGAGGAGCCATTATAAATCAAGGTATAGTCTCAAAATGAGCACTAACATAACTCATTATAAATTAGAGATCAAGGGAGAATATAACTATTAGTTAAATTGATGAAGGAAAGACTCCATGAATATATACCCCTTGAGGAATTAAGATAGGGAGGCTCGAGTTGTTCATTGTTTTTGTTAGTTGATCCTTGATATATTGAGATAGGTATTACAATGTAGAACATTGCAATTCATGAGTTGAATTATTGTAATGGAGATCCATGGTTGTAGTGCAATTCACTTTTAAGTTATTATGTTGTTAATTATTCATCTATGTTTTCATATATTTTATATGAATGAATTTTTGATTGTTTTGTGAAATTCAAATAAGTGCAAACCTTTTAAGAAGTAATTATGAAAATGAAACTAATGGGTACCAGTATACTCCAATGACTTAGGTGAGTGCAAAATTTGATATGCTAGCATGAGGCATTATGTCTATAAATTGCACATGGTTATAACTTCTCATGCATGGTTATATGCATGTTGGGAATATTTATGTGTAACACTATATAGTTACTCTAAAACTCACACTCTAATCCATGGTTTTCGTCTCCCATATAGAAACATTTCCCAATCTTAAATATGTGTATGGAGACATCTTCAAGTATCTATGGGTACACACACATGTGTGAACATGTGTACATGTTTCCTCTTCTAAAGAATATATCCCTTTCTACCCAATTCAAATTTTAATAGATTAATTTCATGTACAAAATGATTCTCTTGAAGATAATTCAAGTTAATGATGAACTTAGTGTCTCATTTTTCATTTTTTTGACTATCTTACACATTACTTGATGTTCAATAGATTAAATTTGACGAACATGTAATTATGTATTACTTTATTATTGTGAGATATCAAATTTACTTTCAGTTTGAATCTTGCACATAGATCAAATCTTGATTTTCTTGTTCAAATATGAAAAGATCAAGATGAAAAATTCATATGGTGTTTTATGAACATTTACATATATTTAAATATTCCTTTCAATTATCATAAATATTGAATAAGAAAATATTTCCTAGATAACAAAGGACATTGTCATACATATTGCATATCAAAATTTTCATGTGAATAATGTATTTTCTAAGACATTCTACATTTCTTATTCAAGTTCCTTCATGAAATGATCCTAGATTAGGAGGAATGATTCGTAAAATCCATATTATTATTCAAATTGTAGATAAATGCAATACATACATGTGCAAATCAGTAATTATTTCAAATATATATTTTTAAAACTTTTAGTGTACAATGACAGGGGATACCAACAATTTATTTTGATTTTCAATAATTGAAAATTCACTATTGATACCTAAACCAATGCTTTATGTTTTTGAGAAGTTCAAAGTAGCAAGCAAGAATCATAAGATAAGTTACTCTTTACTTTCAAGAAATTTAAATTAAAAGGTGATAATATTATCTCTCTAGATTTTCATAGTTATAGGTGAAAAGTGATAAGAGTATAGCTTTTAAGAGGTGGTACACATTTTCAACATTGGAGACATGTTCATGAATCTATAAAAGTAAATACCAAGTGATGATGTCAATGCATAATAATATGTGCCATAATTGTAATCTTGAATTGAGACTATCATAATCCTAAGATTTATTTTACCATGACATGAGGCACAAAAATTTGAGGTGAACCTTTGAGTACTTGTGCTTACCTAGTAGGTGCATGTAATATCTATTTTTATTATTATCCATGACTATACCCTGGCATGTGATGATTCACACCATAAGGCTTAGAAATATTGTATAGAGGACAACCCAAAAATAACTAATAATCAATTGATTTATAGTATGAACATGCAATAGAAAATATATATAATAAATCATTACACATTAATAATATGTGAATGATAGAACAATTTTCCTCTATTAAAATGTAATGAATAGGTAAATATATTTTCATATGAAGGCTCAAAATATTGATAATGAATATTATTTTGATTAGTTGGGGAAACACTTCCAAGATGAATTTCCTATACAAGAATTTTAAATGCATGTATAAAAATGATTTTATTGCAGCAACCTTGGGTTGGAATATGAAATTTTTATACAAGTAAAAAAATCACTTACAAAGTAATATATGGCGACAAATTGGATTAACGTGTGAAATAGATGAAAATTTTCCTTCTTGGATGTGTTAATTCTATAGGAATAGGTCACAATCGAGGACTAGTACTAGATAGGATTGAATGCATTAAGTAATCTATATGTAGTAATAAGATTTTAAAATACTTGAACAATGAAGAAGAAATAGTTATACAACAAGAAAAAGTACGTGAGAAATATAACTATTCATTAAGTTATTAGCCTTCATTAACCAAAAAGTACATATGAAGGTACATTATATAGTGAGAAATTAGGTCACTCAAAAAAGGCAACTTCTCAATTAAGAAAATGAAAATTACTTAAAGTATATTTATTTCCCTTTAATGACCTATTATGACATAAGCAATCTAAATTAGACAAAGTGTTAGTAAAACCACAAGGTGGGTAAAATATTTCACCAACACCCCCTTAAGTGAAGCTTAGGTGGGTAGAAGAATGGGTCATGACAATAAGGTCTGATGAAGTACCCAAGAACAATTCAAATATCTCCGAAAGAAGAGAAAAGGAGAAAAATAGTGGGAAAAGTACCCCTAAAAGAGAGAAAGGAAGAAAGGAGGAATATAATACCCCGAGAAGATGATGTTTATGTGTCCTGCACCCCAAGAAGAGACTACAAGTGAAGAAGCTTACTATCGGTGAAAGGTTTGGTGAAGATATAAGAAACCTAATTTGATGTCTCAAAAATTAAAGATCAATGAACTTTCCATGAATCGATACACCGATGGAATTCATGTGAATCTCAATGTGGTTAGTTTGCTGATGTTGAACCAAATTCCTACAAATATAAATGGTTCTCTCGGTTCTCATAGAAGATAATTATGGGTTTCTTAGAAGATAAAATCCCTTAAATTTAGATGGCCTTCATGGTAGCATTTATAGCTCCTATGTATTTAGCCTTAATAGAAGATAGGGAGATAAAATTCTACTTCTTGCTTGACCAACTAGTAAGACTAGAACCTCCGGAGAGAAACTACAACCTAAAGTGGATTTGTGGATCTAAACATCATATGCCCGATCTGATTTTGTATATATAACCAAGTCAATGTCAAAACCATCTCTATAGTGAATCTTGAATCTGTGTGTACCAATTCTCAGTGAAGAATTCTTGTAGCCCTTAGTTTTTCACACACATATGTTATGTGCACTCGACACCTCATTTAGACAAATCAATGCCCATACGAATCATGCAAAGCTACCATGTCCCTCCTTTGTGATTCTTGACAAGAAGTTAGCATGCATATTCATCATGATAATTAACGAAGAAACCATTCATGCATATAAAACTATTACATCCATGTTACTTGGAAACACAGATAATAAGGAAAATAGTAAATCCATGTAAACTATAATCAATACCAATTTCCTTATTAATTCATGATAATCAGATCTAATAAAACTAATAACCATCCACTATTATCCACCATTAAATATAATTCATCACAAAACAAAAGCTCGATACATAACCAATTGTTATGAGAGTTCACAATTCCATGTGCAAAACCCTACAAGATGATGTCTATTAACTCTGCTACAACATAACAAATCTCTACCCTCCATACATCTTCATCGCTAACATGGGTACATCACATGTATATATAGGGCAGGGACTTTCCCTTCACAACCCATACACTTTCCTAAAGATAGGCATTCACATAAAAATAGACCACATGCTTTACATTTCTTAAAAATATCCATGTGTATAAAGCTTGCATGGTTTTACAATGCTCACTAATAATAGATTAACCTAGAGATAAGACTTTCTTTTAAATCTATTAGAAGCCCAACCCATGCATGATCATCATTTGGTTCCCGTATGTGATTTTATCCCTGATTTGCATATTCTTTCTCCGTAAATAGCCTTTTATTAACCAATAAGTCATCCAAATTTCATCCTTTTCTTGGTCAAGCACTCTCGCTCCATTTTAATATTTTTATCCATATACTTGAAGAAATTGGTGTAGTCCCAAACCTTTTTCTTAGGTGTGAACCTTTGCATTTTTTTCAACCTACTTATGTGCACCCCTTCATGCCTCCTTTGTGTGTGACCCCAAACCTCCGTGCATGGCCCATACTTAGCCATGTTTCCTTCTCAACATTACCCCAAACTAAATATATTTCCCATCCTTGGCAATGGGTTGCTAAAATTATCCCTCTAATGAATAAATGAAATACGAATATCAAAATAATAAAGAATAAGGTCAGGATATGAGAATCCAAAAAAATTACTTCTCACCTACACATCACCACACCAATCTTCAAGATGTTGGAGAAGCGCCGCAAACTCTGCTTCAATTCTCCTTCAAAATTTTTCCACTCGTGAGCTCCTATGTGGCCTTTCCTAGTCTTGTATCTACAATGCCTAAGATTTGACTAGGCACTAACTCATCCACTCTCTCCTTTAGTTATTTGATCACCACAATCAACTCATCACTTACTCCTTCCAAAGATGTCCATATGTTCTAGAACTAATAGTTGAAGCTATTGGCTCCGAAGCTCCACAATATCCCTTATGGAATTTATTAATTCTTTTTGCACTACTACTTCTACCATAAATTTTGTGTGCTCAATATTATTTTTTGGTTGTTTGGATTGAATCACCTTGATCTCTTCCTTCTCCTTGTAACGCGTGTTTTTGACAATAGATTCACTCTTTTGAACCCTATTAAAGGCCAATCCCTCCTTATTGATGGATTCCTCAAGTTCCATGAATATGGATTCAAGGTCAACAATATTAGCCTCAATAGATACTTTGTTCTCTTCCCTTTTCTTGACAAATCCTTAGCTGATGGCCTCACTCCACTCTTGATACTCAACAATAGCATTCCCACCAAGTCCTTGAGATACTCCATTTCAACAATGTAATCAAAATGAGCTTGGATTATAAGGGATGGGCATGCACCTTTATTTTCTTGACCAATGCTCCTACCCTATCATATGCCTCCTTGGTGCACCTCTACTCTCCTTTGAGTTCATTCTTAAATCTTTCCCATTTGTGCTCTTTATTTGTCTCGCCTCTACTGCATGACCCTCATGGTAGCCCCTAATCTAGATTTCTTTATGTAACATAAATAGATATATTGTTTAAGGAGTTGCATGCATTTTCATTAGTTAATTACATGAGGTCGACATGCTTGTAATTCTCCCTAGCTATTTCTTCACTCAAGAGTGGTAAGGGATTTGTTGCTTAGCTCAAACTCTGGCTCCTCTGCATGCATATGCATGTTCGTGAGATAAAATATTCTTTGTGCGTGAGAGCCATCTTGCTTGTCCATTAGGTTCCATTCATATAAATTTTTGTTCCGACCATGCTTTAGAACCTCTCCCTTAACACATTCATGGGGTCATAAAAAAATCCATGTGTGGGGATTGACGGGGTTGTTACTTCCTTATTGACTTGGCCTTGGTCCTCGCCTTGGCGTAAATATCCCTTTTCCGATTCACCTCTAGTAGCCTTATCCTATTTGATCACATAAGTTTCATCAGTCTCCTTATTCCCTTCTGCTTCCTCTTCACACATCGGTGTCTCCTCTTTACGTGGGCTCCTATGTTATTCTCCCTTTTCTAGGATAGGATTTATATTTATGGATAGCTCCTTCTCTATATCCTATGTGGAATTATCAAGTTCCAACTCCTCTGCAATTTATATTACAAATCCTCATGGCTATAGAATAGTTGAGTCCCTTCACTTCCTCTCTTTATATTTAGTTGACTCTCTCGAGATGGCTACGAAGGTTCCTCGCACCCTCACGTTGTTTCCTCCTTTTATAGTGCATCTCCTTCCTTCATGTTTTATCAAGCCCACCCTCCTCTTCTTCTTCCTCCTCCTTTAAAGACTCCTCGTAACTCCTCTTGTGTTGGAGAATAGTTTTTACTTCATTTGAGGCATAAGATTGTCACATACCTCTATCTCTTCTCCATCCTTTTTCCTTGGGCACAAAATCACAAAGAACCTACATATCATTTCCTTGATTGTGATGTTCATTATAGGGCTCAAGTCTAGGGTGTATGGCTCTATGGTATTCAAGTATACATGTATGGAGTCATATATATAAATATTGTGTAAGGTGTTCTAGTCTCGAGTCTACCTTTTCCACATCAAGGCCATTTGTTGTGCATCTTTTATCCTATTTATTGCACACTTGAAGTACTTATTATAAATGCAAATGGGAGTTTGAAACATGGCCCTTTCTCTTAATTAGATATTAATAACATTGCAAGGAAAAAGTTTTGCATGACTACAAACTTTACATGGTATCTAAATTCTTCATGTAGTTCTCGGGTATACACCAATCATTCTCAAAATCTGTACGCATTATGTTGTACCATTTCTCTAAGAGAGCCTTGTATTAATTATTGAACACATCCTTGTATGTGAAATCTACAAATTGAACCATTGGGGATTGTTTCTATGGTGATTAGATCCACATATCGTCAGATGGTCCATTGGGGATGCCAACCCCCAAAATAAAATCAATAAAAGGATTGACCCCCATGTAATATTTTCTCCTTCCTTATTATGTTCCTTTTCCTCTTCAATTATTCCATCAACAATAAACTAGGAAATGTTATATCATGTCTTATGTTCCATATTATACACTATGTAGAGGAACGCATTATTAACCTTCATCCACATTTTGGTAGCTACAAGTTTTCAACTAACTGCATAAGATGCTACCCTACTAGGTAGGCCTACTAATTTGTCAACATACATGGCTCCACCCCCTATTTCATATTGCAATTTGTTTCCCGGTTCCTCGATCTTCACATCATCACGTAGGTCTAGGTATAGGTCTTCACCTTCCTCCTACAACCCTATTATCCAATTATATGGGCTATGATCCTCATCTGTCTACCTGAAAAGTAAAAATAATCCTCATGCACCCTTGACATTAGCCATTGGAAAAGGTGTGCAAGTCTCCTAAAGTATGACATTTCAAATAGTTGCAAAACCCCCATTTTTTCGAGAATATTTTTTACTAAGTTGTTCATTAATATTTTTCCTTTGGATTTATTTTTTGGAAACGCTTGTATAAAATCATTGTTCAATATTTCCTTATTTCTTGGTGCTTGGTGATTAAAATAATTGATTTTATAATTCACAAGCTTCAACTTCTATGATTGAGCTATAATCACACCCAAGGGGTATTACATTTTCAAGTATAACTCCTCTCGTGGGTCTTTGACTCCAGTCCTCTTCACTTAGCCATTTCCCTTGTTCTTACGAGATGAAAATTTTTCTTTCTTAGGTATCATTTTCATCACTTCTTCATTATAAACGTGTTCCTAGGTATCTTACTCTATAATATTCAATTTTTCCCCTTCTCGATGCAACACCCGAGCCTGTCAACCCTAGCCACTTAACTTTCAATCCCTACAAACCCTACACACCTTGTGCTTCCACTTCTACTCAAACTTCTCATAAAGAGATTTTCCTAAGGTACTTTACACATTGATAAGGTTTTCTCATTACTCAATTCTCTATTTCTTACAGAGTCACTCTTCGGTTGCTTAATTTACTTTGAATATAAGGTGAAAAATGACTCAATTTTCCCCTTTTATAGATTTTTCATACTATATAAATTCCACCATCTTAGTTTTTTGTTTTTAAATAGTTTTTGTTTTTTAAATGTTTTTTCTCACTTTTAAGTTTTAAAGTACTTTTTTCCATTTTAGAACACCTATTTTGTCTAAGGTACTATTTAATTTCCTCCATGCCTTTCTTTCACATGCGTGGTAGTCATAACCTTTTGGCATGCTTACTACTTCCCAAGACTGTAGACATCCATGTGTGCACTTATTTGTATTGTAATCATCTTCCTTTGCACCAAATCCAAAGTAGTATAATTGTCACCGCTCCTTCATGTTATACTATGTGACCTCTTATTTATATGGATTTCCTTCAAATCCACTCCAAAATCCACCATTCTACATATAGACTTGCAACATGTTCTTCTATCTTCACGCCTTCTCAATTATTATTCACTAAGCATCTGTCTTTTCATCAATGTTGTGGGCATCTTCATATCTTCCAGGGTACCTCACAACTTGTGATTTTTATTTTACAATAGACACCTACTTCCACCCCCACTAGAAGTATGTGTGGTCCTCTATGTATGAACTCAAAATATAGTAATCATATTCCTATGTGCAAGATCATTTATTATAAAAAACAAGAAAAGTAAGAAATAAAACATGAAAGGAAATATAATCTAAGTGGTAATACTTCGCCTTATTACAAACACCAAGAATCCTATTTATAGTAGGGCTTCATCCTTCTCCCATTGAAGTAGTCAAGCAACATGGTTCCATCCAACACTTGCAATTGATATGAACTAGATTCAAGTATCTCGGTTAATACAAAAGGTACAAACCAATGCATCTTCAAATTCCCTAAGTGGCACACAAATTTGGAGTCATAGAGAAGTGCCATATTTCCAACTATAAAATATTTTCTCTTAATGTACCTATCATGCCAATCCTTCTATCACACATTCTCAATCTTCTGAATCCAATGAGCAATGACACACTAATAATCTAGTTGCATTAGTTTCTTAATGTACTCTTCCACATCCTTTTCATCTGACAATCCACCCGCATGTGTAATACACTAGTATGGTAGTAAGACCTCCATGGGTAGTATCACCATTATTCCAAAACCAACTGAAATGGTGTGGCCTATTCAACTATTTATATGTGGTCCTGTAAGCCCAAAGTACAACTAACACTTTATCATCTCGAGTAATCTCTTCTAACATCATAAATCTTCATCAAATTTTGGCCCAAGATCTTTTAAAATATTCTGCAGTACCATTAGCTTAAGGGTGATAAGTTGTAGTTTTATGGTATGTCACCATAAACTCTACCAATAGAATTCTAATTGTCTCATTCAAGAAATGAGTTCCTCTATCACTAGTCAAGCTTAATGGGAAACCATACCTTGTAATTATGTTTTCCCAAAGGAACCTTTCTATTGTGGTTATAGTACAATCCTTTGTAGGCACCACTTCTACCCACCTGGTCAAATAATTTGTGCATGTAATTGTGTAGTATGCTCCAATATTACATGTGGGTGGTGCAATAGGTCCTACGATGTCAATAGCCCACTTCTTAAAAGGTTACATTCTCGATATGGGTCACAATGACATCTCATCTCTATGTTTAGGATTTCTAAGTCACTGAAAATGGTCACATACTTGTAAAAATGCCTCGGTATCCTTGTACAAGGTATTCCCGCATAAGCCAGCTAGTAGGATCTTTCGTTTAGTCGCATCTGATGCATAATGTCCTCCTGTAAGACCTCCATGAGCTTCCTCCATAATAAATTCATACTTATGTTCCAAGACACACCTACGCAAGACTTTATCATGGCGTATATTATATAATTTTCCTCCAATGAGATGATAGGGTGCCACTTGAATAACAAGTTGCTTCTTCTCCAATGTTTTCATCCCTTCTCGGCATCATTCCAAAGGTGCACAATAATACTACTATATCTTATAAATCTACAGTGCGTGATTCAACTTGAATAACTTTGCATCAGGAATATTATCCTCAATAATTTACATGTCCTTACCAGATTTTATCCTTGATAGATGATTAGGCCATAAATTATTCTTTCCTAGTTTTACAAAAATTGTGAAATCAAACTATTGATCCACCAAAGATATGTGCCCCTACAAAAAGGATTTTTGACCAAGTACTTCAATGCCATATGATCTATATAAAATATGAATGGGGTATATAATAAGTACTATTGAAACTTATTAAACACATAGGTCATAGAAAATGATTCATGTTTAGTGATAGTATAACTCTACTTTGGTTGTGTCAACTTCCTACTTGCAAATCATATGGGATGATCGAAATTTCCTTTTCTAAGTTACACCAAGACTGCACCAATCACCATACCAGAGGCATCAACATGTACATGAAAGGGTTTGTTTTAGGAAGAAAAATGCAAGATTGGAGCGGTAGTTAACCTTTCCTTCAAGGTATGAAATTATTGTTGTTGTGCATCACCCCAATGAAATTTTCTTTTGGCCTTAAAAAATTACTCCAATGGAAAAACAATCTTTGCATATCCTTTGATAAAAAATTTATAATAAACAAGATGCCCCAAAAATCCGTGCACTTAAATCTAATTGGTAGGATTTTCTAAACCCAAAATCACAAATATCTTGGCCGGGTCTACCAGTAATCCTTCCTTACCAAAGGGTTGAACAAAGATACACTTCTTGATGTTAAGAGAGATGCTTAATGGCTTACACCTCTCAAACATGAGACTTAAATTATCACAGTGATCCTTAACCAACCCATATAAATTCTAATCATTTAGATAAACCTGCAAGAACTTTTGAATAAATTCATGAAAGGCATGCAAAACTATGCATGAGAATACTTCTGGCACATTATTCAATCCAAATGACATAAAATTATATGAAAAACTAGTCCCTTCAATGGTGGAAGTGTTCTTTTCCTAATCTTTGTACACACAATACACACCTAGTGATAGCCTAAGAACCCATATGTGAAGGAATAAATCTCACACCTAACAACTCCTCAAGAATTTCTTCTATGAATGGTGTAGGAAAATGATCTATAAGACATGAAGTATTTAGTTCACTGTAATCTACATAGATCATGATCTTCCCATCTTTCTTGATGCTAATACCATGGGGATAACCCATTTAGAATCCTCTATTGGTTCAATAATTTTAGAATTAATCACCTCGATCAATTTCCTCCTTCACTTTCACACACATATTTGGATTCATCCTATAAGGTCTCTTCCAAAATGTACGTGTGCCTTTTTTAGCTTAATATTCATTTCTTCCAATAAGGGGTGCACTCTCTTCAACTCATGATAGCCCTATGGGAATAATTTTGTGAAGTCACGCAAGAGCTCAATGGTCTTTGCTACATCTTGTTCTAACCAGTACTCCCCAATGATGGCTTCCTTAAGAACATCCTCGGTGTCATTTTTACCTTCTTTTTCTTCATGTGAGCATGGTACACACATTCATTTTCATCTGTAGTTTCCATTACTTCATGCACACCTTTTGTATGGCTAATCTCTAAATTCTCAACCTCTTCATCATCAATGAGGTACACCATTTTACCTTTTTCTTTCTCCCTCCAAGCATGGCCCATTTGTGTGTCCTCTATCTCCTCAAGATTCAAGCATGCCTCATAATCAAGTTCACTAAGTAACTCGAGCATGAGATCTTTGAATTTTGTACTATACCCCAACGTGATTTACTTTATAATATCTAATGCTTAATGGATTGGAGGTTTATTGGAAAAGTAATAAAAAGTGTGAACCATACCTTCAATTGATCTCACCATCTTGTTATTTCCTTCTCAAACTCAACATGCACATACCATACCCGTACGTAATCATGCAAAGTGGAATAGAACTTATGAACCCATAGAGATGGTGGTAAAGTACCCTAGCCTTGCACCCATTTTCTCTCATAGTTATGGACATGTACCAAAGAAGGAGTCTTCCCATTATACTCATAGTTAAGTGTAGGCACATTTCTCTCGGTGAACCTTATTAAAAATTCAATTCTCATCTCTTACCAGCCCACAAATTTATCTATGTGCATCACCCACCAACACACTATTGTTCACATAAATGTATAAACTAGCATATTCCTTCAGTCACCTTCATGCTTCCAATGTTCCTTTGTGGCATGCAAGAAAGATCCACAATTTTCTTCACAAGATATCTATATAACTCGAGTTTTCTCATGTGCCTAACCATATGAATTTTGATTATTCTGGTGACTCTCCCTTTCATCTCATGCCCAACCATTTCATATGTGTCATGGGCTCAATTATCACAAGAAACACCAAAGGGTGGTTTCGCTAACGATTGTGTGTCTTCCCACTGAAGCATGCCTTCCTTAGAGGGTTCTATATTCTTAGGATCATGTATTGTGCATGCATAAATCCTATTCAACTCTTCTTCACTTACTATGTGTAGCCTTTGCATCATCCAGGGGTATGATCATGTGCTCATCTTTGTTCTCAAAATAGATGTATCTCTTATTGAAGTGCAAGTCAACATTTTTCGTATAACACTAAGGAATTATAAGTAGTGTTGGAAAGTTATCTTCTTCATCCAATTCCAATACTTCAACGTCTCCAGTAAACTTGGCTCCTTTAATGGTAATTGAATCATTCTTCAAAACCCTAATAGGCATGGATCTAGTCTTGTTCACCATATACAACACATTAGAAGATGGATGCAAGGGTGGTCTCCCCATTTGATTCTATGCATCCAGTCAAAAAAATTACCTTAGTGTCTCGTATCTATCAAGATGTTACCCACCAACCAACCATATATTACTACATCCAAAGTGATTTCCTTGTCATAATCATGGTTTTGTGTTGGTAAATTTGCATGTCGTATCTAACGCTCATGCTCGGATCTAGTGTGTGGTACCTTTTCACGTAGTGATTACCCTAGAAGTGGGATGATTTTTTCCTATAGAAAAATCTTACACATCTCTTTAAAATAATACACTTCCTTTTATGAGAGATCAACATTTTTCACATGCTCTCTCTCACGCACCTGCTCTTTCAAGCATTGTATATGACCCTACAAATATCTGATGACTCTCATAGTCTCTTGGTAGACCTCCTTTTGATGAGAAGCATTTAGATACTTGGCATACATCACTTCTTCTCTCCTTATGAGTGTATTGGCATTAAAAGGATTGCGTGCACATGCTGCTTCAAATGTGTAGTGACTAACATGGGTTGTAACTCAAGATCATGCATCTTCTTCAAAGATCCATTGATACGTCTTCATGCACCGCACCTTTGATTATCCCCGCACCTTTTTCCTTCTTTTTTTCTTACACATTATTATAAAGGTCAAGGAAATCCTCAACCTTATGCTTCTTTCCACAATAGGCACACACTATATTCTGGGGACAATCACATTGGTAATGATCTAGGGACCCATAAGTATAACAAGTCCTACATGGAAATATACTTCTACCACCATGACCTCTACTTCTATATCATCCACGTATCCACTTACTCCATTTCTACATTCTTCTATAGGTTAGGTTTCCTCTACCGAAGAGTTTTTGTCACCTTTTTCTTTCGAAATCTAGTTTTGCATGCCTCATGAATTTGATCTATCAGTTAGAAATCCTTCATATCATGAGTGTGCACATCACAAATATTATAGTACATGGATACATTCTTCATTGTCACACGTTGTAAGAGAGGGTAATTCCAGACATCATGATTCTTGTGGAAAATCCTACAAGATTGCAATAATGTGTGCACTTATCCCTCATGGGATATATCCTTGGTATGTCTTTCAACTTCACATTTAGTACACCATATACCACTACATGTTTTGTGTGCTAAACCGGTAGAGAGATTATCCAATTTCTTATCCATCACCGCTATCAACACCTCCAAAAATGGGCTTACTCTAGTATTAATACTCCCAATTTCCTCAACGTGCAGAGCTACTTCCAAAGCCTCGTGCCTACATGTCTTATGAGTTAAAGCTCTTTGGAATGGATTTAACAATCCTCTAATGAACCACTATGCATGCTGACTTGGATGGATATCATAAGACAATTTGAACAATATAATCTTACAACGTGTGTTATACTCTCTCACACTTTTAGACTCTAGGATGTGAAATTCTTCCAAAATTTTGTATGCAAAGCATCATAATCCACTACGGCCGGTGTGGGTCATAATTTTTGTACCAATTATGTGCGTGCCCTTTGAAGAATTATGGAAAATTTACTTTCCTTTATATATGTAGTTATAATTCCTTTAGCGTGTCATAATAGTTCATATTTTTACATGTACTTTATCGCATCCTCCACACCTCTACTCTAGTAAGTGAGGAGAAATCTCAAAATAGACTTGAGGTGTGTGTTGTAGTTGTTGAGGTCATGTTTGATGAGGCTAGTTTTATGGTGGCGGACCTTTACCTAGAATAGTACAAGACCTATATCCTCCACTAGTGTTTCGTCTAGGTGGTTACTAATCGACCCTCCCGAGCCCCTCAGTGCCCCCTTTATTGTAGGATGCGGCCCAGTTGATGAACTTCATTATGTCCTATTTGTAGTACTAAAATGGACACCCACCGTATGTGCTATCATGACACCTATAGAAATAATTCCAACTTTCTCGCATGCCAATACTATCTCTTAACGATGCTTCAAAATAATGCCCTAATTTTTCTTCCAAACATTGGTGCCCGATGTGCTACCATGGGTGCATTTCTAGTTTGATGTACTTCCTAAGTTAACATGAAATTATATTTGCACGTATATTTCTCCTTACCTTCACTATACTTCCCTTCAATAACTACCTCTAGATATATAATGCCTTGCGCAAGGGTTGGGTAGCCAAGATGGGTTAGATACACGCCCACAATTCTTACTCTTTCCTCCGACATGATTTCATCCAAAGCTAATGGGGTCTCCCTACTACACTTTCCTAAGGGAAAGATGACATGATGCTATGGTTCCTAATCTTCCACAAGTGTCTCAAAACCTTTGCAAGACATCATTCTTCTTGACTACAATGCTTTGCTTTAATTTCCTTATCTCGCACTTCATTATACTTGAGTCATCCTTCTCCCCTCTACCTTTTTTTCACCCGGGCCACCATCCTTCTTTTCACCTTCTCCTATCCTTATACATGGTGGGGATTTATCTATCCATAGGGAATATCTCCAATCCTAGTTCTACTATCAAGATCTTGATAGCTAAGGGTAGCGCACAAGTAATAACCTCCAAATCACATAAAAAATTAAACTTTGCTTTCATAGGATAGGAATATGTCAAAATTACGTACTCCAACATATAATTGCACAACATGCCTTCCTACCAATGATCTATAGCTCTAGTCCACTCCTTATCTACATAAAAGAGAGTTTGGTAATCTTCATGCATCCAATCCTCACCTAGGGTAGTAAATTCTTCTTGATGCATAAAATGTCAACCATTAGTACAAATCTATTGGAAAAAATATAAATAAAATATCATATAGGCATTCATAGAGATGATCCTCCACCCACTTTTATATATACAAATCAAGTCTAGTGTTATACCTCTCTGTAAACTTATCTTTTCCATCTTATATCCAATTTTCAATATTCTCCAAAGAAATTCGATACACCATCTACATGCAACATCCTGACAGAAAAAAATTGAAAAGAGGTCCCGATAACATAACCAAAATGTAGCCCTTAGTTTTAACACACATATACTATGCACATGAGTACCCGATTCGGATAGATCCGAGTGCTTACCCAAAGTGCGAGAAGCTACTAGGTCCCTCCTCTATGATGCTTGGAAGGAATTTAGCATGCATGTTCATCATGATAATTAACCAAGAAACCAATCATTCATATAAAACCATTACATCCATGTTACTTTGGAAACACATATAATAAGGAAAATACTCAATCCATGTAAAGCATAATCAATACCAATTTCCCTATTAATTCACCATAATCAAATACATGAAAAACCAATAACCATCCATGATTATCCATCGTTAAATAGAATTAATCACATAAAAAAGTTGATACATAACCATTTGTTACAACAATTCACAATTCCATGTGCAAAACCATAGAACATGATGTCTACTGACTTTGCTACATCATAACAAATCTCTACCCTACATACATCATCATATTTAACATGGGTACATCACACACACACACACACACACACACACACACACACACACACACACACACACACACACACACACACACACACACACACAGGGGTGGGGAATTTTCCTTCACCTCCGATGCAATTTCTTAAAAATAGGCATGCTCACAAAAATAGACCACATGCTTTACATTCCTAAAAATAGCCATGTGTATAAAGCTTGCATGCTTTAACAAGAGTCACTAATAATATATTAACCTAGAGATAAGACTTGTTTTTAACCCTATTATTATCTAGACCCATGCATGATATTATTTGGGTTCTTGCATGTGATTTTATCCATGATCCACATGTTCTTTCTCCAAAAACAACCTTTTCTTGATTGCCAAGTCATCTAACTTTCATCCTTTTCTTGGTCAGAACTCCAGCTCTGCTTTTCTATTTTTAACCACATACTTGAATAAATTGGCTAAGTCCCTAACTTTATCTTCTTGGGCACAAAAATTTACGCATTGTTTCAACCTTCTTGCACACGCCCCTTCACACCTCCATTGTATGCAGCCCCAAACCTCCGCGCATGGACCATACTTATCCATTTATCTTACTCAAATATTTTTAAGTGTAGCTCATGAGGATCCTACATGAACCTCGGAGATGAGGCCTACGAATATGAAATTTTTGGTTAAGTACGATTCAAATAAATGAGGCTTCCTATCATTTTTCTATATAAAGTAGCATCAAATAATGGTGAAATGAAATCAACCTCAAGCTTAACTCTAGAAAATAAGGTAGTCGATTTGTCTTAAAATCATCCATGTGAAACCGAGAGAGAAGATAAAAATAACAATTTTTTTATACGAAAAATATCCTTAAGTCATATTGTGTGATCTGAATCCCAATGAAGTAGGGCAAAAAACCTAATTTCATCATGGAGAATCTATTCTAAAGAGATTCCTTCACTATTGTAATAGATGATGAAGAGCTCCATGTGATAAAAAATTCAACAACATAAAGAACCGAACTAGAAGTGAATCATATTTTCATAAAATATATACATTGGGATCTGAATGGCATCAGGTGAAACCTGTAGAAAGAAGGAAGGAATCATTTTGGCATATAGATCCTGAGGGGCCTATTTGAAACCATCTATGGATTTCCTAAGTCTATAGACCAAGGAATAATCCTTCACAAAACCTTCTAGTTATGTTAAATATCTCCTCCTCTAGTTGACCTTAAAGAAAGGTACTCTTCACACCCATCTGATGAACATCCCAATGATGCGTGGATGAAATGGCAAGAGTAATTCGATAAAGTTCATTTTGGTGACAAGTGAGAAGGTATTAGGATCTAGTCAATTCCGAGAAATTGAGAGAAACCTTTTAAAACTAAATGTGCTTTGAAATCATCAAAAAACCCATCTACTACATATTTGGTATGATAGATCCATTTGCATTGAACCATATTTCTTCCCTTAGGAATTGGCGTCAAATCCCAAGTGTGTTTTTACTAAGGAGATGTAATCCTCTTGCAAAAAAAGTGTCCCACTCAAGATTTCTAAAATATTGTCGATTTTTTATTTGGATTAGAGGTAGAGGAAAAGAAAGCATGAGGCACATCCTGAACTTTGATCATGTACATCTAGAATCTATTGGATCCCTTACCCAAGTACCTACACTCTGCAAGGTCTATCTAGAAAAATGAGGACCAATGGTGGAGTGTTAGGAGTAATATCATCATCATCTAAGTCATGGCTGGATGTGGAAGGAGACAAATATCCATCACTATCTTCTTTGTCGGAACTATAAGAATAAAATTTCTCAAGAACATGAATAAGTGTATGAACTTGCTCAAGCTCCTTATAACTGTCAAATTCATCCTTAGAAAGTACAATTGATGTTGATGGAAGTGGACAAGATTTAGGTGTGGAATTTTATAGGCCTTCCCAAATTTTGACACTCTTCTCGATGCATAAAAACATGTTTGGTTGGGTGAATAATTCGCAACCCCTTAACATATCTAGGTATCCCACAAAGATACACAATCTGAATTTGAGGATCCATAACCTTTCATTTTTCTTAGGAATTCGAGAAATAACTAGATATCCAAAGAATATAAAGTTCTTAACTGATGTTTTTTTACCATGTTAAGCTTCAAAAGGATTGACTCCCTTCAATGCTTTATGAGGGACATTGTTCGTATGTAATTTACACAATTAACATATTCTACCTAGTATTGTGGTGCCAAATATTTGGAGTGAAGCATATAGTTGGCCATCTCTTTTAGAAACATGTTCTTTTTTTCCAACCCCATTCTCTCGATGGACTATAGGTAAATTTTGATGCAATTCAATCCCCTATGTAGTACAGAGATTCTCAAACCTTTTATTGACATATTCCCCACCATTGTTTGTTTATAAATTCTTGATGAATTTCCCATATTATTTCTCTACAAGGGCCTTGAAGTCCCAAAAGAGTTCATAAACATATGACTTATGAAGAAGAAAATAGATCCTGGTATATCATTAAAATCATTAATGAAAGTGAGAATATATCATGCCCCGGTCAAGGAAGGCTTGGGAAAAAGCCCGAGACATCACCGTGAATCAAATCCAATACTTGTGTAGCTCTTAAAGCTTTATCTTTGTAAAATATCTATGTTGGATGCATTTCAAGGGCAACCATCATAGGCACCTTTAGAGAAACTAAATTTAGGAAAGCCTTTGACCATTCCATGTTTACTTAATTATTCCAAGTATCATTAGTTAACATGGTTAAATTGATCATGATATAATTTTCTAACCCCATCTAAATGAGTCAATAGAGCAGTTGTAGAAGAGTCTAGAGAAAAATAAGAGAAGGTATACAAGCATGCCTAGTGGTATGCCTTTCCCTCTACAATTGTAGTATCAATGTGGAACTATATGATGATATTTGAATCAAGGGTTAAATTCAAATCTCATGCCCTTCCCAATGTGAGTGATCTCGTAAATCCGATATAATATTTGTGGAAAATATTGGAACACTTAGAACATTATTAAATGTTCCACTATCTTCTTTGAGTGATCTACACCCTCGCAATCGATACATAGGTTTCATCACGTAATGTGATAGAAGACATATTACATGGTTTCAAAAAATATAATTGAACCCATGAAGAATCCATGTGGTGTAAATCACCAGATCAATGACCCAAGATGAATTTGGGGCCACTCTTTCCAAAAGAAAGCCTCACCCTTATTCTTCTCTTTAATGTTTTCTTTTACTTAAAAGTTTATTGGATGTATGAATTCCATTTGATAGATTCAGGGAGCCCTATTTTATTTTTCTCAAGAATATGAGTAAGGTGGTTAATCTACATTTTCAAACAATTATGATCGTTATGGCCAATTTTCTTGCAATATGCACACTTTACCTTTTCCTTATTAGGTTTAGCTTTGGAGGAGGATTTAGTGTTGGATTTTGGTTAGCATGGTTTATGATCCTTCTTATGTCCTTAATCCATATTTTCATGTTTATTCTTCTTATTGTTATAAGCGTTAGGTTTTACATTATCTATAATCAAGGCATGTGATTTGGAAGACTTCAAAGTTCTCATTTGTATCATCTTATCTTGTTCCCTAGTCGGTGATAGAAAAACACATCAAATGAGATAATTTTCCATGGTTTTCTAAGTGCATCCTTGGTGGTGTGGAAGGTGGAGAAAATATTGAGTAATCGGTACCTAATTTAGAAAGAATAAAAATAATGAGTTGAGAGTATTTCTTATCAATTCTACATACCTCTGGTTAAATATTATTGATTTGAAATTTGTGAAGAATTCCTAGAGTGTGTCAAAGTTAGTGGGGCTCAAGATAATGAGATCATTTTCCAGTTTATGTACTCTTATTTCATCTATTTTCCTGAATATACTTTCCAATATGGTCCACACTTCATTGGGGTATTTAGCAACATCAACATAAAAGAGAATATCTAGAGACAATGACAAACATATAAACCCAAAGGCTTTATCACAAAGGTTAAATCATTTCATTTTTTCGCATCTAAAGTTTTATCTATTTCAATCCCCATTGTTATCCGATGTATACCCTTACCCATTATAATGACTTATATTTTGGACTTTCATTCAAGATAGTTAAATGGTGTGAGTGTTGTCACAAAATTGATATCCATTATTAAACAATTATGCATAAGATAGAAAGGAAATCATGAATAGAAAAGAGCTCACATAGTACATCCCCTAAACTTATAGAGGTTCAAATTTTTAAAGAACAAGGATACCTATAATGCAAAGAAAACAAAAATACATGCACTTTCACAAAAAAATGGCACCTAAAATGGAGCATCCAGTTGAAATTTATGCCAAATCAGAATTTTGACCTTGTCGACAAGGTTCCAAAAGCCCAAAATGTTCTCGAAGAATCTAATAAGTAAAAATCAGGGATTAGAACTTGACGACAGTACAAAGCGGTGGTTAGAACCTGATATGTGTTGAGTAGGGAGTGAGTAGGAGTTAGAACCTAACAAATTGAGAGTGAAGATTTTGACTTGTTGATCACACTGAAAACTTGATTTGCACTTTGGTGGATTTTTGACATGTTAAGCATGCCTAAAAACTTGATTTAGACTTGGGAAAATTTTTGACTGTTAAACATGCCTAAAAACCGGATTTACACTTGGGAAATTTTTTTGATCTATTGAACACGTGTGAAAACCTAATTTGTGCTAAGTTGGATTTTTGACCTGCTAAACACACGTGAAAACCCAATTTTTACTAAGTCAATTTTTTTGACCTATTACATAAAACTATGTCGAGTAATATCTAAATCTAGGGTTTGGTATCCTTTTAAGTTAATGGAATTATCTATTTTCCATGTATAGACTACGAGAGGAATAAATCTACATGGATTTTCTAGAAATCCTACCAAACCCTTGAAAACTAAAATCAAATAAAAACTACACAGATATAGAATTCTAGATTTCAAACAGAGGATATGAAACTCGATTACCAATATCACTCGATACAATATAGGATCAAATGCATGAAGTAACTTGTATGTAGTAATAAGACCTTAAAAATACTTGAAGGATGAAGAAGTAGTGCTTCTACAAAAAGAACAAGTAAAAGAGAAATCTAACTCTTCATTAAGTGATTATACTTCATTAGCCAAAAATTACATATGAAGGTACATTATATAGTGAAAAATTAGGACACTCAAAAAGGTAAGTTCTCAATGAAGAAATAGAAAATGACTTAAAGTACATTTCCTTTAATGACCTATTATGAACTAAACAAACTAAATTAGACCATGTAGGTAAAACCATAAGGTGGTTAAAATCATACACCAAAAAAATTCAACTTCTAGGGGTATGTGGTGTTGGAAAATCTATTTTTATGGTATAATACTTGGAAGCACATGACATATTAAATATATCTATTCATTCTATAGGTAAATTGTTTCGTCTAATTCAAAACATGTTTATGATCATTTTAAAACATTTAATATTTATGATTTTTAACCTATGATGATTAACTTATCTTGTGATGATCATCAAACCTCTATGATGATTTTTTAATCAAATGATTATTTTCTAAGAATGAAATGCTTTGTGAGGCCCACCATGATTTTCCAACCTTTTGAGTTTTCCCAAGATTACAATTCTTTTTAAGACCTACACACATAATGATTTATAAGCTTGCGATGTTTTACCAACCCCCCGATTCTTTTCCAAGCCTATAGTTTTTAACACTTTCATACACAAAAATTTCCAAGTTTTTGATGTTTTACCAACCCACTTGGTTCTTTTCTAGGAAAAATATTCTTGTTAAGACCTACATAAATGATGATTTTCATTTTTTTTTACCAGCCTCAATGATTCTTTTCCATTCTCATGATGATATGAATAGTTCATGATACATTTATAGGTGAATATATCTATTTTATTGGTGATGGATTCAGTTCCAATAATAACCCAAAAATTTCCTTATAGGGAAATGATAGGTAAGCATAAAACCTCATTAATGCGAGAAAGTGGAACACCTTCTATGGGACAAATAATGCCATTTAATTTTTTCAAACCACCTTTATGATCTCATCTCCCCCCATCATGGTCATGGGATGATAAGAATAATAAAAATGAAACCCATAATTATTTCAATGATAATTTAATGATTGGCATCATCATTTATGATAATAATGTTGAATACCTTTTCTTGAATATTGTATGGCATGCAAAAAAATGTGTTTAGACAAAATGCACTCTCAACATCCATTCCTCTAGGGTATCGAGGAAATGAGTCGAGAGACATACCAAGACTAACACACAATGTATATAATTCAAAGGGGGTTTAAGGACCACTAATATTTCATACCCAAAGGAAAGTAACCCTTACACTATGAAAATCTAGGGTTTCTAAGGCCCTAGGTCAAAGAAGAGGAAGGAACACTATTGAGGTATCAACATTATGGGGGTGATGATGAAAAAATAAACATGTAATATCTATGCTAATCAAAGTAAATCATGTAACATAAAGGAACTGAATACAATATTCTAACCTAGCATGTACATAAAATACTAAGCTAACATAAAGTAAAAAGAAAATATATGAGACTACTCTATACAAAATGAAAAGTCAAGTTAGAGAACTTACCTATTGGGGGGTGGTCATTGATGCATCTATTTCCAAAAGGACCATACACTAAGAGAGAATAGATTTCAGGTGGAGAAGGGGAAACAATCCATTCCTAGCTCACTATAGATGACCCAAAATTGCAAGAAAACCAATCCAACCAAAAATAATCTCCAAGGAAAGAGTCAAGATGTAATAAATCCAAGAGTTGAGTGAGAAGATGCAAGTTAGTGCAAGAGAGCATAGCTAATGGAAATTTCTTGTGAAATTTGTGCTATCTCGTATGTGGTGAAGATATATTTTTGGCATTTATACTGATTCCATCTCCCATGGGCAAAGGGGTCACCAAGATTTTGAAATAGCGCCAGCTATTTCTAATCACCCATATTTGTTCACATTGGCTGAGGAAAGGAAATAAGAAATGGGTGTGTCCAATGTGTCATGAGAAATAAATGTAATGTAAGGAAGAAGTAATTTGGTCATGAGAAAGTAAGGTTTCAGAAGAATGTGAAGGAAAGCAAGAAGATAAGAGAAAAAGAAAGACATAAATAGGAAAAAATCCATTCTCTCTCCATGTATCATCCCTAACCAAATGGTTATGTGAATAACCATACCCCTATCCCAAAATGATCCCCTTAAGGAACCCATTCCTAGAAATAGATGCATTAGCAACCTCTAACCTGGAAAAGAAAAATTGTTAGTAACATGTATGAAAATAGAAAGCATGATAAATTAGGTGTATACATATGCCCTAGTTGTTGATTACCGGATGTCGCAATAGCAAAACATGGGGTAGTCAAAAAAATTGATGATACATAACACCAAAATTGAAAGTAAATAAAAGACTAGCTATAATGAAATACACCCGCCAATACATACACGATAATGTCGGTCATCCTTCCATGTATGATGATCAATCCATGTTTTTAGAACCCTAGAGAAGTTTGTAAGAAAAAAAAACACAAGAGGATCATCAGTAAAATAAGATATAAATCACCTAGCTAGGGGCCCATGGGATGGATGTCGTGGATTCAGAAATTAGAGATATAGGGTTGAAAAAAATGTAATTTTTTACTAGAGATTGGAATAATGCATATAATATGTCAAAATGAGTAGGATAAGATCATGAAATGAATGCAATCAATGGCATATTTTTCAAACGTCGGGAACTAAAATGATGGGTGTTTAAATATTAAGGCCGATCGCAACATATTTGAATAGAAATATTAGGTTTATATAGGATTTTGAGTTTATCTGTTTATTACCATTTCTGGAATTGAGATAATTGAGCTCTGGAATTCTAAATTTGGATATTAGCATAATTATCTAGAAAAAGTATGAGGATGAGGCAAAGACTCCGATGAGGAGGTGCACGTGGCGGAGCACAACCATGGGTAAGTCACTACATATAATTTTTTAAGGTAGATTACAAATAATTTGGAATTTTTAGGATTATGAAGACAATAGGGGTGCCATTTTAAGTCAAAATTAAGTCATTACAAAAGGTATGACAAAATGTAAGTGGGTTTGGGAGGGATTTTCTTTTAGCTTTGTTGTTTTGTAGATTTTTTCCTTTAAATTTTTAAAATTCACGGTCGTATGGATCCAGACTCCATCACCCCCCCAAAAAAAAAAAAAAAAAAACAATAGGGCCGATGGAGTTGGGGACATTGTAAAAATTGGACATGGGGCCATGGCATAAGACAGAGGGCTGATGGCGTAAGACAGAGGACCGATGGCATAGGTAAATTTATAAAAGTGTGTGAATTTTTATAATTGAAGATATTAAATTACTTTTTAAAGAATCTAATGCTTGGATTTTATTGATTTGTGAATGTAGGGAGATCAGAGGATCTACCTATGGTGGGTGGTTGATATAACATGGCTTAATGACTTGACTATGGAATTGACTAATACAGAGGTAACATAGCTATATATGGATGGGGATTTGGGGGCATCATGTAGATGCCCATGATACCATTGAACATATATTTATTGCAGATGTTTTTAACTCGCATAGGAGCCTCGGGCAACACATTTCAAAGGGTGGGTAGCGAGAGATAGTGGAGATGACTATGATACTTCAAGATGTACATGAAATATTGGGATTTCCAATTAAGGGGGATCGCATGTATTGTGATCTTACCTCGGATATGGTGGAGAGGAGGGCCTTGGCCACATGGTCCACATGCAACAAGTCACATGATGAAGGGATGTTCAAGTTTGACGTAACATAATATTTTCCACAAAGATTTTGACTATCCGGAAGGTGGTTATGGGTAATACTATGGAACACATATTGTGCCACAAGGAAAATAGGACCATTCCCTTGTATTTAGTGGTCCTTTGTAAAGATATAGTTAAGGAAGATACTTTATTCAGTTGGGGGACCACTATATGGGTATAGTTGGTGCACGGATTATACAAGGTCTAATGGAGAGCACAAAGGATCATAAGTCCCATGATATTATTAATGACATGGATATATTAGAGATTCTTGATGTGTAGGCCCATAGGGATTCCATTGGTCATAGAAATAGATGTCCCAAGATTAATTCGGTGGGGACAAGGGTTGGCAATGAGAGCACTTCCGGCATACCGACCACTACGACATGTACATCCAAATGAGGTCAGAAGGGATCCCTATACATGGAATGTTGATTAGTGGCCCAGCTTTTCCCAGGAGGAGGACTTAAATTTACTTGATGAGGTCACAAGACATTAATTGCGTTTGGTGTAGACCCATTCAATGGATAGGGAACCCGATAGTTTAGGTGGTCAGAGCCTATTGTGGTACTTCCACTACTAGCCTACCAATAGAGACATACAAGGGAGGATAATAGTATAGTAGATAGATTACTAGAGTTACAGCCCCAGAGAGTATGGGGCACATGAAGATAGGGTTGGAGGTAGAGACGAAGAGGTGGGGTAGTTTAGGACCCATCATAGATGATTACTATTGAGATCTCAAATGAGGGATCTGATGGAGGAATCACTGGCCTAGATCCCCAGGTGGGAGATATAGGCACAAATGGTCATAGCACTAGAGAGAGAGAGAGGAGAGACAACAAGGACCATGGTTGAGAGAGCATAGGATGTGGTGACCAGGAGGTAGTTACATGATGCCATTGGGGATGGAGATGTTCCTATAACTACGAGACAAGCCTAGGATCTATCGGCGAGGAAATATGATTTTGTGCCATGAGATAGATGGGCACAATATGTTGGATGGAGATATCATTGATTTAATGAGGCTAAGGAGGTACTGGGTGCCTGTGGAGATGGTGAGACCATCGTTAAGAGATTTGGGTAGTTAGGTATGAGTAGTTGTGAAGAGTTTATTAATAAATGTAGATGATTATATTTTATAATTATATCGTGAGAATTGTATTAACTAATGAATTTTAGGTTTTACAAAGAAGATGACATAAGAGTGGCAATCCTTGATAGAGAGTGCACACCACAAAATCCTAGATCCAGTATTGGACATTCAGGATACCTCAGTCATGACGGACCCCATGGCATCGTCGGATGGCAAGTCGATGAGAGAATTTTGGTTGGTTGGAGAGGCTGACAGGGGCACTTTAGAGATCGAGATATTCAAAGGTATTGATAGACACCGACATCATAGATATGATATTTCAAAGCTTATTTTGGGCACATGGTGCCAAGTTCGGAGCAGAAACATGTCATTTAGATTTTAGGAGCACTATAGAGAGGATCATGAGGCTAGAGGAGAATCTAGCAAGATAACATGGAGAGGCCTTGAAGCCCAATCTAAGGTGTAGTCTCTAGCTCATATAGCCCAAACATCCAGTGAAAAACCTTTGACACAAAACATCTAGAGACACCCCTTAAGGGGGTGAGGATGTTTGAGCCAAATTATAGATATGATATATTTTTTATTGATGTATAATTTTTATCGATATGTATGTATATATATATATATATATATATATATATATATGATTTTGATGATGATGGTGTTTTTAATGTTGATGTGAATTATTATTTACTTATTATTTTTATTTCTTTTCTCATTCATGTATATTGTAATACTCATGATACTTAGGAAGAATGATAATGATATTTAGGAAAGAAATCTAGTGAGAAAGAAGATAAATCCAAGTGAGGTCAAGGACCTAAGAAAGGATGCACAAGACCATGACAATCCACTAGGAAAGACCATGGCGAATTGAAGCCAATATTGGTAAAATCAAGACTATGAAACTCCAATGGTAGGAGATGTTAGGGAAAAATATATGTGATGATATACCAAAGTGAGGTGAAGAGACAAAACATGGATAAGATTGTTGGAGATGTGTGTAAAACCCAAGGGGGCCCAAGATCCTAAGTAGAGTCAAGAGCCTAGGCTGAAGAAAGATGTAGTCAAGATATTTTTAGAGAAGATGTTCAGTCATGAGAGGTGAATGATTGTAGAGTATCAGTGATGATATCATCAAATTGGTTCAAAACATGACTTCGAGCATGAGCCATGACTTCAGATTGCATGGAAAAAAAAAGTGTCAAATATTCATTCCTCTAACCGAGTGAGGATGTCATGTTGAATATCATTAAGAGAGGGGTGAGAATCGGGGTGACGTGGAGGCCCATATGTAGGTTGTTGTATAGATATTCTAGGGGAAGGTGGATGGCTCTAAGAGGAGTCATCTCTATGCTTGTTTCTACACTAAGAGGACTAGAGAACTAGGCGCCTACTACACATGACCTGAGAATCTTCTTTGGTATGCAAGTAGTAGATATGGTGTGACCAATAAAGTGGAGATGAGGCAAAATTTTGTGTATCCTTTCAAGCTTGATCTCTTCTAACTTCCACTTAAATATTTTTCATGTGTTTCTTATAAGCTCTACAGTCATATACATCATGTCGTAAAGCCTCATATCATGTACATTATGGCTCTACCCTAGAGTGATAAGGAGCCATAAGGGTGAGAGGTAAGGGAGGATGTGAATTGCTAATACGGGTTGAGATGGATGATGTTGGTGCATATTTTTCTTCGTCATGTATAAGGTCGTCAACTTCATAGTCAAAACCAGGTATCATATCCCCTTCATCTATATGAGGAGGTATACCATGTGATCTAGTAATGGAGTCGTGAGGGGAGGGAAAGGATGAAAAATTTGTCTGAGGCTCAAGAACTAATATGTTAATATGATCAACTGAATGTGAAGAGTCTTCTTATATAATAATGATATTCACATCATGAGCGAGTGTGATTTGGAGGTTTCTCTTCTAATGTCATACTTCTATATCCTAAATTTTGTCATAACTAGCCAAATGGGGATCATCCAAAGCATAATTATCATCATAGTCAAGTAGATATATCTACCACACAAGAGTCAATCATGGTTTCTAATTGAATTGTTTTCTCTGGTGGAGGTTGAGATGTACATGAAATAGTAATGGGAATGGAGGGATCCTTCTTGCGAGATCATAAGTTAGGAGGAATTTGGGATATGATGAGATTTGGTAGGTAAGAGGTATTAATCCCAATAGTAATATCATTAGGATCTTCATTATCAAAATACGAGAGATTGGGAGGTGTGTGCCTGACCAATTTTGGATGACCCGCATTATGACGAAGAGAATCAATAAGATAATTGAAGCGTTGAAATTCATAGAATGGGATGGGATATATTCTTTGAATGGTTGGGAATTTATATGTCCCTTTTTGTTGTAGAGTGTCGTAATTCTAAGGAGTTGGCTTTCCTTTAATTTTATAAATATCCCCCATATGTGCAAACTTGACACATTGATATGTAGAAGAGATGACCGCACATATATGGTGGATCAAAGGTCGGCCAATTTAAGGATATTGTAAGATAAGGGGAAGTTGAAGACCATAAATTTCATGCATACGGTCCTAGGAGGAATAGTGATGGGCATCTAAATGCAACCCATAAGAGGCATCTACCGATGATCATACCCACGACAAGTAGTACGTGTGGTGTTGAGGTTGTCTATCAAGTAACTGAGAGGCTTCGATGAAATATAAAGAAGCTATATATGTGCTATAACCTTCGTCATAAGGGTGCACTTCACTATGTTTTGAATAATTTATACATAGATAAAAATGGAGGATCATCTCGATAGAATCTAAAGCTCATATGGAATTATAGCAGCTATGAGGAAACTAATACATGTTTGAATATTAATGGTATAATCCATGCAAATGGAAAGTTACTCACATTGATGGAGGATTCTTTCTTTTGAACTATGCAATGTGGGAGAATTCCCCAAAGTTGGATGGAAAGGGATATTTATATCAAACATCAAAGTAATAAGATGCTCATGATGGTGAGGTGACGTGCGCATTAGTTCTAAGAAGGTGATTAGACTAGGAATTTGAGAGAGTTCTTCTAAGGGATCCAACTCATCCTAGTTGGACTTAGTAGTACGGTGAGAGTGATGAGGATCCTTAGAAACATACTTATAAGGAGGAGAAGTGATTAAATATACTTTAGAAATTGATTTTTGTTTTTTATCAATGCCATCTTCTCGGCCAAAGGCATATGTGATTGGAGGAGTTTTAGACACCTTCATCCTAGTAGCATTTTTATCACAGAGGCCGATAGTGTCTGTAGAAGATGAAATTTTTTCTTTGGAGGTTTGATTTTGAAATACGTAAGGGAAAATAGTAATGGGAATGGAGGGATCCTTCTTGCAAGGTCACAAGCTAGGAGGAAGCTAGGATATGAAAAGTTCTGGTAGGTCATAGTTATTAATCCTAATAGTAATCTCATTAGGATTATCATCATAATAATCCAAGATATTTAGAGGCATGTTACCAACTAATTTTGGATGACCCAAATTACCATGGAGAGACTCAATAGGATAGTTGAAGCGCTGATATTTTTGGCATGAGATGGGAGATAGTTCATGAAGGGTTGGGAATTTATATGTCCCCTTTTCTTTGTAGAATTTTGTAATTCCAAGGATTTGGTTCACCTTGAATTTTATGGATAGCCCCTGATGTGTAAAATTGACACATTGATATGTAGAAGAGGTAACTGCAAGCATGTGGTGGGTTCAAGGTGGACCAAGAAGGATATTGTAAGATAAGGGGAAGTTAAGGAACATTATTTTCACACGTACATTCCTAGGAGGAATAGTGATGGAAAGCCAAATGCAATCCATAGGAGGCATCTACTGATGATCATACCCCTGATAAGTAGTACATATGGTTTTGAGGTTGTATATATAGTAAATAAGGGCTTTGATGAAGTCTAAAGAGGCCACACATGTTACAACACCTTCGTTAATAAGGGTGCGCTTGATTATGTTTTTGACCAATTTGTATAAAGATAAAAGTGGAGGATTCTCTACCTAAAGAAAGAGCTCATCTAGCATCATAACAGCTATGGGGAAATAGATACAAGTTTGAATGTCAGTGGTATGATCTGTATAAATGGAAAGTTACTCGTATTTAAGGTGGATGCTTTCTTTAGACCCAGTATTACAGGAGACTTCCCCAAAGTAGGAGGGAAAGGGATGTTTATATAAAACAACACAGTCATAAGACACTCACAATGGTGAGGTGACATGTGCATGAGTTCTAAGAAAGATATTGGACCAAGAATTTTAGATAGTACATCCAAGGGATCCCACTAATTGTTGTTGAACCGAGTAGCAGGATGAGAGGGCCGAGGATCCTCAAAACCGGTTCAAAAGGAGGAGTGATTAAAGATACTTCAAAAATTGATTATTGTTTATGGTTGATGCTATCAAACTGGTCAAAGGCATATGTGATTGGAGAAGGATTGTTATACACCTTCGGCCTTGTATCATTTTTGTCACGAGGGGCCAACGGTTATGCATAGAAGATTGAATTTTGTATTTGGATGTTTAATTTTGAAAGACACAAGGGTAAATGACTATGTGAGTCTTAGGGTGAAATGATGGAGTATATTTAAGATCGATGCATGGTATTAAAAACCTCATATCATTTATGGAAATTGTGTTCTCAGGAGGATAATTAAGATCAACCACGTTTTTGTGGCATTTTCTAGTTTCTTAGAGCTTTCACCTATATTGTGGTTAGGCATAGGGTCAAGATAAAACTTTGAATTCTTCATTAGCTTGATTGATAGCATTATGATGATCCTTTTTATTTGATCATTATGAGCCTTGATTGCTACAATCAAACACTCTCAAGTGATGCCTTCATGGTAAAATTGAGGACTGAAGAAGAATGTGATGGAATCCATGTGAAGGGAATGATAATTCTCATGAGAAAGGACACATTTAGCATGTCACCGAAAAAATTCGTCATGCCATTGAGGGATAGGTCGAGGTGAGCTCAAGTATCCGACTAAATGGCTTAGGCATGCATCATCTCAACTCATCCTTAGTCAATGGATGATAATAATCATGTTGGATCTTATTGTTATTATCTTTTGGATCAATATTAAAGACATTCTTATTTGAATAAGCCATAAGAGGAAGGGTATCTGAGACCTTGACATTTGTGGAGTTCTTATTCTTTGAATTTTGGAGGATTTATATTTGTTTGGTTTATTAAGTCTTATCATTCCACATGTTATATTTTTCCTTAGTAGATAAGGTCTTCCAAAATTTTATGAATTCTTGAGATGATTTACTCTCATGTTGTTGATAGTTAATGAAATAATTATTGTTACTCTCAGGTAAATCATGATATTGGAATTCATTAACTAGGGTTATTACCAAATATTCTAGCTCCACTATGGAGTTAGGGGTAAAGTATGATAGCAATCTAAGGCATCCACAAGAAGATTCTTTACTAAAAATTTATTGGAAGCGTAAGAGTTAACTTTGATCCCTTCTCTATAAAGGTTTCCAAAATCCTTAATGTGTAATATGGGATCAGTTGATCCATCATATGAAATAGAAGGGGAAATGCTTCCAATATCCACAATAGCAATGTAGGGTGCTAGAGGTTCTTATTGGACTACCTACAAAACTTTGTTGTGAATGGTAGGTTGGGAAACATGTTTCCAATTAGGTCTATTAGGTAAGGGAGGGGGAATCACACCCCCAGATCCTAGGTTGGGACAGTTAACCATTTGAACCATGTTAGTTTTCATTTGAAGAATTTGCGTTGTAGTAGTTTTTGTTGGCTCATTTTATCTATGAGTTAGAGGATAAGATTAGTAGGATCAGAACTATATGCATTTCTAGATGAGCCTGCCATAGTATCCTTCCCACTATCTACCCTATTGTCAAGATGATCATATAAAAATCAAGAAGACACTTGTGGATTACTGATTCGGGTTCCCCCTTGTATTGAGGAAATTGGTCAAGGAATTTTTAAATCTTAGGTGGAAGATCATAAATGTCCTCAATCTGAATCTCTTCCTCTTCATCACCTGAGATATTATTATTGTGGGTGTTATCATTTTTTTTAGCTCCTACCACACAACAATATGAATAGAAAGGAAAGATAGATTCTGGACAATTAGATTATGGAAATGGTTGTTCATCATAATTGGAAATCTCTAGGCCAAGATAATCCATATGGAGTGTTGATCTGACCTAGAAGAAGATCAAAAAATAGGATATTGACATAATCATCCCCGTAAAAATGGTTTCAAAGGGGGTGAAGAAGTTTATGTTAAATTTTAGATAGAATAGATAGGATCAACACTTCACATAATTAACATATGGGTTGATGGCTTCGTGATGAAGTTTGGACATAATAGATAGGATTGGACTGCGAGAGAATTGACACAGTTTCGATGGCTTCTAGGAAAAATGATTTTTAGGGTTTTTTTAGATTTTTAAGGGCTGAAAAAAGACAAAAATTAAAAATGGATGCTTTTAACGAGATGTGCTTGATCATAAGGTGTAAAATAAAGATTCATGTTAGGTTCACTAAGGATGTATGACGGGAAAAAATGTGTCTAGACAACATGCACTCTCATCATCCATTCAACTAGGGTATCAAGGAAACAAGTAAGAGACACACCAAGACCAACACATAATGGATAGAATTCAAAGGGGGTATAGGGACCACTAATATCGCATACCCAAAGGGAAGTAACCCTTACACTAGGACAACATAGGGTTTCTAAGGCCCTAGGTTGAAGAAGAGGAAGGAACCTTATTAGGGTATCAACACTATATATGGTGAAGATAAAAAAATAAACATGCAATAGCTATGCCAACCGAAGTAAATCATGTAACATATAGGAAATGAATACATTATGCTAACCTAGCATGTGCATAAAATAATAAGTTGACATAAAGTAACAAACAAAGATAAGAGACTACTCTATACAAAATGAAAAGTCCTAGGTTAGAGCACTTACCGATGGGGAATTCATTGATGTGTCAATTTCCTAAAGGACCATACACCAAAAAAAAAAATTTAGGGTGGAGAAGGGGAAACAATTCAGTCCTATCTCACTATAGGTGACCTAAAAGTGCAAGAAACTTGATTCAATCAAGAAGAATCTATAATCAAAGAGTCAAGATGCAATAAATCTAAGAGATGAGATAGAAATTGTAATTTTGTGCAAGAGAATAGAGATAATGGTGAGTTCCTATGAAATTTTTGCTATTTGGTACGTAGTAAAGATGTCATTTTAAAATTTATACCGACACCATTGCCCACTAGCAAAGGCATCGGCCAAGATTTTGAAAAAGCGCCAATGAAATCACCCACATGTGATGGCGTCGATTGGGGAGGTGAAAAAAGAAATGGGTGTGTGTAATGTGTCATGAGAAACATAGTTAATGCAAGGTAGAAGAAATGTGGCCATGAGTAACGAACGTATTGGCAAAATGTGAAGGAACGAAAGAAGATAAGAGCAAAAGAAAGAGATAAATAGGACCAAAATCCATTCTCTCTCTATATATCATCCCTAACCCAATGGTTATGTGAATAACCATACCCCTATCCTAGAACAATCCCCTTAAGGAACCCTTTAGCACAAATAGATGCATTAAAAACCTCTAACCTAAAAAGAGAAAAATTTAGTAACATGTATGAAAATAGAAATCGTGAAAAATTAGGTGCATGCAAATATTTCCAATTGAATGAAATTGATTCTACATAATAAAAGGATTATATTTCAATGGTACTTTTAGTAAGTTTATATCTACTCGGTTGAAATTTGGAGGTGTAAAATTATACAATCAAGGAAATCACACCACCCCAAATACTCTTGTGACACTTATTTCTCTCAAAAAGAGGGATGAAATACAATGGGGCTTGGGAAGAGTTATAGGTTTCAATGGGTGTCTAAATAACTATTCATTAAACAAACAATTATCTAATGAATGTGTTTTTAGTAAAATATAATGTATATAAAGAAAATACATGTTCCACGAAGAAGAGAGTTAGTATTTTTCTCATTTTTTTGTGAATTTATACAATAAATATCAAATAAAAATAACATACTAAATATTATCATAGAAAATATCGCTTAATATATATATTTTTATCAATATATATCTATGTAATAATTCAAAATAATACAATAACAATATATAATTTAATGTGTGTGTATCTATGAAATAACTCAAAATTTATGCAAAAATATATGTAAATATGAATTAAATATAATATATATTGATATGAAAACATAGATAAAGGTTAAAATCATATGATATATTCAACATTATGTAAATATTATTTTACAGACCTATAAATGCACTACTACATGACCATCCTTTGAAATCTTGAAAATTACATGCCGTTTCTTTCCTCCATATTTTTTTATTAGATAGGGTAAAAACAAGGATCGGCTCCTAGAGGCCAGTACATGAAAGATAACAACGTGAAAGCTCACAGACAGAAAAAAAAGAGGAACATGACCAAAAAGGGTTAAACAAGCTTAACCCCAAGACAACAAGGTCCAAAACCCAACCAACAAAAATAGAAACTACATAACTACACCAAAAAATAGAGATAATTCACCAAAAAACCTCCTAAAGTTTAGGAGCAGCACCATTAATTTTTCTTTTGATTCTTGGAGGGTTTGGCCTCCATGGTCTCAGTTGCCTTGTTGTGCCCAAGTTGTAGCTTCTTCTGAGGTGGCTCCTCCTCTTCATCTCCCACAACATCCTCCTTTGTCTCATCCTCATCCTCCTCTTCTTCATTCGAGTTGGTGACCCTAGAATAATTTATTTTCTTCTACCTCTCTTCAACCGCTTCAAACCGAACCCTCATATCTCGAACTAGTTTATCTAGACCATCGATTCCCCCCCTAATATTCTTTTGGGCCAAGCAAATTCGTTTGGTGGCTTCGATTCTTTCCTCTATATTCATTAACCTATAAACCTTGGTATTACATGGTTAGAAATTATAATTATGTGAGGTAGGTGGAAATTTATTTTCTTAGAATTATTTAGGTACATGGTAATTTGGTATTATGTTACAAAAATAATCAAATTTACTCAAATATCACTACCTCTTCAAAAAATAAGAGATTCATGAGATGATTGAATTTATTATTTACAATATGAATACATCATGATTAAATAGATGCATAAACCAAACATGGTTGTATAATTTTATTTTGTAACCTCTATAAGTTTTAATGTGTGATAGGCAGAGCAAGATGAGGATGCCACATTAGATTCTCTCTAGAATATGTAAGTTATATTAATTATCTATAAAGGTTAATATCCCTCTCTCACAATAGATGATTCCTCTCTTACCTCTAAGGGGTTCATAAAATCTCATGTCAATATTGTCTTAATTTTCTAATAACAATTTTTTTACACTTGAAGCAAGTTATTCATGAAGGATATGTCAACGCAAGTTTAAATTTGGCAAGATCGATTGGTATGTTACAATGTCTTCTTGAATTTACAATGATTTTCAAGTACAATTTAACCCCAATGATTCTAAAATATTGTTTTTATATTGAGATATAAAGTGTTATATGTTATTTGAATATAAGAGACATGGAATTAAAAAAGATTAAGTTTCTCCCTACAAAAAAAAATGTAAATTTCGTATAAAACTTATTCTATTTGAAATTTAATGGACTATGTTTGGTTAATAGATGCTTAATATAATTTGACTATATGCTAGAATAATTATCAAAATAATTACCTTATCTATTTTTTTATTATATGCACCTAGTGATCCTGTGTCTCTGGATATAAGATCTATGTCTGAAATTACATGATCACACATTTATATATTGATAGATTCTTCTTGTGTTAAAATACTCACTCTCCTGTTGTAACCAAAAAAGGAGTTATTCCAAATGAGTTGAAATAACTTCAACACACCCCCATAATAGTTTAGCATTACCTACATAATATTTCCTCGAAAGGGCCTCATTCTTATGTAGTTCCCCCTCCCAATAGTTTTTGAAAATGTGCGATAAAAAGATAAAAATCACTAATAAGGATTTAAACACTAGGGAATGAAGTTTGGATTCATTATTGGTGCATGAGAGTGATCTAGTAGAATAAAATGATAGTGTATTCATTTATTTATATTTGTTTATATTGTGTTATAGGGTATCAATACCTCAATGAGTGTGATAAAAGTCATTTTTAGAGTGTTCTTGAACATGATATCCCTATATATACCCATAATAGGTTAGGTTCTATATGTTTTTATAGATGAATCGTGTGAATGATTTCCCACTTAATTGACCATAAGATAATTAATATAGTGTGTGCATATTATAATGTGATTGTTGCAAGTACAAAAACGGGTTCATTAGCCTCATAAATATTCATCAACCAAACTTATCCTCTAATGATGATCTCATCTAAGATAAGGATGGAATCTTATTAGAGGCGTGTCATGAATATCAAAGAGTTCTAAGATATTTTTTTATAAGGTACATTAATACCATAGGTGCTAAGTCAAAGAGAAATTCACGACTTAGAGGACTCATAGTGTTGGGATTTGGAAATATTTGTTTGTATTTTAGCCAATAAATGCATAAATGGGATAATACTGAGATGAATTCCAAGTGCTTTAGGACCAAATTTTGAGTTCTACAATTTTCCCCATTTCAATCTAGTAAGATTATTATTGGATTAAAATTAAAATGGATGAGAGAATGAAAACCTCTCATTATATGTGATATATGTAGGGTTGAGAAGGTGTACACTCATGTATTACATGTGAAACCATGAATCAAATTCCAAAAATTATATTAATACTTGATATATACTCATATAAAAATTTAGAAAATAAAAATTATAATATCAAAGCATAAAAATATTACAATTGATTAACCTAGTGTCTATATAGAGTATGTAAACTTCATATTTTACACTTGATAACCTTTTCTCTTATGCAGGGGTTTTGATACACTTTCCTCCTAAGCAAGCTCCTCAGGGGATTTTGGGATTAGCATGTGACTTGACTTGGTCATGTGGGCTAGACCACAAAATTTGAGAGATGTTGTTTTTATGTCATAGTTCCCTTATCCTCTTTTTGTTTCCTTTTCGTGTTCACATATTGTACCCCTTATGTCTACATATCTCATCATGTTCACTTATTTACACTTATACATGATCTTACTTAATTTTAGTCATATTATACCTTTGGAAATTCCTCCATGTAATTATTGGCTTCCACCTCACTTTATTTTTTGCATTTTGACCTTAGGTTTCCCCCAAGGTTGATGTCATCACCCATGTGTGATGGTGTGGGGTTAGGTTTTTTCCGTGATTGATGTTATCACCCATGGGTGATCACATCGAGTAAAATACCCCAAAAGATATATTTTCATTTTAGGATCACTCATTCATAATTCTCAAACATTGTACTTTCTCATACATTGGACATTTATAGATATTATTGCACCTAGTTGTTATACCCAAGGATTTGGAGCTTTCACTTTTGCATTTGGGTCACCATAGTGAGCTAGGATTGGATGTCTTATTCTTGATATTTCTTCTTCTCCACCCACATTTATTCTCTCTCGGTTTTATGTATCTAGGGAGGATCATGCATCAAAAAACACACTACATATAAGAATTTCTAACCATTCTTTCTCCTTTGTTTCTTATTTGTTGTTTTATAAATGGTCATTCATTGTGATATATTAGGAAAAATATGTATTTTATTTGATCTATTTATTTGTCTTATCATGTTATGCCCCTTTTCTTTATCCATCTCTTGAGCTAATCTTATTTGGAATCCTAATAGAATTTAACGGAATATTTAACTAGTGGTTCTAATGTCTCTTCTTCCAAGAAATATTTTTATAATGACATTAATGCCAAAACTATTTTTTTCCTAAGTTTATTCCCTTTTATACTAATAATTAAGCCATATGAGTTGTAAATACTAAGAATCCAAAATCACCATCTTGTAGCATTCATACCAATTCTAGCAATCATAATCCTATATTTCACTTTGAATACCAAGGAGAACATGAAAATATTCATAATTTTGATTATCCTCCTACCATAAAAACGTTTTTTCAACAATTCCCTAAATTTACAAGAGATGCCTAATATGTTATAAAAATACATTGAAGATTATCTTTCTAGCAAGTTGGATTTAGATGTCAATCATACTTATCCTCCTGTAAGTAGAGAAAGTGTTGATCTATCTAACAACACAACCCCTTCTATAACTAATGATCATAATCAACTCATTATACATCTTATTGGTCATTTAATACAATAAAAATAAGTTCTTACAAATGAAAAACAACTTGTCTCGTCTTAATATTTGACCAAAAATAGTCTCTTGGGCCATGCCTCTAGGTTAATATCAATGGATAACCCATTTTCCAACCTCCCATTCATAATAAGGTCCTTTAATCCATTCAAATAGAGCCTCTTATTGGTACCCATTTTTGAGATTTCAAGTAAACCTTGTTACCCTCTTGTATTCTTAGTTTCCCTAATCGATTCATTGTTCTACATAGTATGTTTTACTTGTTCTTGAATTGTTCCCCATAGTATCAAGATTTTTATTCATAGCAAATTTTTCATTTTCAATTCTTTCACATCATTTTGAGATAACATCTTTACAATGTGTGTGTTTTATGAAGTATTTATGATTTATAGGTTTATAAGGACAAACACAAGCTCGTGGCTGTCCCAATGATATGTTTAAACCTTCAAAGAAAGTATTCTTTCCTTTTGAATTTTCCTTGTGCAAATTTGCATGTTTGCATTTGGTGCACATGTCTAAAATGCAAATCAATCCCCATAGATTGACCAAATAGAGTATTCGGGATATTTTTGTGCATGTGGGCCTTTTTAAAAAAATTAAAACTTATGCAAGGTTACAATATGCAATTCAATACTTGGCATCCGATAGAGGGAATATTCCATATATCTTGAAAATAATGGGCAGGTGTATTTTTCATCCTTTCACTTTACAAGTTCACATAATATGCAAACATGCATGATGCATATTAGGGCCTGACACCCAACGAAGAAAAAATGGTGCTCTATTAATGTACTTTGGGATAAGGCATCCCATGCATACTTACACTTTGTATTTTTGTAGTTGCTGTGAAAAAATGTAAGGTGCATCCTAAGGTACGATGCCCAATGGAGGATACATGAAATATTCTCATTACATCTCGAGATTGGGAATCTCACAATGTTTTACACTTTGAATTTTTATAGTTTTTGCGGAAATATGTAAAGTGCATCCTCATCCCCAATCCCCAATAGATCTGCCCACATATATGACCCGTATTTAAACTTGGATTATAAATAAATGGACATGATTCTTCTTAATAAATCAAAGCTTCCTCCATTAATTTAATTAATGCAAGGAACTATATGTTGGAAAATTCAACTAATTCCCTCACTATGCTATCAAAATTCAATGAGATCGAGAATTTCTAAACCCCTAGAAAGTGAACCAAAGCTATCATATTTGAGGTGTTGTAGAGATTAATATCAAGGAATAATTGGCTTCTTTGTTCCCTAGTTTATTTTAATATGAGAGGTTTAAAATGCATATACGTGGGTAATTTCCAAGGTTTGATACTTCTATGTTCTTGTTATTATGAGGGTTTTGATTGGGTTTGAATACGATTTTTCTTCATTCAAAACTGGTTGTAAGTCCCTTTTTCATCAAGGATGTGTTTTTCTCCCTAAATTCCACCATGAAGACATAGTTGTATGGTATCTACGTTACTTCCCATATCACAAGTAATATAAATTAAGTAACTAATATGAATTTAGGGAATGTAAACCTGGTTGATTTCCTCTAGAGGTTTCATGTTCCCAACCAAAATAAGTTAATAGAATATATTTATGCAAGTGGCATTACTTTAGACTCCTCTTTTCCTCCCTCCATTCAATTCCTTGAATTGGTATGGGAATGTACAGAGAATTACAACCCTAAACCATGAAAGTACTAGATGGTAGTGGTGCTAAAGTTCTTTCATTAACACCTAAATTTTTCAAGAAGTACTATGGTTACCAAGAGTGAAGGAGTTAGTGGACATCACCATAGAGTCATCTAACCAACTATGGACTACTCACCATGTTGCATTCTACAAAGATCATTAACAATGATTAGCTACAAAATACTAGGGGTTCTTATACAAGGATTCATAAGAAATTAACTAGGTTGGATTTCATTGAGAAAGTTTAGGACTTCATTACTCGATTGAGAAGAATTTTAGGTTTTAGTTCTTCTTATTAATTCCAGGAGTGGATGTTTAGGTATATACAAGTTATCCTCATTTATAAGGAGAAAATTGGTTTGGATGAGCTCATTAAAAATTTAATCCATTATCATATTATTAAGATAATAATGTAAATTCAAGAAGGATCCACACTAAGATGTGAATTTCACATGACATCATATCTTGTTTACAATGTGGTATGCCACAAATATCTTCCTAGCATTCCAAGCATGAAAGAGTTTTCAAACTTTATATTCTATGATGTATACCCTCGCTTAAACTTGGAGAATCGAGAGGGTTGACTTTGGAAGATGTCATGATGCTTTCTTTACACCCATTATTTACTTATTCAATCCAAAATGGTGACAATATAGAATATCTTCCAATGTGAGAAATGTGATCAAGGATTTTTGGTGTTATTTCATATAATTCAAGTTCTTCACCTACATCAAAGTGAGTGGTTTTCAAAGAACTCCATATATGTTTCCTAGGCACTTGGATGATAAGTGGACACTTATTGAATTATCTAGACAAATTGTTGAATTACATAGGTTGATTGCATGGAATAAAAAAATATAAAGTTCCTAATTACTATTGGAATGCATACATTTTCTATAGTTATTAAATACAAGCTTCTAGATGCAAAAATGAATAGGATGGTTATGGAAAATTTCCAACCAAGGCCCACCTATGATATCAAGTAGATGATTAATATATTCCTTAGGGTCATATGAACATGATCCTCACTATGGGGATTATTGAATGGATTGCAAGGATGAGGATGAAGTTGGGATTAAAGATTTCTATAGGGTGACTTTGACATAAATCATTGATTTCAAGGTGGTAGTTATTCAACAAGGCCTTGTGGATGATGACCACTTGGTAAGTAGATATTATGATGAAAAAGAATTGGCTACACAACGTATTGAACAACTTGATTAGAGCAAGACAAAGTCCACTCAATTACATTAAGGGAATTCTAATGTTATGGGGAGAACCTTGTAAATGGATAATGCAAAAAGATATATATTTATCACTTCAAAAACTATGGTGTAAAAAGAATACATGGCCTCGGTATTCTTAAGGAGTATCTTCCTCCTTTGAAAGAATGTACAACTAGCATGGACCCTTTAAAAGGAAAGGAACATCAAGTATCATCAAAATTCCTACTTCTTGGATGGTTGAGGAATGGAGTGATGTAAAAAGTAAAACAAGTACCTATGTTTCCCATCTAACCCAAAATATAGAGAATATGTTGTTGAAAACCATAAAGGAGGCACCCATCACTCGAGTGCAATTACATTGCGGTATAAGCCCCCAAATGCATTGAAACCTAGTACATCCACTTCATCTCTTCAAGGAATTTAAACAAAGGGAAAATAATGAGGGGATATCTCCCACAAAAAAACCTAGAATTGGCCCACAATGCGCCCATGCAACACAAGGAAGGTTAGGAAGATCCTAGCCTTAGGCATTTTATAAAAAATAAGAAGGATAAAGTTGAAACCACTATAGGAGAAGGAATTGTAGGAGTAATTATCATTGAAACTAATATATCCCTCTAGGTACATAAAAATGAGGTGGAAATACCTGAGGTGGCTGACGACACTCCACCCATAGAAACAAAAAAATCCTATTGCAACATCTACTCATGAGAAACCAACTATGGAGGTTGAAGTTATGAACATTGGAGAATAAGTGATAGAAAATACTAAGGTCTTTGTTGATTTTTTGCAAGGCCTTAGAAAATAAGGAGTTGATCTCCCTCTACATGGAAACCAAAAAAAAAAATTCCCATAAATTCAAGGTTATGGGAAAAGTGGTACTTCCATGTTGACTCAACATCCTACAGCTTGAGGTGCCTATAATTGAAGTGTTTTCAATAAAATCATGTTTAATGGAGGTGCCCCCAAAAGAGAAAACTTTATTTGAAATGGAACAACCTTAAGTTGAAGTAAGCATTTCAAGCCATTAAGGGTAGAGTACTTGAAGTGATATTCTTGAAAAAACATTGGAAGTGGTTGAGAGATAATTAACAAACCATGAAGCTTCCAAGGAAAAAAAGGAACAAAAATTTTAAGAGGATTTTAAAAATCTAGATCATGTAGAAGCTCCACATGAGGAGAATAAAGCTAATAATAAAGAATCTAGGAAAATTAATATAAGTATAACATATCCTGAACTCGAGAAAGAAGATAGAGATGTGGAGGTTTCACAATCATAGGTTCCAATTCTTATTATTATCCCTCTTGTCTCACGAGACAGTGTGGGCTGTCCCAAGTAACTCCTAACATTTTCCAAAAATCAAAGGGGAGGGAATACTCCAATAGTAGGGTGTTTGCTAGATGCAATCCCAAAAAGAGAAAATGTAAATATTATTTTAGAATATATCAGCATTGAAAGTGTCATATCATCAAGACAACCAATGTCCCAAAAGAAAGAAAGGGTACTATTGAAGACTATTTTAGGTCCCCAGGGTGAAAGTTCCATAAAAATTACAACTCCCAAGGGAGGTATATTAATAAGTGAGGCCACAAATGTGGATTACCAAATTAGAAAAATACCTTTGGGGAAGCCTACTGTTGAAATATTGACATGGGAGGTCTCTTCTAGAGAATTGATAAAGATAAGGAGACCAAGAAAAAGTTGAAGTAAAATGTTAACATCTTATCAAAATATTTACAAAAGTCACTACAACCCCTACCGAGGGACAAGAGATCACTAATTTTATAACCCTAGAAGAATTATTAGCTACAGATGATTCAAAGATCATAATAGATACAACCAAAAATGGGAGGAAGAGTTGATAAGGAAGGGCAATAAAGCCATCGAAGCACCTTGGAGTGCTACAAACAAGTTTTTTTATCGATGGAGGTTATAAAAGAGAAAATTAAAATTTTCCATGATGAAATAGAGTATTGGGATGGGTTATTATCCAAACATGATAAAATAACTGATCTAGATGATCAATTGGTTGAGGATGAGGGCATTGTGCCACCAAATTGTAGAGGAAAACATCATATGTTTGCAAATTCCATAAAACTAAGGAAAACTAATTTAGAAGGGTACATCAAGTAAAATCCATGGAATGAAGGATAAGGCCAAAAAGTATGTTGATGATTTAGATTCTAAACTTGAAAATATTCTGCCAATTTAGGAGAAACACACCCCATGAGACACAGATGCAGAGATTCCGATATAAATTCTTCAACACCATGGTAGGAGGAATTGGACTCCTCTTCTTCAAGTTTCGATTATACTTCAATGCATACGTTCAATCATTTATAATAAAGTATAAATGAATTGTCCAAGAGGTTGAATAAAAGGAAGGACATTTCTCTTGAATTTGAAAATGTTTTGTCAAGCCAGGAACTTGTTTTTATTTTCCATGGTTGTCCAAATGAGGCACCCATCATCAATATGATCAAAATTTGACATACTTATTAATGAGCACACTAATTGAATAAATAATGACATCATTTATATTTCCCCCTTGTTTGAATTTGAATACATGTTATAAATTTTTATCAATTTAAAGTAGATATTGTATGCATTTTATTGGATTAGTGTGCAAATATGCTCTATCCTAAATATATAACTAAAAATCCTCAAAAACACTCAATTTTGTGTGTATAGATTAAAGAAAGAATACTTTTGAATAGGATGTAGAGTTTCGAGCACAAACGCCTAAAATGTAGCTCACTGGAGTGTCTCAACTCACTTCAGAGTGTTCTATCTCAGCTTGCTTCATAGTATCTCAACTCAATTTAGAGTTTCTCGGTTCACTTTGAAGTGTTCTATCTTAGTTCACTTCGAGTATATTAGCTCATTTCGAGTTTCTCATCTCTCTTCGAAAGTGTTATCAGCTCGCTTTGAAGTATCTCATATCACTTTGAAGTCTCTCTAGGATCTTTGTAGAGTTTGACCATGGGCTTCATGATCCAAGTGAAAACTTTAAGATCTTTCTAGCTAGTGATAACAAATAAGAAAATATGGAATTTTGCTATCCTGGAGCATGCATCCAATGCATAACAACACATGTTAGAATAGGGAAATGCAAATTTTAGATAAAATTGTGTAATCTATTTTTAAATCGATTTCCTTAATCCTCTCCATTATTTCATCCTGAAATATGGAGATGATTTGGAATCTCTATTCCTACTATCTAAATAAGGATTCTTATTATAGTTTTTAGGTGTCAATTGAGGAATCTAGATTATATAATCCACCCTCACTGATTGTGATAAGTTAGATAGAAAATATATATTATTTTAATTCCGCTATATGATCTAAAATGTCTGAAATCAATAAAAATTACTACTTTGGTGAATTAGTGTGCAACTGTCGTTCTGATCAATGGGAGAGAAAGGTCCCACTCACCCCAAGACCCGGAACTTTTAGTATTTTTTGTATCAACTATTTTTTATTGAATTATTCATTTTTATCTATGCATTTATTTGTTTACTTCCTATAAATATTATCACAATTAACTCACTCCTTCGCAATAGTAAATATATGGTAGTTCAGCTCATATAGTCAATCGTAATTTATTTACATCTATTGCTTTTATTAATTTTAACTAGTTGTGTGAAATTTTCTTCCAAAAGCTTTCTATTATTTGAATTTCAACTCTTCAATTTGATTTCAGTAAGTGTTCTTTCCTTCAAAATCCTTTTGAGTTTAATTTTCAATAATTTCAAAAGTTGTGTGAGTATTTAAATTTTACAAGTTAACTAGTTTCATTCAATTCAAATAGTTTATGCAATATTTATTATAACATAGCTTAAATTTCAACTTTAAGAACTAAGGATTAGAAAACCCCCAAATAAAGGAATGTTGCCAAGCAATTGTTAATTTCCCAAAAATACCTTATTGCATATTTCCTTTGGACACTACCTTGGTTATAATGACATCAACTAGATTGATTAAATATTGAACCAACAATGAGGCTCATCATTTTCAACATTGTTTCCAGGAAAATAGTGTCAATAAGAATCATTAAATTGACAATTTCCATAATAATCTACCTAGTAAGAGAAATATATGAGTATACCTATAGATTAAAAGGGTGGATTCATACCAAAAGGTCCTCAACCAAAAAATGATGATTCTTAGGATCAATTTTCACAATTAGAAGAAGCATTAGACTTGTCAATTAAAGAAGAAACATGTAATGGAATTACTTAAATATAAATGTAGATATATTAGAATATATAATATATTATTAAGCCACTTCAAGGAAAACATCCTAAGTCTTATAATAAGACACTAACTCATACTCTTCTCACTTCTAAGGAGGAATTACTCATGCATATATATAGGTATGAATTTGAAAGGTCATACCCCTTCATTATTATTAGTTTATACCTAATGAATAAATAAATAATGTGTGTGTGTGTGTGTGTGTGTGTGTGTGTGTAATTTTTATATAAGTCATATGTTAGCCCACACTTAGACATATAAATGGTATATGTTAGGGGCATAACATGCTCCTCCCCTTAAAAAACATCATCCTCGATGTTTGGTTAGTAGTGGAAAAACATGTACTCAACCGTTGTCTACCCATTACACCTCCTTGTATGTCTGACATTGTTCCTTGATGAGATCAACTGTGATCACCTTCATTTGTAACCTCTTAAGCTGAGTCTAGGTAAGTAACTCTAGTGCTATGATGATTATATCTGGTGGTACTTTCACATTTGAATATATATATATATATATATATATATATATATATATATATATATATATATATTTATATATATAAGAATAAGCATTATCCATTTATATATATATATATATATATATTGTATTTCATTGGAAGAATAAGAAATCCATTTTCTCTCAAGAAATGCAAAATGTGGCTCAACATAATTATTAAGGTTGCACATTTTATTCAAGGATGTAATGGACCTTCTAGTAGAATGACCTTCATAGCCACTATATCTAAGGTTTTGAAATCCAACATGTGCATGATGTATCTCAATCATCTTAGATAGGGTGTGATTAAATATTCCATTAGTAGGCATTTTCCTATAAATTTTCATTGCATTGGCCCAAAACAAAGCTCACATAGTGTTGCTTGACTTTCCAATGTTTTGGTTGTATCTTTTGTACTTCTTCCACACTAAAAATTCTTTAACATCCAACCTAGGATAAAATTTAATTTCCATATCTAAATTTTCCAAAACCTTGTAAAACTTTTCCAATTTAATATTATTGTATTCAATATATCCATCTCACCCTGTTTTTCCATTCTTCATCCATATTCGGTTCAACCTTTTGAATGTATTGACTTGTCAAGTAAGAGTTATTGGCATGGTGTCCTAGTAGGTGTTGTCATTGATGAAAAACCACATTAATGACAAAGTGAATTTTTAGGATGATGTATGTGGTACTAACATGGTGGTTTAGATGTCTATCATCCGCTTACAGTGAGATTCAGTGGTGCATGCTTGCTCTAGCAAGCCCATACAAGTGCCTAGCACCTGTAGCTTCATAGAGTGAGATAATTAGATGTTGGAGAAGAATTTTGACATGACATATAGCTGGTTTTTAGGGTGCTTGAGAACTCACAATAGTGGTATAGTGCAGGTACATGTGGTTCACCATGTTACATGTGCTCATTGGGAGCAGTATGCTTTCTTGGAGGTATGATAGAGTGTATTGGAGAAATTTGAGATCATGGAAGAATGGAATAATGTGTATCATTATGTATGAGGTATTTTTGGTCCATTTTAAGAGGTTTAAAGTTCATTTCTTACATTGTTTCAGTTGGTCCTAGTTGTTACTGTGAGAATCTAACATGTAAACATAGGTAAGTCTTAGTGACTGGAGAGATTGAGAAATGGAATTGAAATTATGATGATTGGAGATGTTATAGGGATGAGTTATAGTTCTGTCAGAAAAATTTTAGGTTCCCACGATGAGTATTTTTCTAGTTATGTCAGTTTTGATGAGATAGGGTGAAAATAATGCAAAATCTAGCTTGAATTTGAACTTCTGATGCTCATTGTGAATAATGTGATTTTCATGGAAAATTTTGGATTTAAAGGATGTTTATAAGGTTAGTTTATAATTTTTCACAAAAATAATGAGGTCAGTTCATCGTCACGTTTTTATAAACTAATGTTAAGGAAAAGAGGTCAAAAACCCTAGTTAAACCCTAACTATGAGTAGTTTGAAAAAGGTGAAGTATACTAACCCAATTTTGATTGCAAGTGAAAATGTGATGATTTTATGTTGTAGAGGAATCTTCCATATTTCTATAAATATATGATTGAGCTTGTGACCATATGTGGGCCCCACCTGAAAATGCCAGTTTCTGAAGAGTTTCAATTTAAGGAAAAGTTCTCCAAAGAAGGTAATTGCTAATTTGGAATTGTGTGAGTAATGTAATTTTTATTGATGTATATGTATGTTTTAGGAAATTTTCATGCAGGTTCATGAGGTTTTGAGGTCCAAATAGGTTGACTGGTCAAAGGGCAGTTTTGGGATCTCAAATAGCAGGGTTTAGTGTTTTGGCTATAACTTGAGCTACAAGTGGAATTTTGAGGTGATTAAAGTGTGTTGGATTTTTATTGAGATAAATTTCTAGTGATATATGGATTTAATCATGATGAGGTGATCTAATATGGTTTACGGGACATTATTTCAGTAAGAATGTTTTTGGCAGTTGAGAACATGATTTGTTTTTGTGGAAGTTTGATGTTGTTTGAAGAATTAAATGGATTGAGTGATTCCTCCTATTACCTTCAAAGTGATTAGGGATTAATTTTTTATTAAATTAATCCATTTGGAGGTATTTTATGCATGTATATTTTATTTTATGAGCTAACCTTTGGAAGCAATTCATTTGGCAGGTTGATTTGGTCAAGGAAAATTTTGTTGTGGTTTAAAGTAAAAATGTTTCATGAATTATAACATGATTATAAGTGTTATAAAGGTTATTAAATTTCTTTGGAGTGGTCACATCACATGTTTTGGTCCAGGATAAGTCATTTGATGATCAGATGAAGTTTCCAAGGTGTTGAAGGGTGCAGGAAACAACTATTTTAAGATTTGTAAAGGGAACTAGGCCCAGTAAATGAAATAATTTGATTGGTTGATATTAATTGTGACCATGTATGAATGTTTTATGATATTTTAATCATTTATAAGGGTTAATGGGTCATGAAAAATTATGGGACTAATGTTAGGGCATTTTTAAGAATGTGCCTATGGGGTTTTGAGCCATTTTTGGCACATGAAATGATGGTTTTAGCTAATCCGACCTATATGGGTCATATATGACTATTGTAATTTATTTTTTTGAATTTTATAGAGTTTTTTTGGGTTAAATTATCATGAATTACCGACCTATTTTGGTTTGGAAGGAAGAAAATCATATTTAAGTGCTTGTTTAGTTCATTTTTGAACTAGTGCTCTTGGAGGGAAGGTGTGTGATCTAGAGGAAGATTATTTGTAGGTATGAGATAATGTATTGAAGGGTTAATAAGATAATGATAGGTTGAGGAGGATCAGATAGCATGAGATTAAGAAGATAGAGCAAAGAAAGGTGAAGAAAGAGCAAGTTTGATGCCCTAGGGTATGAGCTAGGGTTTGTGAGCTAAATTAGTGATCTCCATCAGTTGTGGCAAAGAAAAAGAAAAGATAAAACATCTATAAGTGGTTGAGTTGGTGCTTGGTAATATTATGAGGTTTTATCCTCCTTGTGGAGTGGGTGCTTCACTAAATTAGGGGTTGGTGCTCTGCTAAATTAGGGATTGGTGCTCCTTATGGGGTTAGTGCTCTTTGTGTAGTTGGTGATATAATAAATTACTTTTATTTAAGTAATATAAGAATATTTTTAGTGGGTTTTCTTCCCCATGAGGGTTTCCCACTTACATATGGTGTTCTTGTGTTGAGTACTTTACTTTCTTGCTCTTGTGGATGTTTTTGCATATCTTAATAAGCTCACATGATCATGGATGTTTTATAATCAATCTAATGGATGCATGTATGATTGGTAAATGAAAATAAAATTATTATAGGACTGATTCACCCCCACCTCAGTCTTTTGTGCTTCTAACAATTGGTATCAGAGTTGGTCCTTTTGTAGAAGTTTGACAACTTGAAGGAGATCCTCTGAAGCACAAATGGATAAGTCTACTGATATTTGGAGGAAACAATATGAATTTTATGATTCCATGGTGTTTGAACTACAAGATAATATGTATAAAATTCATAAATATCATGGTCTAGCTATCAAGGATGTGAAATCTCAATTGGAGAGTGTGTCTCAAACCCTAAGGGTCAAAGAGGAAGAATGTAATCAGCTGAAGTCACAAGTTTCTTTTCAATGATAAGCTCAAGTCAAAGGAGGAGGAGTGCATAAATTATGAAGATGGTATGAAATATCTACATTCAAGACTTGATATAGTTTCAAGCAAGTTGAAGATGTTTGAGAAAAGTGTGAATGACCTAGAAAATATTCTTAGCCAACAAAGACCAATAGTGATAAGGCTAGTTTGAGACTCAAGGAAGACTTCAAGGACAATGAATTGAGGAAAGAAGACATGGCTTCAAGTAAGGAAGAAAATAAGGTGATTCTCTCCAAGGAAAATGAGAATACCAAGCCTATTATGCAACCTAATGCATCAAGGTATGAAAGATCATTCAATGGCTATTCTTTCTTATGTCATGGTTTTGTTCATAGAGCTAAAAATGCAAGTCAAAGTATTATAAGAATGGTGTAGGATTATTTGATGGTGAATTTAATTTGTGTTGTGAATATGGTCACAAAGCCAAGGATTTTGGATGGAATTTACAAGTGTTTGAGCCTAGAAAAATTAAGAAGATGTTTGTCAAGAGATATGATCCTAGAGATGCTCAACCATGGAAAGAAAATAAAAATGATTTTGCTAAAGATGTTGTAAGCTTTAAATGCAATAAGGTAGGCCATGTAGATAGTTATTTTTTAAATGGAATATCTAATCTTGTTGGTTATGTCAAAAGAAGAAGTGCAGTAGTATGCTACAAATATAACAAGGTTGGTCATGTTACAAGCAATTGTTATCAAGCCTTTTCAGGTCATGAACAGGTGTTCTCAAAGTACTAAAAGACAAAACATAGTGTTCTAGATCAAAGAAGAGAGGATGAAGGAGTTTTGTAGGTTCCCAAGAGTCTTGGTATCTCTTCAAGAGTTCAATGGTCTTCATGGAGCCTATGCCTTCATTATGCTTCTTAAAGGTTAAGTTCTTCAAAGGTTTGAGATCACCACATTCATGTCTCATGGTTGTATGGAGTGAACTAGTGAGGGTTTGCACACATAAACCTTTATGTTGTCTTAAAATTGCAATATGTCTTGTAAGATATGTCATGAGTATGTCAAAGTCCTGGACAAGTAGGACAATTTTGAATGACTAAGATATTTCAAAGAAGGAAGTGTTTTTTTCCATGCTAGTATGAAGTGATAATTAGGTATGTTAGAGGATTCCTTAGTTAAGTGCACCATGAAAAAAACTACAAAGGTCTAAGAAGCATTCTCAGAGGAAGAGGGAGCAAGTGTGCCTCATAAATGAGAAATATGAAATGTGTCTTAAGATTAGTCACAATGAGATTTTAATGGTTAAAAATTAGTTGATGCTACAGAACAATGAGGCCTGATTGAAGCCTTTGTTGACCATACCCAAAGGCTCAATATGTGGTCCTACAGGGAAATATGATGCTACAGTCATTAGTATGAGTACATATTGTAGTGTGAAGGTCATGGAGGAAAGAAAGAAATTCTTATAGTTGAGCTACATAGTTAATGAAATGATGTAAGTCATTTAAAAGTCAAAACTTAAATACACTATAATAAAGTTCTTACACCCGAGAAAAAGAGCTAGAAGGATAAACCGAGGTCAAAAATCTATGACAAAGGTTTATCAAGTTGAGCACTAAGGATTTGTAAGTGTTGAAAATGTAAGAAATAAGAATCTATAGGTTACAAAAGAGAGCGAGAATGTAGAAGATTTTAGGCCTTCAATATATCAAGGGTCCCTACATTACATATTCTAAGAGTAAAAATTTAGGAGCTTGAAGTGATTTGATTCATCATAATGTTCTTCAAATAGTGTACTTACAAGCTATAAGTGAAGAGATGTGTTAAGATGCATGCTACAGCCATGAAAGCAATGCTACATGTATGTTATGATGTTAAATAATTTGCTAAGGTATGTCATTGTACCTAGAATGTTGATGTTACAATAAAGATTAGGATTCCATGACTACTGATCAAATGATGCTTGTTAACTCTTCAAAATCCAAGTCAAAGTGATGAATGTCTATGTGACCTATGATTAATATAGTGTATTGTTTGAGATTTAATGAGGTTTCATAAGGTTTCAATGGGAAATTTTTTTGGGTGATTTGTCTTTCAAAGCTTCTTGGTTATCCTTTGGTATGTCTCTTTCATCATAAAAACATTAAGCCTTATGGTTCAAGGTTAACTGGTGTATGGTGTGTGATCACGTTTTCATCAGATGATATATATGTTTATGCAAAGAGAGAGAGGGACTTGAACTCAAAAAAAATTAATTTTCTTGACTATATGCAATATAAGATGCTACATGAAAGATGTAAGGGTTTAAATTTTTGAAACCCTAAGTAAGGTCTCATAGTTGAAGTATCCTATTGAAGTATCTTTCTCAAGAGATATATCATCAGATTGTGGTGGTATAAGCTAGTACCAAAAGGTATTAAAGGTTGAACTTGGGTATGTGAAAGATGAATAATGCAAAGAATGATCTTCTACAAGGACTACTTTGACTGTGAAGGGTAGATGATGGTATGAAGGATTACAAATGGCATTGACAGATTGAAATAGATTTTGAGAAGTTGGGTGGTCTCGTAGATTATCTAGAATGTTAAAGAATAATAATGTTCAAACTTTGTTTTTAGTTTGAAAGTGTTTAGTTGATGTTATTTGCACAAAATAAGCTTCTCTCGGTGTAATAGAGGATTTGAAGTGTCACATTCAAGAAAATGTTGACCTAAAGTTTGTGGTATACTTGTGCATGGAAATAAAATAGTGATTTGCATAAGTATGTAAGCCTTATGAAGTGTTAAAATACATTGTGAAAGTGCAGGTGAATGGTCTTGGTATTTGACAAGGTGTGAAAAACGAGTCTTTGGCTCAAATTAGTTCTTACAAGCATGTAGGTGCTTTGTTTTACATGTTGATAGTATATTGAACACAAGTAACGGTTTTTAGTCTTTTCTTGAATTCATTATGGTGCATATGTATGAAAGAGTGTGCTTATGGCTTGAAATGGTGTTGGTTGAGTCAATTGGTTGAGATTTTACCTTTAAACAAGACTAAGAAAGGGGTACAATATTCTAAGATAGAGTGTATGACAGGTAAGAAGGAGTATTTGGCCTTTAAAAGATAGAGGGGAACATGAATTAGTTGTTAATACGAATGGTCAGTAGGTGTATTAGGCGCTCAAGAAATTGTATTCTCTTCTCAAGGAGTTATTGAATTAAGTGTTGTTTTTTCTCTCTAACAGTGGTGAAGTGTTGTTAGCAAGAAATGTTTCTCAAGGAGTGTGTAGATTGATCATGACAGGGGTTCTTGAATGATCCTCCATGAAGTTGTAATTGTGTGCTCAAGGCTATTCAAGGTGTGTATGGTGTTTTATCCTTGTGTTTTTATCTCAAAGGTATGATATTGTTTATCTTAGCTAGAAATGATTAGAGAACACTGAAAAAGTTGTTTAGGGACTTGAGAAAGTTGTTTAGTCCATTTCAAGGCATGTAAGGAAGTATAGTAGCTCAAATTTATATGTGGGAGATAGAAGTAGAGGCATTAAGCCTAGGGGGGCTAGTGATTATTGCATGGATCGAAGCATGGTTGACCTATAGGAACATGTTAAAATGGTCATTTTTGCAAAAGAGAATTCTATTATGGTCCTACAATATTGTTCTTAGTACGAAGAGTGTCATCATGTCTTGATATGCATGTTTTGGCCTAGAAATGGTGGTTCATTTCCTATAATGTTTAAGAAATGATGAAGCATGACTTGTATGGCATTTTGGCATATCTATGATGGTATTGCTCATATGAAGGTATGCTACAGACTTGATTCATGAAGGTCAAAACATGGGTATAGAATAAATAGTGCCTAGTTTGCATGCCTAGAAATGAAATAAGGTGTTGTATTCTCCAAATAAGGTATGTTTTAATGGTTTACTCATGTTCTTCAGCTGTAGGAAATGTTCTTTCTAGGGGGCATGTTGTTTGCATGCCTAAAATGAAGAAAAAATTCAGATTTTGGAGAAAATCAAGAAAATTAAGCTTTTTTGAGACCTTTAGTTGATGTTTCTTATCAAATAATTCAGGTATGAAGCTGAAGAAAGTGAATAAGGTGAGTTACATGTATGCCTTTTTCATTAATGTAAAAGGGGAGAATTTCAAGGTGTTTTCCATCAATGACAAAGGGGGAGATTGTTGGCATGGTGTTGTAGTAGGTTTTTTCATAGATGCAAAAATACATTAATGAAAAATTAAATGTTGTATGATGATTTCATGATGATGTATTTGGTACTAACATGGTGGTTCATATGTCTATCAGCGCTTCACATGAGATTTAGTGGTGCATGCTTGCTCTAACAAGCCCATACAAGTGCTTAGGATATGTAGCTTGAGCAGTGTTAGCTTATTGGATATTGGAGAAGAATTTTAACATGGTGTATAACAAGTTTTGAGGGTGCTTGAGCACTCACATCAGTGGTATAGTGCAGGTATATGTGGTTCACCATGTTATAGGTGCTCATTGGGAGTAGGTATGTTTACTTGGAGGTGTGACAGAGTGTATTGGAGCCATTTGAGATCATGGAAGAATTAAATTAGGTATATCATGGTGTATGAGGTATGTTTGGTCCATTTTCATAGGTTTCTTTTCAAAGTTCATTGCATTATTTTGGTTGTTCCTCGTTGTCACATGTGAGAATATAGCATGTAAGCATAGGTAAGTCTTAGTGATTGGAGAGATTGAGATATGACATTGACATTATGATGATTTGAGATGTTATAGGGATGAGTGATAGTTATCTCAGAAAATTTTCATTTTCCCATGATGAGTATTTTCCAAGATTATGCCGTTTTTGAGACAAGGTGAAAACCAATACAAAATCCATCTTGAATTTAAACTTTTGTTGTTCATTATAGGTGATTTGCATGGGACCTTGTGGATTTCAGGGATGTTTATAAGGTGAGTTTATAATTTTTTAAAAAAATAATGAGGTTAGTTCATCGTCACGTTTTTATGAACGAATGTTAAGAAGGTAAAGAGGTCAAAAACCTAGTTAAACCCTAACTAGGAGTAGTTTGTAAAAGGTGAAGTATACTAACCCAATTTTTATTGAAATTGAAAATTTTATTATTTAATGTTGTATAGGAATCTTCCATATTTCCATAAAGGTATGATTGAGCTTGTGACCATATGTGGGACCCACCTGAAAATGTTAGTTTCTAAAGAGTTTTAGTTTAAGGAAAAGTTATCCAAAGAAGGTAATGGATAATTTGACATTCTATGATGAATGTTATTGGTTATTTATTTCCATGAATTTTTTAGGACATGTTAATGAAGGTTCATGAGGTTTTGAGGTCCAAACAGTTGACTGGTCAAAGGGAAGTTTTGGGATCTCAAATAGAAGGGTTCAATGTTTTGGCTATAACTTGAGCTACAGGTAGAATTTTGAGGTGATTAAATTTGTTTTGGAAATTAGATTCATATAAATTTCCATTGATATATTTATTTCCTCATGATGAGGTGATTTGACAAGGTTTCCATGAACTCTTTCAAAAATAAGGTTTTTGGCGATTCAGACATGATCTTTTTTGTGGAAGTTTGATGTTGTTTGAAGCATTAAATTGATTGGGTGATGATTCCTATCACCTGGATAGTGAATATTGATGAATTTTCCATTAAATTAATCCATTTTTAGGTATTTAATTCATTTATATTTGATTTTATGAGCTAACCTTTGGACATAATTTATTTGGCAGGTTGAATTAGTGAAGGCAAATATTTTGTGGTTTAAAGTAAAATGTGTTTCATGACTTATAACATGCTTATAAGTTCTATAAAGGTTCTAAAATTTATTTTGAGTGGTCACATTTCATTTTTTGGTTTATTATAATTCATTTTATGATTAGATGAAGTTTCCAGGGTGCTGAAGGGTGAAGGAAACAACAGTTTTGAGATTTGCAAGAGGAATCGGGTCCAATAAATGAAATAATTTGATTGGTTGATATTAATTGATACCATGTATGAATGTTTTATGACATTTTAATAATTTATAACGGTTCACGGGCCATGAAAAATTATGGGACTAATGTTAGGGCATTTTTAAGAATGTGCCTATGGGGTTTTGAGCCATTTTGGCACATGAAATGATGGTTTTAGCCAAGCCAAACTATATGGGTCATATATGACTATTGTAATCAATTTTTTTGAATTTTCTAGAGGTTTTTTCCACATTTATCATGAATAACTGACCTATTTTTTTTTTTTTGAAGGAATAAAAACATATTTAAGTGCTTATTTGGTTCATTTTTGAACTAGTGCTCTTGGAGGGAAGGTGTGCGACCTAGAGGAAGACTATTTGCAAGAATGAGATCATTTTTTGAAGGCTGAAGAAGAGAATGATAGGTTGAGGAATATTATATAGCATGATATTAAGAAGATAGAGAAAATAAAGGTTAAGAAAGAGTAAGTTTGATGCCGTAGGGTATGAGCTGAATTAGTGATCTCCATCGGTTGTGGTAGAAACAAAATCGTAGAGATAAAACATCTACATGTGGTTGAGTTTGTGCTTTGTAATATTATGGGGTTATATCATCCTTGTGGAGTGGGTGATTCACTAAATTAGGGGTTAGTGTTGCTTGCGGTGTTGGTGCCTCACTAAATCGGGGTTGGTGCTCCTTGTGTAGTTGGTGCTACACTAAATTAATTTTCTTTGAGTAATATAAGAATATTTTCAGTGGGTTTTCTTCCCCATGAGGGTTCCCACTTACATATGGTGTTCTTGTGTTGAGTACTTTACTTTCTTACTCTTGTGGATGTTTTTCATATCTTAATAATATCACATGATCATGGATATTGTATAATCAATCTAATGGATGCATGTATTATTGGTAAATGAAAATTAAATTATTAAAGAACTTATTCGCACCCCCTCTCGGTATTTTTTTCTTCTAACAAGAATCGTAATGAGCATGCCCCATCATGGCATATTTACTTACCACAATACATGGTTCTTCAAAAACCATAGGATTTTCACCTTGATATTAGATACATGTGAAGGATTGATTGAATTCTTTTGAAAATGAAAAATGTGATTGAGTATTTTCTCAAGCTCATCTAATCGTTGATTTGTTTTAGAGAAAACAACTTAAAGGTTTGGTCTAGGGCTTATATCAATTTTCATTATCTTCTTGCTTGACTAAAACGTTACCTTTTAGGATGAATATCCTTTCCTTAGAGAGATCTGCTTTTTTGTAATTACCTACACCTCCCCGCATTGAGGATCTCTTCTTGACGTTCCATTTCACTATTTTAGATGCTCTAAAGACCTCGAGGAACATTTCTCCCTTGTTCATGAAATGAATTAGCACTAGTATTCATATGAAAGAAATAATGAAATAAATATACCTATGACTATTGATTATGGATCCATTACTCATAAGTGTCCATTCTCTCTTCGACATCAACTTTTCATCCTCCTAATTCCTCTTCATGCATTGATTCCTTCCATCAATCACAAAACATGCATAATCCTTGAGATATAAGCATTTATCTAGATAGGCATATTGGTAATTAGTGCTCAAACCAACATATGGGTTTATGAATCACTCCCTACCTTATTAGAACATTTCACCCATTCCATACCAAGGTGTTTAGACTATCAGTTCAGTCAAGTACTTACATTCATACATAGTTCTCTCTTTTAGGTCTCTTGGCCTTGTAGCCCTCCTAGCCTACAAATCATGTTGTAGCTCAAAATTTCCTAAAATGACTATACTCTCAAATGAGTGATTCAGAGACCCATTATGGAGTCCTTAAATATTCCCAAATTTCGCTATATGTTCACTTGTATGAATTTGTACTTCTTTTGTAATTGTACTATGCAAATTAGGTCAATTTAGCTCTCACATCTATGAGAGTGATGTTTGGTGCAATGATCTCACCTATAAATTAATGGTACACCTCTGCAATGTCCTTTAGATGCTCTTTGATGAATTTTTCATCTTGACTTAAAAGTTTGACCTTCCATACAATTCAATTTCCATCCCTATGCATGTCTGTATAGTCTACAAACTAGATCTATACACAACTTCCTTACACATGTGAGATGTCATCTAACATTTTGAGAATTCCTTCTAAACCCCAAAAAATCCTTTTCCCAAAATTTATATAAATTTGGATGGTTATAATTTATTTAGGACAATGCCCTAATTTGGGCCTGAGGGCACATAATTGGATTTACAAGTAATGTCTCAAAGTTTCAAGAGCTATAAAAATTCTACATAGTTATTCTTACCTTCCTTCACCTATTCATGATTTCACAGATATTTGAAATCCCTCCTATGGTGACTGCCATCTTTATATGCATTGATTGAAGTAGAGTTTTCAACATACAATCTATTCAAAACCATAGTTTAAGAAAATTTCAAATGTAATATCTTATTATTCACCTCAAACCTTTGTTACATTATTTTAATCATCTTCCATGATTCATTTTCTTTGAATAGCTCTATTTTCTCTCTCTCTTTTCCTTCTTATTAGGCTTACTAGACATCATATTCTTTCTCCTAAGCTCAACAATCTTACTAACATAAACATGACCTCGATCACCTCCCTTATAGGTCATGATCACGCTTTTCAAATAAATACTAAATATTTTATGGCTTATATGGATTCAATTAGCCTATATCCACCTAAAATACCTTTAATTAGGCTTATGAAAACTACTCCAACCTCCTACATACCTATACTTACCTTTATACAAACATATTCACTTTTACATACACTTAAACAAACATATCTAGATAGTCTCATATGACCTTATGAATTTTAGTTCTTGGTGCTCCTACATCAGAGTACCCTTGTAAGAAAAATTTGAGATCCTTCTCAAATGCATTGTAGATGTATTCCTTTCTTCATTTTCTTCTAGTTCCTTACTATGCTCCTTGATTATTTTTCTTGATTTGTTGATGTGTTCTTTCTCTCAACCACCACTCGCACGTTGTATTCTCCTTCTTCTTCATAGGGTTTGTCTTCATGCTTAATTTCAATACCTCTTCTATATTCTTCATTATGAGTCTTGCTAAAGACTCTATTTTGCTTCCTCCTTGTTTATCTATAATCATAATTTTTGTAGTAATGTGGGGTACAAAAGTGTAAGACCTTATAACCCTCTTGATATGTTCTAGTACCTCTCTCTTTCCATCTTCTCCTATTGCATCCTCAAAATATTGTATAGATTTGTTCATGAAATGAAAGTCTTCAATATTGAAGTCTAACTTATTTGCATTCCTTAAGACTCCATATGACTTATTTCCATGTAATTGATGGTTCTTTTCTTCTTCATTATATGAAACATATCTTGTTGGTAGTATCTCCTTGGGCTTTGATGTTTACTAGTATCTCTAGCTTCTTTCTTCCTCTTTGAATTTTCCTACCTCCTTGTACTAGAATTTTCATTATTGACTGCATTCCCTCGACTCCTCCTTTACAACATGCTTACCAGCCCTTCTTGACTGTAGAAAAGAACCATTTGAACATTTGAATGAATTTCCAACACTAATTCTTGTATACTCCATTTTACCATGATTGTCATGGAATGAAGATCAACTAAATCTTGTCTCTTTTCCAACACCACCTCACTAAATTTCATAAGGATTGGAGGTCTTAATTATTTGATTCTTCTTCTAGTGTGGACTGGTTTATTCCTCTTCATGTTTTCCTCACATCACATGGTTTTCTTGAGTTTGAAATTTTGTGCTTGTAGGATCACCATTGTTATGTTAGATTAAGATAATATTATGACAGATTAGATCTCTATTTTCTTGTTTTAAATCTCCCCCAGTCCACAAAATTTTTATTTTTAGTCTCATCCCTTGCATTTCACCACCATTTAAGGTGATTTTAGGCTCCTCCACTTGAATTTTTGTCTTAAGCCAAAAGTAGTCACTTGAGAACATCAATCTTCTTATCTAACTACTTTCTTTAATTATGCTAGCACTGTCAAACACCTAATTTTCCAAGTAATCATGCTTAATAAGGATACTCCCATGTGATATTTTATTTCCATCTTTCATTTTCTTGTTGAACCTACCATATTCTACCTTGATCAGGATAACCCTTATTCCACATGTTTTCTCTTTTCAACTAGCATCGGTCTTGAATATCCATTACAATGTTTAGTTCCCCATTCATGTTTGTCTATTTGCACCTCTATGATTGCTCCTAGAGAATTTTGCAACCTTATCAAGGTGTTACCTGTGACCAAAATCTTTCAATTTTCTTGAAATTTGGACACATGCTCAAAGGAAATCATTCATACCCCCTTTCAGGTTTAGATATCTGATTGGGTTTTCCATTAGGACTTTCTATGGTGGTAATATTTGGTTCCCATTCCATGACCTTGTATTCAGCTCCATATTCTCTATCAACCTGTTTTGATTCATCAACAACCATGTCAACTATTTAATCTCTTCAAGCTTGTTCATTACTTCTTGGCCTTGCGTTGTGCTTCATAGGACTATTGCTTGTTTTAAGTATTCTCTCATCTTTATATCAATCATGTCTTTATCAGTAACTACTCTGCATCTTTTATGGTGCATCATCTTGAATAGTATATTCAAACCCTTTTAAGTTTCTAAGAACATATCCTTGTTCCACTTTTTACTAGACTCATTTGTTCTTAGTCCATTCTTGACAAATGTCCTTTGGAACCTGTATTCACACATTCTAACACACAATTAGTTTCAAAAATCAGATCTTCTTTACCTCTTTTGGCTTCTCCGTGCATGATTCTAACTCGGTTTACCATCTAAATCTCCTTTCATGCTTGTTTGTAAGTCTTTTGTCTCCATCTTTCTTCTCGGTGCTCTTCATCTTGGTTTAGGTTCCTTACAACTACTTTGTTTTCCATAACTCTCTCTATCTTGGTCTTCAAGAGACCCACTTATTTCTACTCTATCCATGACACCTTCTTGTGTCTTCTCATTCTTTTTCTCTCCTAGATCTTGCATAAGATCTTCCAGGACTATGTTCCATGTCCTTTCTTCATCTTCAATGCTACTCAACTATTGCTTGTTCTTGTCACACTTACTTTGGTGACTCAAGTGACCTTCTTGGTCATCTCTCTCTCTCTCTTCAAGAACATCATGTTCTTTCGTAGCCTCATTCAGGCGTGTTCATCATCCTTCACTTGTGTTTCTTTTTCCACTTCATTAGACTCTAATTGTTGCATTCTTCTATCAACCTCATCCTCATCTTGTCCTTTCAAGGACACACTTACCTTTTCTTCTCTCTTCAAAGGCCCTCATGAATACCTACACTTGACTCTTCACATTCTCCACAAAATCATTTACACCAAACACCATGCTTCTCTTTTCCTTACCTACATCCTGATCCATCAAAGGTACTAACACATGCTCTATTCCATCCTTTGTTAGAAAACACTTATTCAACCTTCCATTATAAACTACCCTTTTATCATATTTTCATGGTCTACCTAGGATTAAATGACATACATCCATAGGCATCACATCACACAAGACTTCATCATGCAAACTTCCAATTTTGAAAGGTACTCTACATTTTTCATTTACAAGAATTTGATGATCCTTCGAACCCATGCAACTCTATAAGGTGTAGGGTGAACTAACCTCTTTAAACCCAATTTACTAACCATTTCCTCAGACACAATATTATCAGTGCTTCCATTGTCTATAATGACATTACAAAACTTACCTCTTTTCTTGCATCTAGTCCTGAATAAAATCCTCATGTAAACTGGACCCTGAGGTTTAGCTTGTTGTTGTAGAAGTACTCTTCTTACCAATAATGATTCTCCATGCATGTGGTAATCATATACATTAGATTAATTTTCCATATCTAAACACACTAATCTATACTTTTATTCTTGACCCTAGAATTCTGATCTCAGATTCCATATTCTTTTGTGCCTTCATCATATCATCCATCTTCCCATGACTCCTTCCTAGATTAGACTCATGATTCCCTGCAATGATGGCTTTTCTTATTTTTCCATACTATTAACAACCAAATTAACACACTCTTCAATCAAATTTTAATGCCTCAAATCTCTATATTAAATTGAATTTAATAGAGCATGCTCTAATACCAAAATGGTGTAGGGCTTATATCAATTTTCACTATGTTATTTCTTGACTAAAACCTTACCTTTTAGGATGAATATCCTTTCCTTAGAGAGCTCTAAACTTTCTTTTATTGACTTCCCCTACTGAACCTCCCCGTATTGAGGATCTATTCTTGAGGTTCCATTGCACTATTTTAGATGCTCCAAAGACCTTGAGGTATATTTCTCCTCTGTTAATGAAATGGGTTAGTACTAGTATTCATATGAAAGAAAAAATGAAATAGATATACCCGTGACTATTGATTATGGATCCATTGCTCATAATTCTCCATTCTCTCTTCTAACATCAACTTTACATCCTCTCAATGCCTCTTCGTTCACCTTGATTCCTTCCATCAATAAAAAAACATGCATAATCCTTGATACACAAGCATTCATCTAGATAGGCCTCTTGGTACTTAGTTCTCAAACCATAAATGGGTTCGTGAATCACTCCATACCTTCTTAGAAAATTTCACCCATTCCATACCAATGTATTTAGATTATCGGTTCGAAAAAGTACTTTCATCATACATAGTTCTCTTTTTAGGTATCTTGGCCTTATAGCTCTCCTAGCCTACAAATCATGTTGTAGCTCAAACTTTCCTAAAATAACTATAATCTCAAATGAGTGATTTAAAGACCCATTATGGATTCCTTAAATATTACCAAATTTCAATATATGTTCCTTTGTATGAATTTGTACTTCCTTTGTAATCGTACTATGCAAATTAGGTTGATTTAGCTCTCACAGATAATGACAATGATGTTTGGTGCAATGATCTCATTAATTAGTGGAAATTAATGGATACACGTCTCGTAATGTCCTTCATATGATCTTTGATGAATTTTTCATATTGACTTAAAATTTTGACCTTACATGCAATTCAATTTCCTTCCTTATGTATGTTTGTACGGTCTGCAAAGTAGATCTATATACAACTTCCTTGCATGAGTGAGATGGCATCTAAAATTTTGAACATTCCTTCTAAACCAAAAAACAATCCTTTTCCAAAAATTTATATAAATTTGGATGGTTAGAATTTATTCAAGATGATTCCCTCATTTGGGCCCAAGGGTACATAATTGGATCTACAGGTAATGTCTCAAAGTTTCAAGAGCTGTAAAAATTCTACATAGTTATTCTTACCTTCCTTCACCTATTTATGCTTTCACGAATCTCCAAAATCCCTCCTATGGTGAGTGTCATCTTTCATGCATTCGGTTTGAGAAGGGATTTCAACATACAGTCTATTCAAAACCATAGTTCAAGAAAATTTCACACATTTTTACCTGCAACACCAATGCAATATCTTATTATTCATCTCAAACCTTTGTTACATTCTTTGAATCATCTTCCATGATTAATTTTATTCAAATAGCTCTATTTTTTCTCTCTTTTCCCTCTTATTAAGCTTACTAGACATCTTATTCTTGCTCCTAAGAGAGCTCAACAACCTTACTAACTTAAACATGACCTGATCACCTCCCTTATAGCTCATGATCACTCTTTTCAAACAAATACCAAATATTTTTATGGCTTACATGGATTCAATTAGCCTATATCCACCTGAAATGCCTTTAATTAGGCTTATGACAACTACTCCAACCTCCTACATACCTATACTTACCTTTATAAACATATTCACTTTTACATACACCTAAACAAACATGTCTAGATGGTCTCATATGACCTTATAACTTCTAGTTTTTAATTCTCTTGCATCAAGGACCCTCATAGTGGAAGTACCTCCTAGTTAAAAATTAGATTGTATTTTATCTTTATAAGGAGTATTCCATGGTATGTATGAATTTTTCTCCCATCCTCTAGTTTGTGGACTTGCCATAACAAGGGATTGCCCTTACACAATTCAATTTGCCTTGTTTGACCAAATTTGACCAATGAATATCTCAATGTAGATGACATCAAATTTGAAAATGTAAAGAATGGACATATATGGAAATTTGAAGAGATTTCTAAAAATATAAAAAAATTAGAAAAATTCTAAAAAATGTGGCATGTAGGTCAATTTTATGAAAAATTGTATATATGCAATAACTTTCAAAAATAGAGAAAAAATTCTAATTTTTTTACGAAGATTTATAATATGTATCTCCCGATTGTAAAAGAGTATTTGAAAAATTAGTAACATTTCTTGAGATATAGTGAAAAAACCATTCATTTTCGAAATTGATGCTCTGATACCAGATGTAATGGAATTACTTGAATATAAATGTAAATATATTAGAATATATAATATATTATTAAGCCACTTCGAGGGGGAAACCTCCTAAGTCTTATAATAAGACACTAAATCATACTCTTCCCACTTATGGGGAGGAATTACTCACCCATATATATAGGTATGATTGTGAAAGGTCATATTCCTTCATTATTATTAGTTTATACCTAATGACTAACTAGCTAATATATATATATATATATATATATATATATATATATATATATATAAAATTGTTATATAAGTCATATGTTAGCCCACACTTAGACATATAAATGGTATATGTTAGGGAATAAAAACACAACCCTTTCTTTACCATAACCTTCATATCATTCTCTTGAAGTAGGGCCTTCATATCTAAGAAAATATAGATCAGAAGATCTAGTTAATATGAGTTATCAAACTCATGTTAGTAGCCTTCCACCCACACCAGATTTTTCACCTAAAAGGAAAATTTTGTATAAAGTTAATTGGGAAAGAATGACATATGAACAACCAAGAGTTGAGCATAACCCATGCAATGCAAAAGTTATTATACCACAAAGGAAATTTACTTATCCTATTTTTATTGATGAGGAAGATGATACTCCCATGAAAAACATATCCCCAATTATATTACCTACATTTTGGGGTATGGCCTCTGAAGATCCAAACTAGTTCCTCTTTGAATTCAAAGTAATTTGTCAAACATATGATTATAGAACTGATAACCAAAAATTGAAAATTTTTCCTTCTACACTTAAGGATTCAGCCATGAGATGGTTCATGATTTTGGCACCTAACTCCATCCACTCTTGGAAAGAAATGGAAGAACAATTTTTGGATAAGTATCAAGATTATTTCAGGGAAGAGATAGGAAAGAATATTTTTTCCACATGAAAGATTAATTTTTCTTAGATAGATTCCTCTTTCTTCATAGAAAATGTGGACATCCTTTGAGTGAATATTTAACTAAAACCATTTTCTTAAAAGGATTGGATGAGGAATCAAATAAATCTATAAATATAATGGGAGGAGGAGATGTGAATCATCTAACCTTCCATCAAATTGAATAAGTCTATAGAAGTTACTCTAGAACCAGGGAGACCCTAAGAAAAGGAGAGTTAAGAAAACCAATCCTGATGTAAAGCAATTAATGGAAGAACTATCCAACTTCAAGACATATATTTTGGTACACTTGAACACTACTCTAGATGGTATGCAGGAAAGTAAAAATCAAATACTGAACCACTAGCAATGTATTGTCCAAGATGTAGGAAAAAACATGCCCTTAAATATTGTCCTCTAGATAAAACTAAAATCTATGGGATATGTGAAAATAACATGCTACTAAGGATTGTTGGCTCATACCATACCTCAAAAACCATCTCATACAAACACCCATAGAGGAGCTCATTTTTGTACAAAAGTAGGACAATAAACCTTCTCAAACACCACCACAATTCATGCTAATTAATAGTCCTAATCAATTGATGGTGCCATGGGCTTCAATTATGTATCATCTAACTGAAACATCAATTCCATAGGCTCCATTTGAATGGACATGCCAGCCATGGATGCCCAATCAATCTCAATTAAAAACCTCAACCATGGATTCCCAACCTTATCCCAAGTCTTTGACGAATCCACCATGAACATTATCCTAATCATCCTTAAGTTTATCTAAAACAAAGAAGAGTTACACCCCAACAATAACAAAACCCCCAACAAGCATTAATGTGCAGCCTTTGTTTAACCTCAATCAATAGAGCAGTAATTCAACCAAAGATGGCATCAAAACCTGTGGCCAATCCAAATAATAGGAAAATAACCCATGTATTTAGAGCTAAACAAGAATATATGGGAGTAAATACCATTAATTATAAGGACATTTAGTTAAGATCAAGAAAAATTATGGATAAACCACCAGTTGTGATCACATAAATACTTAATGAGAAGCCAACACTTGATAAAGGGAAGGAAAAGGAATATGAGGAGAAAAAAAAAACAAACCTCAAGAACAACCCATAGTCTCTCCACCAACTCCTTTTCCCGAGAGACTCAAGGAAATTGTTAATAAAGAGTTTGATCTACTTAGGGAAATAAATAAATTGAACATTGAGATACCATTGTTACAAGCCATTAAAGACATTCTAAAAGTAAATAGGTTGATCAAAAATATTTGTATCAAAACCCCAAGAAGAAAAAACAATATCCCAAAACCATACCGTAGATGGGAAACTCATTAACCTGTTGTCAGGAAAGTTATTTCTTCCTAAGTATGGTGATCCATAAAAATTGGGAAAATAAAGATACCAAATGTATTGATCGACCTAGGTGTAACTATTAATGTCATGATAACAGACACTTTAAAAAAACTACCTTTACATGGACTATAACCCACTGCTACCATTTTACAAATGGCAGATCAATCTATTGCTAAACCTGAAGGAGTGATAGAAGATGTTATGGTAATAGTAGAATCATGGGAATACCCTACAGACTTTATGATCCTTCAACCTAAAAAAAAATACAAGGATACCCCATCATTCTAGGAAGGCCATGGTTAGCTATTGTTACAACTTTAATAGACTGTAGATATAGAGACATGACTATATCAAATGGAATGCATGCAAAAAAATTTCCTTATTTCCACAAGCACAACCATTTGTAGATGTTAAAGAATACATTTTGGTTGATGATTTTGAATTAACCAATTATAACTTATCTTATTTGGCTATGATTGTAGTTAAAAATCACATTACAGAGATTACGGAGGAATCAACATGAATATTGGAGATGGCTAGAAATGATTCGAGTATCCCCATTCTACTTCGTAGTCTCTTTAGGTTGCTTTGGAGTACCCTAGGTTACTTCAAAGTCTCCTTAAGCCACTTTAGAGTCTCTCCGTGCTACTTTAGAGTCTTCCTAGGTTACTTCAGAGTCTCTTCAGCTTTCTTCAGAGTCTGTTATAAAACCTTCCTATTCAAATTAGGGATTAATAAATTAAAATTCTGAGATGGTGGTATCCGATGAAAGGTATGAATCACTCCCTTTTAAACTTTATGTGCAAAAATGGAAATATTTAGATCAAAATATTTCTACAACAAGTTTCACTTATCCTTTAACAATTATTATTCAACAAGTAAATACAATTTTTGAGGACATGACTACATTCCATAGGTTTTTACCTCATGAATTTCCATTAAATTAATTATTGAATGAGTTTAAAATGATTAACTCATCATACCCAATTATGAAAAAAATCTCCTTTATCTAGGAAAAGAAGTTAATATCAATAGTTGGCTAACTAATGATGAAGAAACCAAACTTTTTTATGTATTAAGAAATCATACTAAATATTTTACTTGGGAGTACAATGATATGAAAGGAATTCATCCTAGCATATGTACTCATCAAATCTACACAAGCAATGTTAAACCAGTCAACAACCACAAAGAAGGATAAACCTAGCTCTAAGAGACATGGTTAAAATAGAAATAGAAAATTTATTACAAGTTGGATTTATTTATCCCATATCAAATAGTCAATGGGTCTCACCACTTGTAATAGTACCTAAGAAAAATGGGAAGTGGATAATTTGTGTTGACTATAGAGAGCTTAATAAATCCACATTGAGAGACTATTTTCCCTTGCCATTTATTGACCAAGTCCTAGATAATCTAGCAGGAAAGAATTTCTTCTCCTTTCTAGATGGGTTTAGTGGTTATAATCAGATAAGAGTGGTGCAGAAGATCAAGATAAAAAAATATTCATGTACTCTTATAGAACATTTGCATATATAGTGTTACCCTTTGGCTTATGCAATGCACCAACTACTTTTCAAAGAGTTGTTTGGCCATATTTTCTGATTTGATTAATGATTATGTGGAAGTATATATGGATGATTTTACAATGTATGGGAACTCTTTTGAAGAGGCTTTGGCTAATCTAGACAAAGTATTAATGAGGTGTGAACAACACAACTTATCTTTGAGTAATGAAAAGTGTTTCATGATGATGGATGAAGGAATAGTCCTTGGACATCATATTTCATCCCAAGGTATAAAAGTAGACCAAAAGAATATTGAAGTGATCTCTAACCTACCTATACCCAAAAATCAAACATGTGTTAGAATATTTATTTCACATGTAGGGTACTATAGGTGCTTCATTAAATATTTTAAGAAAATTTATGTTCTAATGTTTTTTTTTGCTAGTGAAATATTGTGAGTTCATTTAGGATGAGAAATGTCAAGAATCCTTTGAACTAATCAAAGAAAAATTAACCTCGTCCCCAGTGTTAAGAAGGAATAATTCTAAAGAACCCTTCCACATTCATACTGATGCCTCTAACATTGTTATAGGGGTAGTATTGGGACAAAAATATTAACATAATAAAATGTATGTTATTTATTATATTAACAAGAACCTCACTCCCACATAAAATAATTACACCACTACTTGAAAAATAATTTTTAGCTATTGTCTATGCCATTAATAAATTTTGTCATTATATTACAGGGTATAAGACATTTGTGTATACTAACCATGCAACTATCAGGTACCTAATGAACAAACCAATAGTGGGAGGTAAGGTTATTAGGTGGTTACTACTTTTACAAGAATTTGATATTACCATTATTGATAACCTAGGTAAATCTAACTTGGTTGTTGATTTCTTGTCAAGGTTAGAAACACCTAGAGAAGAGGAACATGTTGATGATATTTTCCTGATGAGTAGCTACTTTTCATATTTGTAAAGTTCACCATGGTTTTCTGATATTGCAAACTATTTGGAAACAGGAAAATTTCCTGAAAATTTCACTAGTAAACAAAAGAAATGATTAATTAAAGAAAGTGTTACTTTTAAATGGGTAAATGATATTTTATTCAAATGTGGATCTGACTTGGTGTTATGCAGGTGTGTTCAAGAAGATGAGTTATATATATTATTATATATGAACCATGATGAACCAATAAGAGGCCATTATTTAGCAAAAAGAATTGTGCATAAGATTCTTGGGGTTGGATATTATTGGCCCTCCCTTCACAAAAGTGTGAAGAAATATATTTGGCATTGTGATGCATGTTAAAGGATGGGAAAACCCACCTTGTCCAATGAAATTCCTCTCCAACCTCAATTGGTTCTTGAACCTTTTGAGTAGTGGGGGTTAGATTTTGTTGGACCTATAAACCCATCCTCCCAAGGAAAATAATTCATTTTAGTTTGCACATACTATGTAACTAAATGGGTTGAAGTGCAAGATTTTCCCAAGATAGATAAGAAGTAGTGGCAAATTTCCTATATTACCATATCATGCAAGTTTGGAGCACCAAGAAGTATTGTTTTAGATCAAGGTCCCAGTTTATGTCAAACATGATCAAAGATTTTATGGACCTTTATCAAATCAATCACATAAATTCATCACCCTACCACCCTCAAGCTAATGGGCAAAGGTGGAAGTAACTAATAGAGAATTGGAAAATATCTTGACCAAAATAATTGATACCAGCAAAAAGATTGGGTGAACAAGTTACCAGAGGAAGTTTGGGCATACAACATCACTTGGAAAACCACCACTAGGTTTTCTCCATATGAACTTGTATATGGAAAAAACCCATATTTCTTATTGAATTTGAATTACAGACATTAAGAACAACTATTCAAATTAGAGTAGAGCTAGATGAAATTCAACAACAAAGGATACTTCAACTTAGTGAATTGGATGAGATGAGGATGGAGGCTTTACATAGGACTGAACTACTACAATTTCAAGAGAAGACAATGACATGATATCCATATTAAAAGAAGGAAGTTCAAGTGGGAGATTGGGCCCTATTGTTTGATTCTAAATACCATGATTTTCTAGGAAAACTTAGAACCGATGGGTTGGGCCCATATGAGATTCAAGAGGTATTTGATAATGGATCAGTTCAATTACTTCCCATTGATGGGAATACAAAAACACTTTGGTTAATGGAAACAGACTGAAGATATATCATAATCCATTGGATAAACAAGAGTTTTAAAAAAAAAATCCATTAGGAGGAGGACTCGTTCATGAAGAAGAACCTAGTTCTTCCCTCATGGAAAATATTTGAAAATAAAGGAAGGTCAATAAAAAGAGAAGAATTGAAAACCAACAAATGGTGGTTCTTCTCTTAAAAAAAAAAATAAAAATAAAAAAAACTTGAAATGGTGGATTTTCCACCAAAGCATGCAATCAAAACTAATAAGGCATGATTTCTTGACTATTATTCACTAACTAAATATGATTTTTATAGGAATACATGGAGGGAACAAAATTAGTTATATCACTACTAAAGGTAAAGTGCTATAGTCTCTATTTTTATAATTATTAAGAAGTTATAAATGTTGTGATTATTCAAATAAGTGGGAAATATTCAAATCAAAGGTCATAAAATATATTTTCAAATCACCCCTTAATTTGAAATCATTGCATTAAATGGAGGTGATTCTTCACATGTGTGGAAGGAAGGATGAAATGAAAAGTCTCACATTTAACCTCAAGTCACTTCATAGTTAACAAGACTCACATGCTATGAATTAATTCATCTCTGTCCAAATCAGTACACAATACAAAGCAACACAAAGACAACACATAAACCCTTATATTAAATTGTCCTTAGTTACTTCACTCTAGATTTTTCTCAAATCATTCTTCCTTGGACTATATTTAGTCATATTGTTTCAAACTTTTCTCCATCACCTTTTCTTCAAACTATCCCCTGTTTCATATTATAAGGATGGGACATAAAAAGTATTCAAAAGCCGATTTTGTTGCACCTATCTTGTAATATTCACAAGTGGTGGCATTGTTTGATAAAGAATCGGGTGGTTGGAATTTATAAAGAAATTCCAAGGCTACAAAGAAGCAATAGTGGAAGAATTCCTCAAAATTTCAAAGGAATCTCTTCAAAGGTAAGGGGTAATAAGATTTCTATTAATAGTCATGTTATAAGTCAAATATCAGGAATTCCTTGCGAAGGGATGCAGATTACAGGAAGGTCCATTTATAAAGACCTAATTCAAATTTTCCATGAGGATGGAGAATCTGAACCAAAATTGGCCCTAAACAATTCAAAGATTGTAAAAGGTATTAGGAGGGATACCCTTCCTGAACCATATAGAGTGGATGCATTTTGGATAGTTAAGTATTTCACCTGTGAAGGTGAATACAATATCTTAGGCTGTGATACAATGTAGATTATAATTCATTTAATGTAGGGTTTACAAAAACTAGTGCATCAAATAAAACTACCTCAATTTTTGTGTGATAGCATCCAAATTATGACCAAAATACATAAGGATAAAAAGGAACAATTAGGCACTAAGGCCTCATTCACCTGATATGTAAACATTCCATCATAGAGAAGAAGGGTAAAAAGGAATGGAAAAGATTGATAAAAATATGGATAAACTTCCAGAGAAGAAAATATATTCTCTCTCTTCATCTGCACCTGTTCAGCACCCAAATGAGCTCCATGCCTCACTCAACCTGAAGAAAAATGTGAGGTACCTAGCTCTAAACAAGGTCATACATTTTCCACCACATCAGTTAGACCAATTTCCAAGAGAACAAGAAGATTAAGAAATTTAGAGAGGAATATTTTGTTGCTCCCTCCATGAGAAGATAAAGGAAATTAATTATTCAAGAAGATTAATATATTGAAGAGGTCGTAGAGATTTTGGGTAACATACATTTAGCCAAAAATGATTTCAAATAACAAGAATAAACTAGAACCTGAAGGAAACCAAGAGTTTACTAAACAGAGGGTATTAACCTATGGAACAACCTTCTTCTTCCAATAGAGAAAAAAAAAAGGAAAACTCTAATTATAGAATAACCCATTTCATATCCCCTATTTTCAAGAGGTAAAGGTATTCGGAAGAAAAAATACAACATGCACTCCTCTCTAAATAAGAAGAAATCATCAAGAAATAGTAGAGGAATTGGATTTTTGTAAGATAAAGCTAAAAACAAATAAACCATTATCTCTTCTTTACAAGTACAAATTGAGGAACTTAAGATGTAATGCAAGGAAAAATAAGAAATAGCTCTTTCCAGCACTAAAATAAAAGTTAATCAAGAAGTTCAGACTTCCTTAAATATAGAGGAAGTCAAAAATGTCTGGGATATGATTTGTAATAATTTTTAAAAATTAAATCTTCATAACGAGAGATTGAAAAATCAGTTGGAAGAAGAAAGAAAACAAAAAAAGAAATAAAAAAATAAGGAAAAGATCAAAAATGTCCTACAAACTTCTTGTGCATTAGGGAAAAACTACTTTCTTGTAGAAGACCATCCTCAATATATTACCTTCATGCAAGAACAATTTTATAGATGGAAGTTATCAAGAATAACATGTGATTTTCCATTTGAAATAAATAATGAAATGGACTTATTGGAGGCCTTTACCAAAATTTCCCTTGATCATCAAAATCTCATGTGTGAGTTTCACCTATGTAATCTTTTGTTAGGTCACATGTCATACTTTCTGATTAATCTCTATGTGGGAGAGTCCCAATTGAGATCTTTCTCTTCTACCATACAAAATCAAATAGAATGGGATCAAAGGACCAATGATACTTTGAGAAGGTGAAGACAGAAGGTCTATGCATGAGGCCTCAATATCCCAAACCGATGGATAACTCAAAACATTTTGGGCTCTGGCTTACCAACCCAAAATTCAGGAGCATCACATTACACAACTAAAATAGAGCATTGCAAGTGTTAAAAATTTCTCCACAAATAGAGTTTGCAAAATCAGTTATGACCTATGAAAAGAGATGGGATACTCTGAACATTCCCTTGAAAAGAAGAGAGGTACTTTCTCCCACAAATATGAGATGGTCAATGAAGAGAGAAACAAAATTGCAAACATGATCCCAGGAATTTTTCAAACACAAAGACATAAATGGATTGGAATGTGGTTTAGACCACCACTTATTCTTTACCCCATGCCTTCATGGAAAGAATCAACATTGAAAAATATTTAAGCATTTAAGACATGGCAAAAACAGGTTGAAGAAAATGAAGGATTCTGTGTGTCAAAGAAAAAAACATGGGAACTTCATAAAAGTGTTTTTGACTTGAGAAAATATTTGGAGGACAAGATCCTTGATCCAACCTTTGGAAAATAATTTACAAGAGGACTTGCAAATAAGTAAGTGTGGGGAGAATGATGAGCCCATTAATTGAATAAATAATGACATCATTTATATTTCCCCTTGTTTGAATTTGAATACATTTTATAACTTTTTCTTAATTTAAAGTAGAGATTGTATGCATTTTGCTGGATTAGTGCATAAATATGTTCTATCCTAAAGATCTAACTAAAAATCCTAAAAAATAACTTAGTTTTGTGTGTACATGTCTAAGAAAGAATAGTTTTGAATAGGATGCGAGTTTCGGACACAAAATTATAAAAGGTATCTCACTTTGGAGTGTTCTACCTCAAATCACTTTGGATTATCTCATCTCTCTTCTAAGTGTATCTTCTCACTTCATAGTCTCTTAGCTGAATTTAGAGTGTTTTGTATTATCTTGCTTCGAGTGTCTTATCTTGTTTTGGAGTGTCTCAACTTGCTTCATAAGTGTTCTCAAATCACTCAAGTATCTCACCTTACTTCAAAGTCTCTTCAGGATGCTACGAAGTTTGACCTTGGGCCTCGGATCCAAGAGACAACTTCAGGATCTTTCTAGCTAGTGACATCAAACTAGAAAATATGAAATTTTGACATCCTAGAGCATGCATCCAATGAACACACACCAAAATAGGGAAATGCCAATTTTAGAATAAATCATGTAATTTGTTTTGTCAATCAATTTCCTTAATCCTCTCCATCATTTCATCTTGAAATATGGAGATGATTTGGAATCTCTATTCTAACTATCTAAATAAGGATTCTTCTTATAGTTTTGTAGGCCTCATTTGAGGAAGCTATATTATATAATCCACCCTCACTAACCGTGATAAGCTAGAAAACAAATGTATACTATTATAATTCTACTATATGATATAAAAATTTTGAAATCAATAAAAATTGTTGCTTTGGTGAATTAGTGTGTAAATGTCATCCAGATCAATGGGAGAGAAAGGTCTTATTGGTGTGAGTAGTAATATTCATATTTTATTTATTTATTGGATGTGTATCCACCTCACTAGGTGAGTCATTTCTCCTAGGTGTGTGCATGGATCATAGGTCTCATATTAGATATGACATATTTTGTCATGGAATATGTCATATGTGTAAATGTGTGTCATAGGAGTTACTTTCCATTTCTAGAAGTAACTCCTCTTCTCCATCATGGAGGCATCATTTT